>CM050166.1:398318999-398823999 GCA_027410445.1 Discoglossus pictus | reverse complement strand
TGGTTGCTAAGTAACCATTTCACAATTTTAACATTCAAATACTTGATTCTAATTGGCTGAAATATGATTGACACATGTTTTAGCCAATCATAAGCCATAACAATATGTATATGGTGAGGGTGCTTCAAAAAGCCATTAGTCAGCAGGAGATGCTCCTTCACGTTGAGCAATGTTTTTTGGGGGGTGGGCTTTGCCATGGCCAGAGATGAGGAGCGAGGGTTTCAATCAAGCCTGAAGAGGCCTATTCCAAGAGCTAATGTGCCTGCTTATCAAGGACTGAAGAAGGAAAAGGGCATCACTTATCATCGCTGGAGGATAGTGTATGAAAAAAGGTATGTATGTTGTTTTATTTTGTGTAATATATTTTTACATCTGTAATGTATTTTAATATTTTATTATTATTTTTATGTTTGTTTTTTTCTGTAGTTAATTTTTTACATTGTAATATTGTTTTTATTTTATATACTTAGTTTAGAATTTATGGGGATAGTGTTAGGGACTATGAGGGACCTTGTGGGTCCATCTAGGTTAATAAGGCCCCCTATGGTATGAGGTTATTATTAGATGTCATGTGGTCCCTAAGGACACTCACGGAAATAGGTAGAGGAACCATGCATTTCCATAGGGAACTCCTTGAGGTAGTTTGAGTAGTAGGGCATGGGGTCTATAGTGACCCCCAGGGTAGATAGCAGCAGAACCTAATATTTAGTTAGTGTGGATGGGGTCATTTAAGGGCATAAATGGTCCCTCATCCTAAAGCATAAGGAAGTGGGTGTGAAGATTCCTTTAGTTCCTGCCTTTGGCTACAGGAATCCCCCTCTCAGTGGGGTGCAGCAGAGGCTCAGAGCAGCAAAGTAATTTTAGCTCAATAGTCTTCCCTCGAAATGAAACACATCATTGTCCTTGTGTCCCAAGAAGAGCATCTTTATTTCTCGTTACAGCAGTGTATATATGCACTTACAGAACAAAGGATTTACATCACAGTGGGCTGAACACATGCAAACTCTCCGTCCCATCAGAACCAACCAATAACAGAGTAGAAGAGCCAAGCAGGAGGCAGGGAAAACCATGGGTTTTGCTGGCCCCTCTTGGGGGTGGATCAATGGGATCAATTTCGGCGGAAAAATGAAAAAAGAAACAGACTTACTTACCACAAACATCCTGCAGTGCCATTTTGTGGCCAAGAAATGGAACTACTTGTTCTTTCTACAGTGAATCAGCTGACTATATGAAGCTAACTGGCTTATTTTGTACAACTGTTTTTAAAACCTGAAAGTATATCAGTTAAGGGAAAACAGATCTTCACAGTGGGCATAATGTGGAGTCTGATGGCCTCCTGGATGTTGAAGGGTTCCTAGAGGCGCCAGAGCTCATATAAAAGATGTGAGGATAGTGAAGTATAGGCAAACGTGTTATTAATCCCCTGGATTAACTTTTTTTTTTTTTTTTTTGTAACCCCTTCCCTGTCATAGGAGGTAGTTTATATATACATATGAGAGATAGATAGATGGATGGATAGATAGATATACATCTTTATGGATATATCTAGCAGAGCTCCAATATGTCTTTAAATAGATATATCTGTCTATCTATCTATTTATGTATCCATATTTATATATATATATATATATATATATATATATATATATATATTCTCTCAATCTCTCTCTCTCTCTCTCTCTCTCTCTCTCTCTCTCTCTCTATATATATATATATATATATATATATATATATATATATATATACTTTCACACACTTATATCTTTAAAATAAATAAGCCATACAGGACACACAAATTGGAAAACAGACAGGGATATAAATATTATAAACATATATGTTTGCAGCGTAGTGGTATTTGTCACCATTCACAGAGCCTGATGTTCAATTCAGCTTTTCAGTAATCTCATTTGGAAAATATCAGCTTTGTGCACTCTAGAACACTTCCCTCACAGCCATGTGGGTGGAATTGTGGGCGTCATTGCTCTTTTGTGTATAGCTGAGACTACACCTGCAAGCAGCACAATTCAGCCAGTCAGTGAACAGCATTGTTATTCCACCCGCTAAGCTATGGTACACTCTGCAAAAAGCAATGTGCAAATCGCAATGTCTGTTCAAAAACATTTTAAGAGCAAAAACATTTTAAGTGCACAAACACGGCACACGCTGCATCTGCCTACTCTGCCTAATGGTAAATTTGGGTCTGAACACCTCCTGGATACTCACTGATATTCAGCCATATTCTAGATCTGCAGGTGGGAGCCAGTAATTTGTCACTAAATAGTATTGACACAGTTGAAAGTAATGTGACCCTCTAAAGCATTTTATGATATCAGAAAAAAATACAAAGTTATTCCGTGCACGTACCAGAATAGCACTCTTATCTCTAAATCATCTATGGTAAATTGTTAGTATGACAAAATTTGTGCAATTCCCTGTCAACTGGTTGTGCTAGCTGTTACAGCTTATAGCACAAAGAAATTGAGAAACACAAAGAGGCAAGTGGGCATAAGTACATGTTTGCAGCTGCACACTTACCACACCACTGTTTCAAAGTTTGAAACCAACAGCCTCATTAAATTGGAGCCCAGTAACTCCAACGTGAAGCACGTAACGGCTGCATGCTTGATATTTGGCCTAGTTATGTAGCTATTAAATTGGAAGGGGCTGCGAGCTACGAGCAAGAGATGCAAAACCCCAACGCAGTCTGTCGCATATTGCATGTGCGGCCGTGAACTGGATAAATTAGTCTAACTTGTAAAATTGGGTTAGATGTAGCCAATGGCAAAGGAGATTTGCAGATTCTTTTTTTCTAGGTGTGCCGGACCTGGGGACATTTATGGAGGACCCTCTTTTGGGACGAAGCACAGAATTTGGGCAAGGTAAGTGGTCTAATTTACCCTATTCTAGTTTTAGTAAGGGGGTTGCTTTAGGTGTAATTATATATGTAACTTATGCTTTTTATTTTCTATAATGTTTTTTGGGTGTGATAAGTGGGGTGCTAGGGATTTTTATTAGGGTTAGGTAGGTAGTGTAGCAGTTAATAGGGTAGAGGGGGTTAATAGTGTAGAGGAGGTTAATAGTGTAGAGGGGGTTAATAGGGTAGAGGGGGGTTAATAGTGTATAGGGGTTAATAGGGTAGAGGGGGGTTAATAGGGTAGAGGGGGCTTAATAGTCTAGAGGGAGGGTTAATAGTGTAGTGTTTAGACTTTGTGTCATGAGGGTCCTGGAAGACCCTTATGGCACTTATAGTGTTCATTGAGATGGTTAAGTCTTGTCCCATGAGTGTCTGTATAGACCCTTATGGGACTGATAGCATTATTTAGAGACTCATGAAGGTTTAGATAGACCCCTATGAGTGATGGGTTTAATTTTAGAAGCCAGGGGGGTACTTAGCGTGGGTCCTTTAAAGACCTTTAAGGTCCTTTCCGAACCCACAAGGCGGCAAATTTTATTTTTTTAACTTTCGATCAGGCCCCCCGCAGCAAGGGTTAATATGGGGGCACTGCGGCAATCCTGATGGGGACCCCCAGCATAGGGATTAGTCTGGGGAGCAGGGTGGAGCTTTTGGGGACGGAGGGAGGTTTGGGGGACGGAGCGTGGGTCTCTTCTGCTGCTCACGCAGCTAACGTAAGGGCTTTTAAAGCCTTTGAGAGTCCTCCCCAGCACACTTTGCGCTTTGGGCTCCATTTTCGTGTTACGAGCTAGCTCAAGGGGGACTTTGTAGCAATTTAATAGCAAAATGGGAACGTAGCGGGTACAGGCTTGACAGATCAAAGGGTTGTGTTCTGCGATGTTCCACTTTCCACAAAACGTAGGCATTTTTCGGCCGTCCTACATTCTCACACTCAGGTCCGCAACGTAGAGGTGTACAAAGCTAATTTAATAGCCTTCAGACATCATTTTTTTACTACAGGCTACTTTTTGAAACGCCCCAATTTAATAAAGACTTCAAATGTTCTGTAGTATGTTGACTTATACTTAATAAGACAGTTTATATTATCTGCATAACATTGACATATGAAGCACATCTATTCAATGACACAGTAAGTATATATTTACTTGACAAGTATAAAAGTATATTTCAGAGGAAAATGAATAACTGGAATAAACAGCATGGAGTTACCAATCATTATCCTTTATGATATATATTTTATGTTTCATAATTCCTGGGCTTGTAAGGTATAAATAATAGTTACCTAAATGAAATACATAATGTCATGAAGTCCTCTAACAGCAACATTTCAAATGAATTTATTAAGTATTGCACAGATTCTTGTTCACATATTAAAACATGCAACTATAAAACTATGAATGTAATGATACGTGCACACTGGACAACAAGAATAGGTGTTGCATGTGGGATAATCGTCAACCTTAACTGTGTATGTGAATGCCAAATGAAATAAAAAATATCTCAGATAACCATCCCAGCTGACATCCCAGAAATGGACCCTGAATCCTCTCTACCACTAGCACTGACCTTCTCACTCATTTATATATAAACATTGTCTGCCTGCTTTTGACCACATTCTCTGCATCTGGCCATATGATCCTGTTACTAGTAATTGCATCCATGGAATGCTATAAATATTATGGGGGACATATCACAACATTTCAGCCACAAATGGATTCTACAGGACTCATGTGCCTAACAGCTAGTTGGAAACCTTCACTATGCATATCACAGACCTCCAGACAGTGTTGTTACAAATTCAACCAAGACTGAATGAGCTACAGATAACTTTATTAGTTCATATGTGAGCAGCAGCACTTGCACAAGCTATATCTCCTGCTACATTTTCTGGGCTGCAGGCAGCCCCATCAGTAACAATTTTAGGTTTTCAACATTAATTCTGGAGCTTTAAGCTTTAGTGTTTGCATAAAAACAAATAACCTATTTTTAAAGTTTTGTATAAAGTTTGCTTAAAGGAAGGCATCTAGCAGGCCTTTAATGCCTCGTGAAACGGACCAGCCGTGAGACTGATGCACCCTGTACACTCATAAGTTGGTAATGCTCTTAAAAGAAATTGAACAGAGACTAATATATATGAGGCAATAGAAGTTATTGGCATCAAGCATTCTCTCAGAAAGTATCTTAGCTATCTCCAGAACCTTTGATGCCTAGAATCAGTGCTAACTTCATAGATACTTGGTTCTAGACTACCCAATTCCAAGTCAAGAAAAAAGTCTACCCCATATATATCCAATTACTGACGGCTCTCCTATGTGTCTGGGTCAGTCATAAGGGTTCACAAACCCTTCAACATTGCCTGCAGTGGTTTTGAACAAGATTTAGTAATCTTTAATATTATCTTCAACACTCATGCAACCTTCCATCATTTCATCAATCAAGTTTTCTGAGAACTCCTTGACCAGTCTGTTGTTGTCTACCTGGATATAACCTGGTGTATTCCTCTCTCCACCCTGATAAGGTCACCAAAGGTGAAGGGTGTGGGCTGGCTGATAGACAGGTATAAAGGGTTTTAAAACTGATTCGATAAGCGTAACGTCAATCATACACAAGTCTCTAGCCTAATCTTCAATTGTGTTAAATAAGTGCAAGACTTTCAGTTTGGCTGTGATCTTGGATGGAAGTAGGCATCTAAAGATCCATAGGACCTGCAGTTCACCCCCTTTCCATTGTTGCTGATTTGGCCATCCAGGGTGATAGGCTGACATCCGGAAAGTTTCTTTTACAACTTCACCTAGCTATCAAGGTCTATTTGTTTTTGAAAGAAATATATTTTTAATGAAATTTAGCAATTAAAGTGATATTACCTTCTAGTAGTTAGTAGGTACACAATGGCATTCTAGTTACAAAATGGTGGATACAAAGCAAGTAATACAAACACTTCATCATTTCCCCTATTTGACATTGAAAACTGTCACTAAACAATTAAAGGGCTAAAATAGGGAGGTCCTACATGCTGTTGCTAGTAGAATACTCAAGGGAAATAAAATGAAGAAAAACATTGATGTATCTGTCTTTCAGAAGGAGATATTTCAACATTGCCATTCACATGCCCACCTCCCCAGCTGCTGCTAAATTATTTTCACTTACCTCTTACCACGTACTCTTCGCTCTGCTATTGACCTTCTTCTTTCTTCTGCTCTTATCACCTTCTCTCATTCCTGTCGTCAAGACTTTTCTCGTACTGCCCTGATTCTTTGGAACTCATTGCTGCGCTCCACTAGACTATTCTCCCATCTCAAAATCTTTAAAAACCTCACTAAAATGCCTCTGTTTAAATAGGGTTATCCCGTAAACTTCCCCAATATCAGGGGCGGAGCTACCGCCGCTGCAACCAGAACCTTGCACAAGGCCCTTAACCCCCGAAGGTCGGCTGTGGCCCCCACGGCCCTCCAGTAGCCCCTGTGGCCCCAGTGGATCCTCTGTGGCCCCTTGTGGTTTATTTGCAGTCCCTGTGGCCCCTATGGCCACTGCAGATCTCCGATGGGTACCCTGTGGCCCCTGCAGCCCCTTTTGACTCACTGTGCCCCCCACAGGCCCCTGGTGCCCCCTGCAGGCCCTGTGGCCTCCTTTGTTCCCCTTCAGCCTCCTGTGGCCCCTTGCAGACCACTGCTGCCTCCCTCAGCCCCCTGTGGCCCCCTGTGTCCTCCCTTTGCCCCTTGTGGCCCCCTCAATCATTGCGGGCCCCCAGTGGCCCACTGCAGACCTCTGTGGCCCCCTCTGTCCTCGCGGGCACAGTGGCCTTCTGGCCTGCCGTGGCCCATCCTCACCCCAGGAAGAGGAGCACACAGTATCGGGCAGGTAAGAAAGTATTTATATAGGTGTATATAAATAGGTATATATATATATATAGATAGATAGATGCATATGTAAATGTATATAGACACAGACCCACATATATAGATTTGTATATTTATATTTTATATATTTTATATATATTTTATATATGTACTGCTTAACTTGATGTTGGAGTGGGTTCGGGAAGTGAAAAAAAAAATGTTTGCCTGACCCTCCTGGGGGGGGGGGGGGGGGGGATTTGGACAAGAAATGTTATTTTTGCCCCAGGGCCCACCATGCACTAGCTCCGCCACTGCTCAATATGCACAATGTTTTGTACCTCACCTTTCTATACCTCACCCATACCCTCTAGACTGTTACAAGCTTTTAATCATGTTAGGTGCTTTAGGAAATTCACTTGTATGATTGATTTTAAGCTCAATAGGAGGGCTTTTCATTCTTTTGTAATTTATTATAATTATTTTGACTTGTATCTATCCTGTATAGCACTGGGGAATATATTAGTGCGTTACAAATAAAGTATACTATTCTAATCCTTCTAGATCTCCCTGCTGACTCTGACACAGTTGACCACCCTCTTCCTATGCAAACTATCTACTCTCTTGGCATCCATGACTCTGCTATTTCATGGCTCATATCAGACCAACAAGGTTGAACATTAAAGAAATATTTATAAAATATGTCACTATTTTACACAAGACACAACTAAAATTCTAATTCATTCTCTCCTTCCCACCTTCAGAATGTTTCTTGTTTTTGCCCCGATTCTTTATTTAATGAGGCTTATCACCTTTATGCTTAATATGCCCAATATATCTATCACATTTTAAAACCCGTAGATTGTAAGTTAGCAAGTTTTTAATCGTATAGGATGCTTGAAAAAGTTATCTATATACAAGATACTAAGCTCAAAACTAGGGTTCTCTTTTCACTTAGCATTTTATTTGTATTGATATTGTTTTTATCTTCTGTTTGTCCTATATATGGCTCTGTGGCATATGTTGGCTCATTTCAAATATTAGATAATAATAATAATAATAAATAATAATATATATAATTCATACAAAACCTATTTTTATTTATTCACTGTGCTCTTTTCTTCTTATGAGAGATTCTAGCAATTTTATCTGTACAGTAAATCGATTCAAGATTTTACTAGGTTAACACAACCTATAAATGGTAAATAAACATGTATACTTGCTAAAGCTCTGCTCCCAAAATTCTAGATCATATGCATGCAATATCAGCTTTACCATTTACCATATCAAAAACTCCTTACCTGTGGTCAGCCAGTCAGAAGACCTGGATATCCAACAGGTTTGAGGGCATCACTCTCTCAGGTGTACCCAGAGTATCTCATAGCTCCCGCACACTATTCACAACCCTAAATGTAGATTTTCCAAAGGCGGTTCTACTTTTCTTGTTCTACTAGGCCTTGGTTGATCCTTGTCCTGGAGCTGAGATCCACTGGCCAATAAGGGTATTGAGCAGAGAGTTATCTCTCTCCTGGCTGGCTCGCCAAATGCTGTCTCACCAATGCTGGCTCATTCTTTATTTTTTACAAGCTTGGAGCCAAATTGCAGTCTATTTGCCTGTACGCCAAAGAGAAAAACAATAATGACTGACTACAATACAAAAATCTATGTTTTTATGTGTTTTTTTGACAGGAATCCGATATTCTCCCATATATGGTCTTGACCAGTTGTCCCAAATAACTAAAATCAATATTTATTATTACCACATGTCAAACTGTCAATTTTTATTTAAGGTCAGTGAACACAGGTCGTAGTGGTGAAAGCACCAAATCCTAACCACTGGACCACCGGGGAACCCAAAGGGCCCTTTACCTCCCTGTAATTGCTTTTCATGGTGTGAAAGATCATAAAATTGTATGTTACAATTATTTTATTTTTTTAAGTACACTAATAACAGCTAAAAATATAAAGTTTTAAATCTGTTTGTATACAGTGTAGTCTGTCTACTAACTGTTCCATGAGTAATAACAGATAGCCGAGCATTCACTAAAGACAGGATAAGGATTTTTTTTTCTTTTGCTCACTACACACAGCTGGTCTACATTCCTCAAATTCCAGAGAGGTAAGAGAGCAGAAACATGAATTTCTGCACAGCTAACTGCTAAGGATTCTGCCTTACAATATAAAACACTGAGTGATATTGTTGCATATTGCTACAGAGTTTTTCCTTACCTTTTGTAAATAGTTCATTCTGTTTCTCGTACCCACATCATTCACATAAACCATCACACTGTCTGTAAATGCTGCTAAAAAAAAAAAGGATTTCTCCAAGAGAGCAACTCTGTCCACTTTTATTATTATTTTTATTATTATTATTATTATTCTTTATTTATAAAACGCCAACATATTCTGTAGCACTATACAGTGGTTAAGTACAAGTCAAGAACAATTTTAAACAGTGCAAAGGATGGATGGCCCAGTTATTTTCTAACTGCAGCCAAACCCCATCTATACTCTGGACATTATACTTTAACCATCTACCTGTACATACTATCTATTCATTAAACTAATTCAGCCTTGTGTATTTTTCCTTTTATCCCATACATCAATTGCTTCACCAGCTCTCCAAGAGTGCAAGCCTTTAATCTTCAGCCCTTTTTACTTTTTATTCTTCCATTTTATCCATCCTACTTCCATACTTACCTCTTCATCCTGTCTTTACTCTAAATACTGCAGATGTTTCATGTTAATTCCAGCTTCATTAAAGCATTTAATTTCTCTTTTCAGACACTAGTAATATTTATCACGTCACTTCCTATTGTTTTTAAAACTGCCTTAAAAGGATTTATTAATATAGAGAGATGGGGGGATCAGTGAGTAGAAAAGCCTTTGTAAGACTGGCCTAGCTAAATTATTTATTATGGGAGAAGGAGTGGGTGGATGAATGCATGTGTAAATAAGGCTGTGTGGATGCATGTGTATATTTGTACATACTTTTGCATGACTTTGTGTATATTAATCAAAATGGAAATGTTTATATAACTCATTTGTGTACATATAATGCTGTGTTATTTTGTGTGTACTTAATGGTGTAGGTATGTGTGAATAACATTACTTATTTGTGCATGCATATAATGTGTTTATGTGTTTATATTTGATGCTGGATTGTTGAGTATATATAATGCTACATATATGTGAGTGTATGAGTTTTGTTCTATATAATATTGTGTTCTGTATATAAAACATTATTGGTGTGTGTATATAGGTGCACAATATATAGTTCAGTATGGGTTTGTAATGTTATGAATAAGCATAAAACCTAATATACAACATCACCTTTTTTAGTCTTAAATATTTAAAGATCAATACTAAGTTGAAACTAAGAATGCCAGAAATCTCATTTCATCACCCTAACCAAGCACATCCTTCTTTATAGGAATTGCTCCAGAACAGAGTCACTCAAACATGTTACTGTTGCAAATCGCTATTAAATTGCAACGATTCCCCAAAGACGCACTGGCATTCAAACACGTAAACGGCAAATGGAGCCAAACATCTTACGGGTACTAGAGAGGAACCGCAAGGGGGTTAAAGTCCTGTCCGTAGCTCTGTAAAAGCAAATATAAACACAATACTGTATTTTAAATTAAAGGGAAAGTGATGTAAGGTATTAATATTAATAGCGCAATATTCTCAAGCCTGCAAAACGGCATTGAAAATAATTTATTGTATGTTTCATTTCAGTATTATATCGATCCCGGCAATTAGTTTGGTAATACATATAATAGAACTTGCATGGACGCGAATATCATATTTATTGATTATTTCATATTGCATTATTTCTGGAATGCGGGCACGATCGCAACTCGTACTTCAAACCCTGAAGTGATTGAAATCTAACCTCCTTTTTTTAGTAAATTCATGATGATTATCTATTTTACTATTGGCTCCATCTAAACTCCTAACCACGGGTTTGACTAATTGATCATGTTCTCAGCCGCAAATGCAACAAGCGGATCATGGTTTACGGATTTGAATGTCGGCCACGTATGTTGCGGGCTTGTCTAATTTAATCGCTCTATAACTCTGCCAAATTTCAAGCCCACAGGCTTTGCGGCTGTACCACGGCCGCTGCGGGATTCCATTTTAATTACTTCATGTGAAGATACCAAAAAGGGGGTCTATTTAGGTACAGACAATCCTTGCCTTTGGCCACAGGAATTCCCCTCTAAATAGGTTATCTTCATTGAAGGAATGGGCTGCTCGGTATCCGGCTAATGGATCAGGAATATGTGCATGTGCTTTAGCTCAGGAAAATAATAAAAACCTTCCCGTTAAATGAAACACACCATCCTCTATGTGTTCCAAGTAACAACAACACTTTATTTCTTACAACCATCTATATATAACATTTTCCATGTGTCTGGGAGGACCTATACAAAACTCCCTTCCCGATCAGGATCATCCAGTAAGAGAACGGCAGCTGGTGGGTATGGGCAGACTTGCGTGATTAGAGCCAATCAGGGGCGGATGGATATGGGGGTTTGGCTTGTCCTCCCCAGGGTGGTATCCCCTCTTTCTCCAAAAGCCTCTTGCCTTCCCGGGATCCACCCATACCACAACAACGACACTAATGCAGAGTCTTGGCCATTTCTGATTGCGCTCTGTGTATGAAATAAAGCTTTTGTTATACGGTTCTCACTGTGTCAGCGTGTTTTCAATGGTTGTGGTTTTGGGCCTAGTTACTATGCAATAGGGTAATACATATAATAACTATAATAATAATTATCACATGTAATAGTTGTGGCAAGCTACGAATGGTGGTCACCTAATGTTAAAAGTAACGGGCTTGGGCATGGGCAATGAGCTCCTTTGGCACTCATTGCAGGCATGTCTTTCATCGCTTTCCCCATCATTTACATTGTTGTATTGATTTTTTATTTGCATTTCAGTGCTGCGGACAGGGGTTAACCCCCCTTACGGGTCCTCTCTAGTACTCGTAGGATTTTCTCCTACATTTGCCATTTACGTTTGTGAAAACATTTGCGGGCTTGGGGAATTGGAGCAATTGAATAGCAATTTGTAATTTTAGCCATCTTAACTCTTGAGGACGAGAAAGATAAAAGGCTTCGGGAGGCTACAAGTGCCGGGTTTAACAACTGCAGAGTTTTCAAAGCCTTAACCCGTAAACCACTTTGAGCCCTCAAAAAGACACCATTTGAATAGCAAATTAACTTACGGACTCACTTGCGGGTTCCAGTAACTTATAGTTGCTCTCAATTTTTTGAACTATTTGATACTTGGGAGTTGTTTCCCAAATAATTCTAATGTCTTCCATTGCTTTGGTGATGTTTTAAAGTGCATTGATGTGTTTTTATTGTGTTTTTCAGTGTTCCAAACTAGTCTGTAAACCCTTTGTAGGTCCTATTTGGAACCCATAAGCTTTGGGCCACCATTTGCCATTTGCTGGCTTGACTGCTTGGTGAATGGCGATTTCCGATTTTAGCCATTGGAACTCTTGCGGACATGAAAGATCAAAGGTGTCGGGAGGCTGTATGTTCTGGGTCTAGCAACAGCAAAGTTTTCAAGCCTTTAACACAGAAGCCATTTTTGGGCCGCAAAAAAATCCCAATTGAATAGCAAATTAGCTTACGGCCTCCATTACGGGCTCCAGTAACTTACAATTGCTCAAATGAATGAGGCTCTAAGTGTTAAGGAGAGATCTTGGATAGTCTTGTAGAAGTCACATATTAATAAATATGCTCCATGGGATAACATAGGGATTGGAGAGCTTCTCCAGGAGCTTTCAAATAAAAGGTACTTGATCACTTTGCAAAACAAAGAACTGCCAGTTTAAAGCCAGTAACTCCAATGTGAAGCTCGTAACGGCTGCAGGCTTTAAATTTGGCAAGTTACTGTGCTATTAAATTAGAAGGGGCTGCGAGTTACGAACTTTAGACGCAAGCGTGTAAACCACGCGTTGACCTTTGGATTTGCGGTCTTGTTGGTGATCAATTAGTCAAACCCATGGTTACGGGTTCAGACGGAGCCAATGGAAACAGCGATCGTCATCATAGCGTCACAACAAAATGGAGGCTGGATTTCAAAGTCTAACGGGGTTCAATTACGAGTTACCATCGGACCCACATTCCAGACATAATGCAATATTAATAAAGCTGTAAATATGATATTTTATCACATGCAAGTTACATGATATGTATTAACACATTGATTGCCGGGATAGATATAACCCAAAAATATAACATGAAATCAAGTATTTTTGTGGGCTGTTTTGCGAGCTTGAGAATGTTGTGCTATTAATTCTAAGACCTAACATCACTTTCCCTTTTAATATTAGTACAGTAGTGTGTTTTTATTTACAGTTAAAATGCTATGGATTGGACTTTACCACCCTTGCGAGTCCTCTACAGCACTAGTTGAGCTTTGGGCTACATTTGCGTGTTACAGGCTTGGTTGCAATATAATAGCATGATTGGAATTGTAGCGTTACGTTCCTCATCCCGAAAGCTTTTTTCGCAGCTCGGCAGCCGCTTGCTTTACAGGGCTAATTTAATAGCTGTAAGTCTTACTTTCAAAAATGCAAGCTACGGTTTTTCAAGTAGCCCGAATTTTATAGGGCTGTGTGAGTGGTAAAGTGATACCCTGTTAATAAGTAACAGGATAATGCCAACTGCATTAATTTTAGTTACAAATGCTTGCATATTCATGGCTTATAATGTCTATACACATGGTTATTTTTAAATCTGATCACATAATGCAAATGATAAATCTTCTGGTTTGCAGTTTCTGGGAAATATTAACAGAAGAGGAATTGTCTGTGATCTGCTATTTTTAACCATATCACTGCAAGACGCATTGCAAAGCATCATTCTGCTGCTATTCAGATTAGGTAGGCAGAGTGAAACTGTTCATGTCACTGAGGCACAGTACAGCTCCATGGAGATTTAAAACCGAAGACAAAATATTTACAAACCTTGGAACATCCAGCAACCACTATAACAGAGAAAGAATTATGTGTAGCTGCAAGCATTATATTAAGCATGGCAGAAGATACAGTAAACTATTTACGACATTAACCAGAAGAAGAGAAAAAGTAATATGACAGTGGGAATCATAGTTTCATACATTAAGAACACAGATGGTCATAGTGGATACAGTGCAGATAAAGGTGTTTAATATTTTTGCCAAAAACTTTAGTTACTGGCTGAGGAGAAATAAGTACACATTTCAGAACACTAAGGAATATTGTATTAGCACCAATATATTTTTGATTTATCATCATATATTTTAATCATTTGCAAGTATTTTGGCATTCTTTTATTAATTACAACCACAATCCACTCATATCTGCTTCAAACACCTGGGCGTGGAAAATAAATTTAAATACATGCACATTGGGCTATACATGAAATGTGAAGAGGCGGTTTGCAGAAACCAACAGTTGTGCTCTGCACCATCCCAAAAATATTTCCTTTTTAAAATTGCTGCTGAATTGATAAAATCATAGGAATTATAGTTAAGGTTTTTTTTTTTTTTTTGCTGTTTAAAGAATGAAGCTGCACTGGAAACTACAGTGCATTTGTCCCCATACAATGTTTTACAGTCACGTGTGGAGTTCACAGGTAGAGGATCTGACTGCAGTTAAGCCGGTTCAAATCCAAGCACTCTACCCTCACCAAATGAAATTGATTTAAACTGGGTATAAGTCTACTATGTGTTATGCAGTTCAAGAACCATTACAAAAAGAAATGTCCCATCCCTCTAGAATTTAGCCAATGGTTGGCATAAATATGTCAGCGCTTCCTTATTGGTTCACCTGCCCCAAGCTTAAACCAGTCATGAGCTTTCCCTTAGCTCCAGGGATACAAAATCCACCAACAGTATGAGAGTTGACGTCCTATGGCAAAATACATGGACGGGCGCTGGCTATTAAGTCTGGACTACATGCCTTTACAAAGTGGTCAAACCTGGTGTGACGACCTGCTGCTTCTGTTGGGCTTCTGTAAGAACCTACTTCAAACCTACCTTGTAGACTATCTGTTTCTTTGTGAATCCCTGATAACAGGAACAGAACCAACCCAACTTACAGCTACCTAAGCGCCCAGCAAAGCACATGAATCAGTAAAGCCGCACAGCAAATGTTACCAACTGTAACAGAGTCCCATGCAAGATCAGCAGCAATAATCCCAGTAATAAGGATTATTATTCCCACAGAATGAAACACACACATTAATTATGCATGTTAAAACTGACAACAACCTTCATTTATGTGGTACAGTGTATTTATGCACAACCCACACCAACTTCACCCTAGGGAGGGGGACATCCCCAAGGCCCATATCAGGAATTTCCTTTGCTGATCTGTACTTGGCAGGGGGCATATGCTAAACACATCTGCTGAGACATCCAGTCTGGTGGGGGGGGGGGGTGTTCCTGTAGGCTGAGTGCTAACTCCCCAACTTGCTGTACCCCCTTACTTGGCCCCCTAACCGAGAGTCCCATGGAACATATTTTATTAGATCCCCCAGTGGAAATCCTGCATTTCAAGACTGAACATGGCCAAGAGACTTACATTCAGCAATATAAGCACATTAAACCATAGTTACTTCTACAGAATTATTGCCCAGCCGACAACACCTTTACACCCATGTTTATCCTGGCATAAAGATTACAGGAGGGCTTATACATTACACAACAACCCCAGTTTTATTAAAATATGATTAATAAGATGAATCAGCACCTCCTCCATCTATTTGTGACAGCCTTCAAAGGGCAATTTTTTTTGATCTCTGAATGCTCAGGAATTCACATGTCTGTGTGATGCTAGTGGCAGTGAGCCAAATGGTGGAGGGGGTGATATTGTAAAACCTTTTCTTATCGTCTACATAGCCCATTTTATGTACTGAGTCAGCTGCCCTCCCTCTATTCTGCTGGACTCCATCTGTCTCCACAAACAGTTAACCCCAGAAACTAAAGCCCCTCGACTCCAGGAACCCCAGTAGTACACTCTGTTAGATTCCTTGGAAAATGCTTGAGTACCACCTTTGTAACCAATGTAATGGCTGATGTCGTATGCACAGAGTTATCCACTAAAAATAATAATCTGTAAAGTTAAATTTCACATCAATGAGAGACATATTTCTCCTATATTTACCATTGTAAGGGTTTGGGTGTGATAGAGGAAAGTGACAAATGTGTTATGCATATTAAGGCATAAGTTGATAAACTTCTTTAATTAGATCCATTTTTTGTGAGGTTAGAAGGTTTGAGGCAGGAGGATAGTCGGGTGGAGCAAGGCAATGAGTTTCATAGAGGTAGGGGCAGAACAAAAAAAGTCCTGAAAGCAGGAGTGAAAGGAGGTGATAAGAGAGGAGGACAGAAGAAGATCATTAGCAGAGCGAAGAGGGCAGTTGGGTGAGTATTTTGAGACAAGAGCAGAGATAAAAGGGTTAGGGTCAATATTTTGTTTTCAGGGTCCAGATTTTAAATTTTATTTTGGAGTCTATGGGAAGCCAGTGGAGTGGCTGAAACAGAGGCATTCATTTTGTATTGGAGTGGAGACAGGCAAGAATCGAGTTACAGTAGTCTAGGTGATATATAATGAGAGAACAGATTTTACTTGTCTTTGTGTAAGATAGTGAAGTATTCAAAAGTAGTTTTTTTAGGTGAAAATTACAATATTTTGTGATTGATTGTATGTGAGGAGTGAAATAGAGGACAGGGTCCAGTAGAACCCTAAGACAAAAGGACCTGGGAGTTGGGAGTGATAATGGCATTGTCAATAGTGGAAGCTGTAATAGAGGGTGGGAGGTTAGGAGCTCAGTCTTTGACTTGTTGAGTTTGAGTTGATGGGCAAATTTCCGGGAAAATATGCTTGAGAGGCAGTTGTAAAATTGTGCTAGAATACAGGGCGATAGAACTGGTGCTGAGATGTAGATTTGAGTGTTATCAGCCTATATATGACACTGGAATCCAAAAGATTTATAGCCTCATTCAATTGAGGCTTTGGGAGATCCGGGATTCGAAAATGGCGCCCGTAACTTATTTTGCTATTCAATTGGCGTCTTCAGTCGGGTTATGGGCTCCGGCCTCCGGCCTCCGATTAATTGCGATTCATTGCACCGTTTACCGCAAATTAATGCCTGTTTAAGCCTTTGATCTTTCGCGGTAGGAAGAGTTCCGATGGCTAAAATCGCACATCGCTATTTAATTGCTCCAATTCCCCCTTGCTAACCACCCCGACAAGGCCGCAAATGGCAAAAGTCGCTCCACAAGTTAGGGGTTCCAAGGAGGGCTCGCAAAGGGCTTAAAGACATGTCTGGAGCACTTTAAAAGCTCATATACACACACTACTGTACTTTTATTAAAAGGGAAAGTGATGTTAGGTCTTAGAATTAATAGCACAACATGCTCAAGCTCGCAAAACAGCCCACAAAAATACTTTATTTCATGTTTAATTTTTGTGTTATATCGATATAATGGAATGATGACGATCTAACGACTATGTTTCCATTGGCTGTTTCTATTTTGGGAGTTGTGGCCTTGGTTAATTGATCTGTTCAAGCTCGCAAATGCTACATACGATGGCATGGTTTCCGAATTTCGCTATCGGCCTATAACTTGCGTTGTTCCCGAATTAAACAGCACCGTAACTCGAGTGCCCAGCGGGCCCGGAGGAGGCCCACAGACATACGGACTACCTTCCATAAGTTAAGGCCTCTGAATTGAATGAGACTCTTGATTAGGGAACCAAGGTCAAATTGTATAAATGGAGAAGAGGAAGGAGCCTACGACTGAACCTTGGGGTATGCCAACTGGCTTATCTGCACCAGCTATCTGCTCAAGCTACAGTACTCCACTACCTGCACACTGTTCCTGCCTTCTGTTCTTTGTCTGTTTCTGATTATTTGCTTCTGGTGTCTTTTGCTGCAGTAGCTGTTTGCTGCATTGCCAGTCTGATTCTAATACTGCCTGTCACATAGCTGACAACTATAGTGCCTGTTTGTGCTTCTGCTGCTTGCTCCAGCACATGAACTGATTTTAGAATTGAACTTACTTAAAAGCTACAGAGACCAAGCTTTGCCTTTCAAATCTGTTTGTGATTTTAATAAAAGTAAGAAATGCTTTCCTGAGGATGGACACTACTTAACAGCAATCTCCTGTGGGATGGTGCCCTCTCATATTGTGTTTTGCAATGTTTAGATTTTTGCCTTCCTGCAAAACATGGATTAGAAGGGATCTAAAAAGCATGGACCTTTTTCAACCTCAACTACTATGTTACTAAACTCAAAATAAACTGAAACTAAAAACTATTTTTTTAAAGAACTGTAGAAAGGTAAAAGAAGTTGAGTATAAAACATGTAGCAAGTTTGTCCAAATTAAGAAAAGGAACAATATATGAGTTATAAATTGTTCACACATTTTTTTTAAATCCACATAGGACTATTAAGCTCCAATCTGAAAGTGTGGCAGGAAGATGGTAAGTAATAATAATTATTAGAAAGTAGTATCACATAAGAATTATTTTTTTATAACAAATATAAGCCCTATTCTTCTTATGTTTTATTATTATAATGTATTTATAAAGCAACCACATATTCCATATAATTAAGTACAGGGCCCTGCTCTCGAAAGAAATTACATTTTTAGTGGGTGTTAGGACACAATTAGACTCTTTTGGACATGGATGGTGTCATGCCCAGGGCCTGACTGGACTGTTTTACACTATGGCCTGGGTGGGACTGGCAGGAAGTTACCCTGTTTATTGTTATAGTTATGTATTTTTGTTTTACTTATGGTTAAAATGACATATATATTGTATGTATTTTGATTATGTTACAGTGTTGTCTCGTCCAACCCCACCTAAATAAACACAGGGGGTCTTGGGCAGATAAAACAGATAGTTTGAGTGTTGACAGCAAATGTTTATAGTTAATATAATCACCAGGATAAGCTTAAGGGCCTGACCTCATCAGATGTTATGGGTTTCCTAGTAAGCAGGGGCAGCCTATTATTAATGAGTCCCTCTTCTATGTACCTAAGGATGGGGCTTGCTGTGATTGGCCAGTCTGTGTGCCAGAAAATTGTATAAAATGTGACAATTCATAAAGCTATGGCAGTTGTGTCTGGGCTTACATAAACAAGGTGTAAGTGTCCTTCTGTGCATTAATCCTAATTCTGAGGGATTATATAGTGTTCCTGATATCCTGGTCTGTTGAAGCAAGCTCCTGGGTGTGGTGCTGGTGTTTGGTCCATCTTCTGCTATCAGAGGTGTAAAAAGACTGCACGATTCTGCTGGATAGGTTTGAATGTAAAGATAATGGGACTAATACATATTTAAACAATGTGAAGGTAGACTTATTTTATTTCATGACAGCGATGAGTTAAAAAGGGGAATTTAAATATGATACAGGGAAATTCAAAAAAGGGCAAATGTATGGAAAAGAATACTCTCAGTGACACTTAAATAGTGCAAAATAGGACTCTTAGTGAGTGGGTATTCTTGTTCCTTCCTTCTGTCGAGCCAGATATACTAATAGAACTTTAAGTTATGTGAATATACTTTTATATTTATAAAGTGCCTTCATGCATATATATATCCCCCAACAAGATGTTTAGAGGGTAATACTTCTTTAAATCAGGTAGTATACCATACTTAAGACTAAATATATTGACATATTGTGCTTAGAACTTCATAACAATCCCAGAGGAAAAACCTCTAGTAAGATACCAGTTAATTATCAATAGTACGTATGTAGATATATGGCAGACTACTATTGAGACCCTTTTTGGCCTCAATCCCAGATGGTAGCTTGTATAATACAAAGCAAATTGTGGTAGCACTACTTGTAATTTATTCCAATAGATGCTTCATTTTAGAGGCCCATATACAACACATAAACCTCTGTGTCTGCCGGTTCTTTGTAGGTTTTGCTGATTTCAATAGAGGCTATCTCTAATAGATATCACATTTGGGAGCGTTTATAGAACGCATCAGTCACTGCATTTAGAGGTTCTTTATACATTCTATTGGTTGTAGCAAAAGCTATTTCAAATGTGCTGGATATCAGGCAGGTATTAGATTCTAAGCGGGGATGCATGGGGCATTACACTAGGCCGTAGCTACATAGAGTTCACGGGCTCAGTTTGGCTCAACTTCCGGATTCGCTACGCGCATGCGCACGCCTTGCGTAATGACGTGTGCAGCGTCGTTGCTAGGAGCGTGACGCGTTTCGACGTATGACGTCTTTCTCAAAGGGGAGTGAATAACTCTGTCTTAAGGAACTATTTATAAGGGACTGTTGCCCTAGCAACACGCAATAGACAACACAAAATGGAAGTCCATAGATATGTGTGCTGACTTCATATACAAAAGTCCTACAGGCATCTTAGGACATATATAAGTACAAGGAAAGAATATCCTAATGGAACAGAATATAAAGTGTGTAGAACTAAGTCAAATATACAAAATATATATTGTGATGGTATCTAGGTCAACACTGTCGAAGTTCAATAGGATACTGCTATCCTAACAACACGCCTCACACAATAGAAGGCCACAGGATAGTATATAAGTAGGTAAATAGGTCCTCCAATTACTGAGGACAGATGTTATTATAAAAGAGAAAGCCAAGTAAGTGGTCATTTTATGTATACACGTATATAAACTGTATACATATGTAAAGCATAAATGCTACCTATATAAGACAATGAGTAAGATGGAACGGTCTTATAGATTGGCTCAAAAAAGGAGAGGTATACATGAAAAAATATGAGGAAGTGTATATAAATTGGGAGTACGGTCATACAGTACTATTTCCATGTGAGGAGTATTAAATTGTGCACTGGATGTGGAATACGTAGGCAAACTACGAATATTACAATTAACATAAAAGTATAAAAGCATAAGTCATTACTATGTGAATGTAGGTGAAAAAACAAAAGTTATCAAAGTGATACAACATAGGGCAGAAGGCCTGAAGGCCTATCTGTCTATTGTAATAAACACCATCATATACTGTAGGTGTATGCCATAAATCAATCTTTTGTGTATCAAAATATATCAAGAATGTGTAATTCAAGGATAATAAAATATCCATGTATAACTCCTGAGAACCTCAATCTAAATAAAGGGAGTAAAAGGAAATCCCTCATTGAGACCATTGGGCACTTGGCCCTTCAACTTATAGATCCAACGTGCCTCACATTGTAATAGTTTATTCTCTAGATTTCCTTGTCTTGGTCCTATCTGCACTTGATCAATTGCACAGAAAGATAGGACTTCACTTTCGTATTGTGGCAGTATTTCACATGGCGGGCAATGGGTGTATCAGGTGTATTTTTTATACTATATATATGTTCACCCACCCCACGGCGTAGTTGGCGCCTCGTTTTGCCTACATAGATCTTCCTGCAAACACAGGTGGCCACATAAATTACTGCTGTAGAACAACAATTCAAGAAGTTTTTGATTTTGAATTTTTCCCCAGTAATGGGATGTTCATACACTTTTGTAGGTGTAATATATCTGCAGAACTTGCATTTACTACACATGAAGCAGCCTGCTAAAGGTTTCAGCCAGGTTCCAGGTTTCTTCTCTTTAAATAAGCTGTGGACTAATCTGTCCCTCAGGTTTTTGCCTCTGCGATAAGTAATAGAGGCCTTAGATGTTATAATGTCTTTTAAATCCTCATGACTCCTTAAGAGGTGCCAGTGTCTTGATAAAATGTCCCTGATTACAACTGAGTCAAAACCAAACGTCATTATACAACGTGATAGTTTATTCTCCTTTTTCGTAATTTGGTGGCGCTTGTTAAGGCGATTCAGAAGTTCTGATCTATTGCAGTTTGATGCATATTTGAAAGAGGACTTGAGGCATTTATTTGAATATCCTCTGTTCCAAAATCTGGTTTTCAATTTATCTGCTTCCAGCTTGAACTCAGCATCAGAACTGCAATTCCTTCTTATTCTAAGATATTGGCCTCTTGGGATCCCCCTTTTTAGGGGTTCAAAAAATATTGACTGTCCCATGTTAGTAGAGGATAGGTTTGAACCAGGATCTTGCCAAATCCAAGTGAAGTAGCAGATCCTGACAATTGTTTGCAGTGCTGGGACCTTTGTGGAATTCAGTTAGATGGCAACATATGGAGAGATGGCCATGACAGAACTAAGAGAGGTCTTCAGGCTCAGAGGATTTAATGTTTGCATCTGTTCTGTGAATTCTCCTGAACAGTAAATGTGTTGTGTATTTGTGCATTGATTAGTGCCAGCTGAGGGGGGAGGGGTTACCTTTGTAGAACTTTAGCAGTGTGTGGCTTTTTGTGGTCTGCTTGCATCTATTCTGTGATTTCTCCTGAATAGTGTATGTGTGTTTATGTAATTGTGCAGTGAGTAGTGGACAGGTGAGTAGTAACCTAATATAAACAGGGGAAGAAGCAAACTTGTGAGCTTGCGAACACTTCTAATATAAGTGCAGTTCTAGTATAAGTGTAGGAGTTTGAATAAAAGGAAGTAGTGCAAAGAAAAGGGGAGCACAGTGTAGTGCTTTATACAATTTTTCTCCACTGTAATTATGAATCAGTCCAGTGACAACCTCACTCAGTGTGCATCCTGACACATGTATGAACTACTGGAACAGATGATCCATGGTCCATACCTCTTTGAGAGGTGTGAGCATGTTGCCTATATTGAAACTCAAATTGGAGAACTGGAGAGGAGAATTGCAGCACTTGTGATATTGCTCCACTGGAAAGGGGGTTGGTGCTCACGGAGCACAGTTTAGCTGGGCCTAGCGGCTAGTGAGGAGGTCCAGGGAGGTAGCTAGGTTATAGTTACAAGGGGAAGCAGGGGGAACAGTAGGAGGAGGCAGGCCAGTTCTGAGTTGGCAAGCACCAACAGATTTGCCAGATTGAATGAAATTGTTGGGGATGTCCATTCAGGAATGGCAATGCCAAATAGAGCTGTACCCTCTAATAGCCGGGAGAACAGTTCTACTGAAGGAGACGGAGGGCAGTAAAGACAGAGCAAGAGAAGGTTTTGGTGGTTGGGGACTCTATTATTAGGAAGGTAATGTGATTTGTCACTCAGATCCCAGCATTCAAACAGTTTGCGGTCTCCCGGGTGTTCGGGTTCGGCATGTTGTGGATTGGGTAGATAAATTATTGAGAGGGGCTGGAAATTAACCAGCGGTCTTGGTGCATATTGGTACCAATGACAAAGTTAGTGGAAGATGGAGTGTCCTAACGAATGATTTTATAGAACTAGGTAATAAGCTGCAGGTAAGGACCTCTAAGGTAGTATTTTCTGAGACACTACCAGTGCCACATGCTAGCCCAGGGAGAAAGATGGAGCTTAGGGAGATTAATGAGTACAGACTCATAACATAATGTGTATGCTTGCTAATTCCAGAAGCTTGCTTGGAAAAATGGGAGAGTTAGAATTATTAGCAGTTAATGAGAAATGGGATTTAATAGGCATTACTGAAATGTGGTGGGATGAATCTCATGACCTGTTAATATGGATGATTATAATCTATTTGGGAAAGATAGGGGCAATGGTAAAAGGATTTGTCTGTATGTTAAGCTTGAATTTAAGCCTCTGGTCAGAGAAGATATATTTGCTGGAACTAGCGGTAATATTGAATGTTTGTGGGTAAGTTAAATAGCAGAGGAGCAGATTCTAAAAGAATATAGGTGGGAGTATGCTATAAACCCCCAAATATAATTGAAAGTGAGGAACTGCAATTACAGTATTGTTACAGATTGGAAATGCAGCTAAGCATGGGCAAGTTCTAATAACTACCCTGAAATTAACTGGATAAATGAGACCAGCAATTCAACGTATAGACTGGGACACTGATGGGTAAAAATACTGAACATAAATGGACAATGTTCAAATTCTTACTAAATAAACATAATTATCACCATATACCATGTGGAAATAAAAGTAGAAGGAGTAAATCCCAACCCATGTGGCTTAACAATGACTTAAAAATGAAGATGAGGAGTAAAAAACAGGCATTTCAATTATACAAACAATAGGGGACAGAGACTGCTTTTCGTGAGTACAAGGAAATCAACAAGGCTTGCAAAAGTGCTATTAGACTGGCTAAAATCTAAAAGAATTTTTAAAAATATTAATTGGAAGAAGGCCAGTAAGGAAGCTATCGGAACATTCCAATGTGAAACAGGCTGTCTGACAATCAGTGACCAGGAAAAGGCAGATAAGCTAAATATGTTATTTTCTTCTGTATACACAAGGGAGGTACCAGTAGTTGGGACCAAATAATTGGTTAACGCAGGAAGTAATCCAAAAGAGCTTGGAAAAAATAAATGTTAATAAAGCCCCAGGTCCTGATGGAATACATCCAAGGGTATTGAGAGAACTGGGTTCTGTAATAGCAAAACCATTATATCTAATTTTGCAATATTCACTCAACACAGGGTCTCTACCAGATGGCTGGAGAAAGGCAGAGGTGATATGTAAGAAGGGAGCAAGAACAAATCCAGGAAATTATAAAAATGGCATTCGGGGCTACCCTGGATAATTAGAGAGGGAGTATTGATCCAAGGATGAAACCTATCACCAGTATCTGGGGTCAGGAAATAATTTTATATTTTTTTCCCTTTTTAGACAATTGGCAAAGTTTCACTGGGGAGGGGTTCTGTTTGCCTTCCTCTGGATCAATTAACAATTAACAATAAGCAGCATATTGCAGATCAGAGGAGATCTAAAAAGGTTGAACTTGGTGGACTAAAAGCCTAAATTACTATGTAACTATGTAACAGAACAGCAGGGATGACTAAATCAATAATGGTCAAGGAGCTGCTCCTAAATAATGAACTATGCCTAGTAGAAGGAGGTCTGGAGAAGATGGTAAGCACATTACTGGTGACCCCAACTCGAGGAACTGAGCCTATGCTGTCTGCAACAGAGGAGGAGGAAGTGTCTAGATTGTACCAAAGATGGATAGAGGTAATGCCTGCAGATTTAACCAAGGATTAGCAGAGGGAACTCCGGATACAGATCATACAGGGGGTACAGGAGAAGTGGAGAAGGGTAAGCAATGGCCCTGTCTCAGCTCCTGTGGAGGGGAAATGCTTATCCCCAGTAGAGACAGAGAATTTTGTGGTGACTGGAAAGGACTGTCAAGGAATGGGCCTTCTAAATAAATGGATGGGGATATGATTACCCTATATAAATACTGGGTCAGTATAAAGATTTGTCAAGGGAGCTGTTTGTGCCAAGAGGTTTTCAACTGACAAGAGAACATCCTTTGAGGTTAGAAGCAAAAAGATTCCAGCTTAAAGAAAGAAAAGATTCACAGTAAGGGTGGTTCATCTGTCTAATTCTCTACCAGAGGAGGTGGTGACAGCGGATTCAAATGATAACTTTAAAAAGGGGTTGGATATATTTTTAAATAAAAAGTGTATTCAGGGTTATCCTGGATAATTAGAGAGGGAGTATTGATCCAGGGAGGAATCCGATCACCAGTATCTGGGGTCAGGAAGGAATTATTTATTTTTTCCTTTTGAGACAATTGGCTAAGTTTCACTTGGGTCTGTTTTTTTCTGTTTGCCTTCCTCTGGATCAATTAACAATTAATCAGCTTATTGCAGATCAGAGGAGATCTTAAAAGGTTGAACTTGAAGGGCTAAAAGTATTTTTTCAACCTTAATTACTATGTGACTATGTACTATGATCACGCTCTGAAATGCTATTTATGATTGCATGGTTTACGGTTTCGGCTTTTGGCCAGGTACTTGTGGGCTTGTTCAATTGAATTGCTCTCTAAATGTAGCAAATCTCAAGCCCACAGACATACGGACTGTATAACGTAATCTGCGAGCTTGCAATTGAATAAGGCCCATAGTTTATCAACCTAAAAAGCTGTATAGTGACCCCTATAAATAAACTGATTGAGCAGAAGGAATTATATTTATATCACTCATACAATCCTAAACAAATTATTTACTTGTTAAGATTCTACTAAACAAGTTATTTGCCAAACTAAATAATTCTATGACATGAACATTAATTATAATATGATAATATCTGCAGTGAAGGTAAGTACAATTTTCTGAAAGTAGAGAGTCTTTGAGAATTCCAAGATCGGCGATAAGGAGATGTCAGAAAGGATGGGGGTCAGAGTCAGAAGGTCAAGGCAATTAGCATGCAGAATGATCAAGGTTACAGGCAATTAGAACATTGTCTTGAGTCATGAAGAAGATAAGCAAAAAAATCCTTGTATTGTGCAGCTTTGTCAAATTAGATGTCACAGTGCGTGCAACAACAGCAGATCATAACCAGGCCCCATCACCACCATTCCCAGAAATCAACACTTGAAATATAACTCGAGGATGATGCGTGGCTAGATTGTCCAGAGGTGGACACTGAAGTCCACAAATACAAATGCAGATCATTAAAGTACACACAATGTCCAAGAAAGTCAGTCCTCCAAATAGAAGAAACAAAGGAACAAGGTCTTGTAATTGTTCTTAGGCTGCTGATACGGATCTAGAGACAGGACAACAAAGGATGCAGTGTGACATTCTGTCCCACTGTCCTCACCCTGGCTTCTAAGGCATCAACATCCAACATAAATGCCATGGTAACATCAGCCAGTGCAGTTTCTGAAGATAATGGTTTTCTGTAGCTTTTGGAATATAGAAATCTGTCAAGTGATAAGTTCCCACCACCTTGGTAGTAACAGCTACATTTTTGTTTTCATCGTTCAGTTTCTTCCGATTCTCTGTGACCTCATGGTAACACACCAGGACATCTTTATGTCCATGTACATTGGTATCTATGGCAGATTTTCTTGAGTGGGTTGCCAGTTCCTAGGTGGTCTCCCATCCAAGTACTGACCAGGCCCAACCCTGCATTTCTTTAGGGTGGTGTGGCCTCCTGGTTTCCTGACTTGGAATTAAACCCAGGTCAACAAAATTGAAATCACTTGATCGTAACCACTGGACTACCAGGGAATTCTAAATTACATTACAGAAGCTCAAATAAATTAACAGCTGATAGAAGTGATTCCTGGGTAGGTTCAAAACTGTATGTAGAGGTGAACCCAGCTGCTCCCTTGACAGGATATATCTTCAGACTATAGGCATGACTTAGGAAGGGTACAGATGAAGATGCATTTGCAATGCTTGATACATTTTTGCTGTTGTCTTGGCCTTCCAGTACGTGATGAAGAAGTATTGTTTTTTTTCCGCTGTGATTTTATTGGGGCATCAATAATCAATACATTAGCATAGGCCTCCATCCAAGTTTCTCTTCATTATAGGACTTTATAGGACCTTGTGGCCATTTCAGGCAAGGCTGTGCCCTTAGGAGGTATAGAGCCAACCTAAATACAAAATGTCTGACTTCACTCTGGGAGGTTGCATGTCATGGCAAGGTCTACCAGAAGTGACTCAATCTACAGTAATTTGTGTCCAGGCACTGATAGGAACAAATAACTTACTAAGAGTAGGAATATGCAACTGATACTGCAACATTAAGACATATTTCATAAAGGGACAGCCAACAATAGTGTGCTTCATTCTTCCAGTGCAATGTCCCCAAAGGGAAATTTTAAAGCATTTGCAGAAATTGATCTAATCTTGATATTTACAAAAACAGAGCTGTGGGGAAGACTGAAAGCCAATAGTTATAGTGGCAGAATTATTATGGAATATTATATCAGAGTCAAGCACTGTCAAAGGAATAATCTATTGATTCTAGAACACAAATACTTTTTTGAAGGTGACAACATGCAGTTTATAGGACATTATCGCTATCCTAAACAGCTGCCTGCATGTACCACTAGCAGACAGTTATCTTGCTAAATCATTGTGGATCTTCAGTACTTAACAGCTAATCTAGACCTAGATTTACCACCTAGACCAAAAGTTCCCAAAAAAGTAGTCCATCAACCAAAAGTATTAGACGTGCCTAAATATAAACATTTTATTGTTTATAGAAGTGTACATGCTACACTCCGGTGTACCACAATGTATTCCATTTTATTATATGGCTTGTGTATCAATTGGAAAATATTGTGCTATACTGCTATAAATAAGGTTTTCCAAAAATTTTAAATGGTCCATGGAAAATAAAAGTTTGGGGATCACTTACCAAGATCATAGATACTACACCACTGCTATGTACAATATTACTTATAAGTAGGATAATGTCTTTAGTTATAACATATGCATAAATATACTCTATGCACATGCCTGTGCATAGCACTGAATTAGCATAATTTAAAAATGTATGAGCTCTAAAAACATAGGGCCCCATTAAATTTCAAGCCTGCAGTGAAATTTGTAGGAGTTACAGAGCGATTAAATAAGAAAAGGCCACAACGTCATGGCCGGAACCAAATCCGTAAACCATGCTTTGCCAGGCGTGAACATGATAAATGATTCAACCTCATAGTTATGGGTTTAGACGAAGCCAATAGGAAATGAGATTGTCATCATGACGTCAATAAAGCCTGCGGGAACCCCTGCAGGCTCCCTACAGTAACCCCTTGCTGCTGGGTCCCCACCGAGCCCCCCGATGCACTTAAATGATTAAATCCCCACCGAACACAAATAGTTAACCCCTTCCTGTACTTCAAGTACCCCAGTGGCACCTAATATTAATCCCCCCTATGCTACTGGGTCCCCATCAGGACCCCCGCAGTGTCCCTACATTAACCATTGCTGCAGGGGTTCCAATCAAGTAAATTTTCCTGCCTCGCTTGTCCTTAAAAGACCTACATTTATAATTAGGGTAGGATAGGATAGAGGTGGGTTAATAGGGATTAATATGAGACTGTTATTTAATCATTGGGTTAATTAGTGTTATTTAGTTAGAGGGGGTTAATAGAATAGTATAGGGTAGGAAAGGGTTAATACTATAGTGTAGTGCTTGGACTCTGTGTAATGAGGGTCCTGGAGGACCCTCATGGCACTTATAATGTTCATGTTGGGGTTAATAGTGTCCTATGGGGGTCTATATAGACCCCTATTGGACTGATGGGGTTAATTATGGTCTTATGGGGGTCTGTATAAGGGTAAATTATAAATTATTAAGGTCCTTTAAGGACCCGCAAGGCAGGGGAATTTAAAATGTACATGCTGCTGGGGGGTCCCAATCGGCACCCCTGCAGCAAGGGTTAATGTAGGGACACTGTGGGATTCCGGATGGGGAGCCTGCAGCATAGGGGGGTTAATATTAGGTGCTGCAGGGGTTAACTATTTATGTGACAATGGCCCTTTAGGGTTTGAGGGCCGGAGGGAGGTCTCTTTTGCTGCTCCTTCAGCATAAGTAAGGGCTCTTAAAGCCCTTGCGAGTCCTATTTTGAAAACGCAATATTTTGTCAAACAGTTGTGGGTTTGAAAGCCAGTGGGGAATTGTAGCAATTTAATATTGATTTGTGATTGTAACATTTATGGGATTGAAAGATCGAAGGCTTAGCTGGGTTGGAGTTCCGATTTTGGCAAACGCTGTGCTTTTTAGCCTGTAACCCGCAAATCGCTTGCGAATAGCTAAAATAGGCCAATTTAATAGCCGTAACTTTTGTGGGCTCCTTTATGGGCTTCAGGAACTACAAATAGGCACATTTAATATGGCCCATATTCTGGTGGGCCAATGGCCAGTGTTCCCTCACCTTCATAGACAGACATGTCTATTTAAAATAAAACATGCATTTGCCATTTTAGCATATCTGTGGTTAATTAAATCATTGCCATAAATGACTGAATAGCCCAAGAGGCATTAGGCTCATTGTTTTGAGTACAAGCCAATTGAAGAAAAAAGACTGAACATGCTTAAGCCTGTGAACGGCTATTTTTTTTGTTCATGTAACTTGCACTCAAGACAATTAAACCAATGCTTCACTGGCTAAACAGTAGTTAATGGTAATGATATTTCATTAACAAAAGATTTGTACCTGTCTGTGGGTAGGTCAGAAAAGCTGACTGACAGCTCCAAATTAAAAACATCAATGTCAGTTTTCTGTAGGAAAGTGCAACATTTTTTATTAACAATTCAATTGATAAAGTATTATTACTTATAGTTTTACACATTTTACTTATGTTCTTGTCATTGTTCCTTCATGGTACTAAATAAATAATCGGCAGAAAGTTACACTGAGGGCATAAATCATTTAAAAAATCTGGGTGGAATGTGAAGTGTTAGGTATGAGACCTTTGTAAACTATAAACCAGCGCATTAATGTGTGCTGCATGGGCTTCCTGGCATTAGGAGCACGCAACTTCACTTCCTGTCATTCTCTGCACCGCAGGTCACAGTTCTCCAGAGATACAAGTTGAGCACTGCTGTTTGCCTAATGTAGAACTATAGTGAAGCTAGCCCAGACAAGCTACAAATTCCTGCCAGTAGCATGTACATATAATTAAAATGTACTGCTTATTTACTAATTAAAAAAATATATTTATTGTTACAACCATAGGAACTGTTGGACTTTTTGGACATGGAGACTAGGCCACTGTGACCAGTTGGCTCAAGGCTATTATAATAATAATATTATCACATATATAGTTGTGAGCGTACGAGTTGTTGCTAACGCTTGCGGGCTCGCGTAGCGAGCAGCGTCCCTCGCGAAGCGAGGGCCGCGGGCGAAGGCCTCAGTTGCTGGCATGGAGCGCCAAAGGCGCTCCTTGCCATCAACTGCGACCCTCGCAAACTTTACGTTAAAAGGCAAAACAACAGGACACAGCAACCGCGACCCTCGCAAAATTAACGTTGCAACGCAAACAACATACGAGACCCGTTACCACTCATTACGACCTCGCAAAAATCAGCCGCAACTCGTGAACATACATAAAAAGCTTACCTACAGCAAGAGGGAGCATTCAGGACCTCAAAAAAGCAACTTACACCTTTATTTAACTCAAAATAAAAGAGTTTAGACACTAAAGAATTCTCTAAGCGAGAGAAAAAATGGCTGCCGAACAAAACGAAAACGAGGCTACAGCACTCTAAACACGCAAAACACCACAAGAAACTCGCAAAACACCACAAAACACCTACAGATATATTCTACTAAGACGCATACCACACATTACCCGCCATTTTACGACAATGCGGAAGTACACAACTACGCTAACGGTTTGGTCTCACGCACACTATTACACCGCACACATTCATCACGCTTACAAAGCAGCTCCACACCACTAATGTTGCAGCAACATCAAAACAGATTCGCAGCTCTTCAACACAATGCTTTAAAATACGTAAAGTATATTTGTGACGTAGTGCCCTTCGCCACTTTGTCTTGGAGAGGACTGTTTGCCAGCCTCCTGCCCTGCGACTATGGCCCTGGGACATATTGCCCTTTAAACACAGTATTCAGCCATACCAGAGTGTATGTCACTCATTCTGGCCCTTTACATACAGGGGGGTCATTCGGTACTTGCCCTGTGTGAACCATGATACCACAGATAGCTATGCCATGGAGCCCATTCATATAATGAAAGACTATGGGAAAGACTTTAGCTACATGGCAATTGAACTGTGTGAATAGGATCTGAGCGCTATTCGGTAGTTTTGTGCGCTCAGATCCCAGCTATCTGGGGATATGTGAAATGTGAGTAAATGTGAATTGCAGTAATGCTGATGGGTTGTCAAACTAGAGAATTGACCAACAAATACTTTTGTCCGGACATCCCGAGGCCGATCTGTTGGGATCAGACCGTGTATGCCGGCTTATGGTCACGGGGGAGGTGTGTAACGGAACCCATCACTGTTTTACCCTGTTTTATGGTTATTATTATGGTTAAAATATGATCCTACTATTATACTGTATGTATGTTGGTTTATGCTCTGCAGAATATTAGCCCAGACTAGTGCAGACCTTGGCATAAGCGATAATCCTATTACAGAGACTCCTCATAAGATAAGGAAGTCTATTGTATAAAGTGTTTTCATTCTCAGACATAAGAACAAAGAAGGATGATCTAATCTATGTCTGATTGTATCAAAGTTGCCAGGTAGCCTCAGGGAGGTGTGACCCACCTATTGTCCCTATATGTGTATTGTGTGGCCAACTATGGGGGATATGTGAAATGTCTGTGTGTTATGTGTAAAAGGTGACTTTATGTATTTTAAAGTGGTTTATGTCTTTTTGCAACCATGTGCTCAATGGAGTCTGCCTCTATCCCTGGATAATTGGATTACTTTTCCCATTGTCTCCAGTACAGAGGCCTCTGTAAAACCTGTTTGAGCCAGATGGCCATGCTGCCAGTCATAGCCCAAAAGATACTTTTACTAACGTTTGAACCCCTGGTCTGATTCATGCCATTTTTTAATATGATGTTCCACAATTTATGTTGTTCATAAAAATGTAAGATTTATTTATGTACTATGTAAAATCATAAAGTTATAAAAATGTATAAAAATGTGTAAGTTTTAGCTGGGAGATAATTGAGTAGATACAGTAATAAACTCAATTATCTCCCAAGCAAAGGGCAGGTAAACGGTGGCCGTTACTATTGTGTTATTGATTGTTCTATACCTCCCCCCTGGGTGTGTTCTGTTTGTACCTGACTGTAATAAAAACCAGGCTGGGTGTGCCAGCAAGAGAGTTCTACTTGACCCTTCAAAACGTAGCCTCGTCTCGTTCTTGGAGGGGATTGCTATATCACACTGGGGATTGCTATGCTTTGCATACTCCCTTGAGCTTTAACTACTGAACCCTTGTTCCTGATGTACTCTCCTTGGAGGAGAGGTCTTCCCCACACGATCCTGGATGCTGGAGATTCATACAGGGTGGAAGGAAGACGGCGCTGCTTCAGTTAAGATACGGCGGTTGTGGAGTCTGTGGTGGTTGTGGTGTCCGGTGCGGTGCTTGTAGTCCTTGGCGCAAGCTAGGACGCGTCCAGAAACGGAGGTACCCAGTCGGGGTGCCAGTAGATCCGTTACATTGGCTGGCAGTGGTGGGATGGCGTCCTAGTGCGAGGAAAAGCAGCCCGGAGACACTGGTAACGTTTGGAGTTACAAATTGAGCACAACGCTAGTATCCGTACAGCGCCCCTGGCTACAGCAGGATGGAACCGGCTAGTTTTCGGACAGCGTTCCATGATGAGGAGGAGGAGGCGGCCGCGGACTACAGGGATGCAGACAGAAAGGAACTCTGGTATGATGCCCTGGAAGATGCCCAATGGCGGCGAGGTGAGAGTCTCCCCAGTGATATGCAGCGGCTACAGAAGCGTGTGGCGATGCCGATGTATCTATTGGGAGAGCAGCCCCTGGATGAGTGGGTGACAAGACTAGAGACCCTGGTATGGCGAGAGATCTGGCTAGACAACGCATACCAGGTCCTCTGGTGGCATACCGTTAGATTTACCCCCTCGACGTCTGAACACGACTTACCGGAGGGGGATGATTATGATGGCCCGGGTTTATTATGGGATGCCTTGGAGGACGACATTGATCTTGGCAGCACGGAGGGGTCTAGGTTTTGGGACATCTACGACTACCGGATGGGCATGTATGTCTGGGTTGACGAAGGCGAGGTGAGCAAAGACATGACCCACCTGGTAACAAGAGAGTGGGAGCTGGAGCAGGACTACCAACACCTGCTCAGCTTCGTGCAGCTCCAACCTACTCGACAAGCAGAACCAGACCTCATTGACTGGTCCTGGGATGACCTCCAGATGGCAGGTAGAGATGGGACCGAGGTCTCTCTACCGGCCCTACAGGGAGCCGAAGGTGTCGTCCTTCCCCCCCAGCGGCAGTGTGAACCCCAGGGGGCAGAAGGTGTTGTCCTTCCCCCCCATCGGCAGTGTGAACCCCAGGGGGCAGAAGGTGTCGTCCTTCCCCTCCAGCGGCAGTGTGAACCACAGGGGGCAGAAGGTGTCGTCCTTCCCCCCCAGCAGCAGTGTGAACCCCAGGGGGCAGAAGGTGTCGTCCTTCCCCCCCAGCGGCAGTGTGAACCCCAGGGGGCAGAAGGTGTCGTCCTTCCCCCCCAGCGGCAGTGTGAATTACAGGGGGCAGAAGGTGTCGTCCTTCCCCCCCAGCAGCAGTGTGAACCCCAGGAGGCAGAAGGTGTCGTCCCCCCCCCCCCCAGCGGCAGTGTGAACCCCAGGGGGCAGAAGGTGTCGTCCTTCCCCCCCAGCGGCAGTGTGAACCACAGGGGGCAGAAGGTGTCGTCCGTCCCCCCCAGCGGCAGTGTGAACCACAGGGGGCAGAAGGTGTCTTCCTTCCTCCCCAGCAACAGTTTACCCTAACAAGGGGAGACACCAATCTCCCAGACGGCGCAGATGGGACCGTGGTCTCTGCGCCCACAGCCTGTCCAGATCCCCAACTACCCTCACTGTGAAAACCGGAGGAGGGGGTAAGTACAAATTCCCCTCCCCAGCTAACTTCTAATGTGGCCCCAGGGTTAACAGAGGAAATGTTAACCCCCACTGACCCCCACGTTACCCTGGCTACTGAGCCAGAATATGTCCCAAGTATCCCAGCAGAAGAGCTGACAGCGGGGCAGAGTGCAGTCGGCCTCTGCCCTCCCTTTGTCCCTTGTACAGAGCAGGATGTCCTGCAGGTTATACCAGCAGAAGAGCAGGCATCAGGGCAGAGTGCCGCTGGCCTCTGCCCCTCAAGTCCCCTCAGCGTGTTGCCCCATCACCACAGCGAAATATCCAGGTGCAGTAACTGTTTGTTGTGGGTGGGCTGCTCTTGCACTTTGTTGTTGTGGGGGGGGCTGCTCTAGCACTGGTTTATTGTGGGTTGGTGGATCGTCTAATGGAGGCACTGACCGGCAGAAGGTCAGGTGCCTGGTTAGACTTCCCCCCAAAGGGGAGATGTGTGACGAAGTGCCCTTCGCCACTTTGTCTTGGAGAGGACTGTTTGCCAGCCTCCTGCCCTGCGACTATGGCCCTGGGACATATTGCCCTTTAAACACAGTATTCGGCCATACCAGAGTGTATGTCACTCATTCTGGCCCTTTACATACAGGGGGGTCATTAGGTACTTGCCCTGTGGGAGCGGTGATACCCCAGATAGCTATGCCATGGAGCCCATTCATATAATGAAAGACTATAGGAAAGACTTTAGCTACATGGCAATTGAACTGTGTGAATAGGATCTGAGCGCTATTCAGTAGTTTTGAGCCCTCAGATCCCAGCTATCTGGGGATATGTGAAATGTGAGTAAATGTGAATTGCAGTAATGCTGATGGGTTGTCAAACTAGAGAATTGACCAACAAATACTTTTGTCCGGACATCCCCAGGCCGATCCGTTGGGATCAGACCGTGTATGCCGGCTTATGGTCACGGGGAGGTGTGTAACGGAACCCATCACTGTTTTACCCTGTTTTATGGTTATTATTATGGTTAAAATATGATCCTACTATTATACTGTATGTATGTTGGGTTATGCTCTGCAGAATGTTAGCCCAGACTAGTGCAGACCTTGGCATAAGAGATAATCCTATTACAGAGACTCATCATAAGATAAGGAAGTCTATTGTATAAAGTGTTTTCATTCTCAGACATAAGAACAAAGAAGGATGATCTAATCCATGTCTGATTGTATCAAAGTTGCCAGGTAGCCTTAGGGAGGTGTGACCCACCTATTGTCCCTATATGTGTATTGTGTGGCCAACTTTGGGGATATGTGAAATGTCTGTGTGTTATGTGTAAAAGGTGACTTTATGTATTTTAAAGTGGTTTATGTCTTTTTGCAACCATGTGCTCAATGGAGTCTGCCTCTATCCCTGGATAATTAGATTACTTTCCCCATTGTCTCCAGTACAGAGGCCTCTGTAAAACTTGTTTGAGCCAGATTGCCATGCTGCCAGTCATAGCCCAAAAGATACTTTTACTAACGTTTGAACCCCTGGTCTGATTCATGCCATTTTTTAATATGATGTTCCACAATTTATGTTGTTCATAAAAATGTAAGATTTATTTATATACTATGTAAAATCATAAAGTTATAAAAATGTATAAAAATGTGTAAGTTTTAGCTGGGAGATAATTGAGTAGATACAGTAATAAACTCAATTATCTCCCAAGCAAAGGGGAGGTAAACGGTGGGCGTTACTATTGTGTTATTGATTGTTCTATACCTCCCCCCTGGGTGTGTTCTGTTTGTACCTGACTGTAATAAAAACCAGGCTGGGTGTGCCAGCAAGAGAGTTCTACTTGACCCTTCAAAACGTAGCCTCGTCTCGTTCTTGGAGGGGATTGCTATATCACACTGGGGATTGCTATGCTTTGCATACTCCCTTGAGCTTTAACTACTGAACCCTTGTTCCTGATGTACTCTCCTTGGAGGAGAGGTCTTCCCCACACGATCCTGGATGCTGGAGATTCATACAGGGTGGAAGGAAGACGGCGCTGCTTCAGTTAAGATACGGCGGTTGTGGAGTCTGTGGTGGTTGTGGTGTCCGGTGCGGTGCTTGTAGTCCTCGCGCAAGCTAGGACGCGTCCAGAAACGGAGGTACCCAGTCGAGGTGCCAGTAGATCCGTTACAATATTCATTTATTAATGTATTATAGATTTCATTATTATACACCAAACAGCATTAGCTACCTTACAATTTCATTGCCGTCATTTTTTGACGGGCAATTCGCTAGTTTATTATAATAAATTACAATATCTCTTTGAAAGTTATAGGACCATAGTATCATTGTTAACCTGTTTATATTTTCTGATGTTTCCCCAAGCCCCTGGTTACATGCCCTGGACCCCCAAGAATCATTTCCACCAGGTCACCCAAGCCCAGGGTGCTCTGAGTCACTTTAAAATTTTAAGGACAGTTATTTTATGTGTATCATGTGTTTCAGGATGTATATATTACATACAGCCAATAAAAATATCTTGAAAACAGTGTCACTTTAAGGTCAACTAGTAGTCATTACCAGTAGCCAACCGCGATACCCAGTTTGCTCCACGTCCCAGGGCTGGGCTAGGTTCTTGGATGGATTTTTACTTGCTGTAAGCGGGCTGCATAGACTTCCATGGGAGATCCATGGATCTGATTAAGTCACAAAGTATAATTATTAGGCTGTCAGACAGCAATTGAAACACTTGTTTTTCAGTAGACAAAAGTCAAGTGGTGTCAAGTGCTTTGCAAATGATATCCCTTTGGTAATTTGTCTCGCAGTTAAACAATAATTGCGAAATACTGGCACTTAGTTATTGTTCCCTACCCCTTACAGTCTAATAGGGAGCCCGTATTGTTAGAAATGTTGTGGAAGTCCTGGTTGGCCCCCAAAAGTGAATACACCCGGAGCTACCTCTACCCTCCTAGCCATCTCCTCTCCGAATGAATAAAGGTATCCCTACCCAAGAGGAGGGTGGCTAGGGAACATATACACCTATTCCTCCTCGTCCCCACAACCACCAGGTGCAAAAGGTATACCGTCCGGCTTACAAGGCACCATATACCCACCAGCGGATACACTTAACTCCACTGTTTCACAGACACCCTGTCTGCAGGGTTACAATACCCTGAAAGCCCTCTGCTGTGCCCAGACACTGCAAAGAGGTGTCTGACATTTGGAGCCGGAGACTTACTGGCACCTAGACGGGGAAATAAACAGGTTGCCTCTGGTGGAAGTCCAAGCCCACGTGGGGCAATTAGACAATAAAATGTGTTAATTGTATTTTGTAGGCCAAAAATTTTATAAAAATGTGTACTAAATAAAAATTAAGTTTATATTCTGTTTGGAACACATATACATGGCATGTACATATACATCAGCGAATAATTTTTGCATATTGTCCTGGAACCTGGTAACCTGGGAATATGCAACTTGTCAGTTAATCCTTTTGTTTGTGGGAATATAGAATCAATCCCTTAGATTGTAAGTTTGCGAGTTTTCAATCTTGTGTCAGTGCCTTGGAAACAAGCTCTATGTACATTTGATTTTATGCTCAAAAACAGGGCCCTCCATTCTTTACAAGGTGTTTAATTTGTTTTCAGCTATGTACTCAACCCCTGTACAGCGCTATGGAATATGTTGGCGCAATATAAATAAAGATAATAATAATAATAATAATCAAGTCAACCTGCGAGTAGGATCGGTCTAATGAACTTTTCAAGCTCAACGAACAGTGGGTTGTGACAAATATATACATACAGTATCTCACAAAAGTGAGTACACCCCTCACATTTTTGTAAATATTTTATTATATCTTTTCATGTGACAACACTGAATAAATGACACTCTGCTACAACGTAAAATAGTAAGTGTACAATTAGCTGTCCCCTCAAAATAAGTCAACACACAGCCATTAGTGTCTAAACTGTTGGCAAACAAAAGTGAGCACACCCCTAAGTGGAAATGTCCAAATTGGTCCCAATTAGCCATTTTTCCCTCCCCATGTGTCATGTGTCATTAGTGATACAAGGTCTCAGGTGTGAATGGGGAGCAGGTGTGTTAAATTTGGTGTAATCGCTCACATACTGGTCACTGGAAGTTCAACATGGCACCTCATGGCAAAGAACTCTCTGAGAATCTGAAAAAAAAAAAGAATTGTTGCTCTACATAAAGATGGCCTAGGCTATAGGAAGAGTGCCAAAACCCTTAAACTGAGCTGCAGCACGGTGGGCAAGACTATACAGCGCTTTTACAGGACAGGTTCCACTCAGAACAGGCCTCACCATGGTCAAGCAAAGAAGTTGAGTGCACGTTCTTAGCATCATATCCAGAGGTTGTCCTTGGGAAATAGACATTGAGTGCTGCCAGCATTGCTGCAGAGATTGAAGGGGTGGGGGGTCAGCCTGTCAGTGCTCAGGCCATACGCCGCACACTGCTTTAAATTGGTCTGCATGGATGTCGTCCCAGAAGGACGCCTCTTCTAAAGATAATGCACAAGAAAGCTTGCTAACAGTTTGCTGAAGGCAAGCAGACTAAGGACATGGATTACTAGAACAATGTCCTGTGGTCCGATGAGACCAAGATGGTGGTGGGAGTGTCATGGTCTGGGCCTGCATGAGTGCTGCCAGCACTGGGGAGCTACAGTTCATTGAGGGAACCATGAATGCCAACATGTACTGTGACATACTGAAGCAGAGCATGATCCCCTCCCTTCAGATACTGGGCCGCAGGGCAGTTATCCATCATGATAACGACCCCAAACACACCTCCAAGACGACCACTGCTGTGCTAAAGAAGCTGAAGGTAAAGGTGATGGACTGGCCAAGCCTCAAACGGAAGGTGGGGGAGTGCAAGGTCTCTAACATCCACCAGCTCTGTGATGTCATTATAGAGGAGTGGAAGTGGACTCCAGTCGCAACCTGTTAGGCTCTGGTGAACTCCATGCCCATGAGGGTTAAGGCAGTGCTGGAAAATAATGGTGGCCACACAAAATATTGAGACTTTCGGACCAATTTGGACGTTTCCACTTATGGGTGTACTCACTTTTGTTGCCAACGGTTTAGACATTAATGGCTGTGTGTTGAGTTATTTTGAGGGGACAGCAAATTTACACTGTTATGCAGGCTGTACACTTACTACTTTACATTGTAGCCGAGTGTCATTTCTTCAGTGTTGTCACATGAAAAGATATAATAAAATATTTACAAAAATTGGGAGGGGTGTACTCACTTTTGTGATATACTGTATATATATATATATATATCTCCAGGTTGATACCTAGGTTTGTGGGAGGGGCCCTCTCTCGCTCCATCTCTTCATGTGGGAGGGGCCTTCTTCAGTCTTCATAAGCACTCCTTATCCTCCTATCTTTTGCTTGGTTAATTTCTGAGCCTGTGCCTCACATCTGCAAGCTTGTGGTTGCCTTTCGGCTCTTTATGTCTGCTAGGGCATTTCCACCTCCGGAGAGCGATGGTTCAATCACGTCTTCATTGGTGAAATAATATATAATGGAATAGCAACTTGGCAAAATAATATTTGGATGTGAAAAATGGGGAGAGGGGTGCTTGTTGTTACACATCGACTAGGCCCGAAAAATGTCTGGTAGCGGCCCTGGATTCAATCACCTACACATACTGCTGTCAAGTTTAAAGGACCACTGCAGTTCAAGAAAAGAGACATTTGTTGCCATGTTAACAATATTAGCAGCTGTAAAGACATGGATGTAAAACATTTGTTGAGAAAAATAAATTATTTTGAATACTCTGTTTATGAATACAGGAAACCATTTTGTGTTTGTTACATCATATCCTCAGAGCTGGATGATGGGTTTTTTTTTGTAGCTATAAGTGGATGGAGGGGTAGGGGGATAGGCAACATTCAAAGGTTCAGTCATTGTTTATTTTTTCATTATGGAGTGGTCATTTAACTAAGAAGGAGAAGGGTAAGGCCGCCCCAAAGATCCTGGATACAGAGAACCCATGCACCCTCCTAGGCTCACCCCTATTGATAGGTAAACACTAATAGTAGTCCCGGTCACTGCACAAATCTCTAAAAAATGTAAGGTGTTTTTATTTTTTAACATTCTAAAACAATATTGCCTGTTATAAAGTCTCGCTCTTCTTAAAGGTATATCTAACTTTCCCTGTTTTAAATACACATTACATTGAGTCATTATATACACATACAGATTTACTGTATTTTATTTCCCAAAAAATGTTTCCACACCCCCAGCGCTGCCTACATAGGCACCTGGTACCTACCAATATAAACGCTGCATTCAGATATTTTTCTTAACCCTATACTAAACTTCAATCAGAGTCTTCTGAGTCAGAGTTGAAGGCACTTGAAGAAGCAGAAAGCGGAGGTGGCGACATATGGATGAAATCATTGAAGCATGATGGAGCTCAGAGAGACAGTGGCTGACAAATGTGCCTAGCATGGTGTGGTATATAAGGACACGGAGAGTCAGACATGACTGAACAACTAAACAACAACAACCTTCAATCCAACAGTAGAAACATTGCAGAAACGTGCAGCAGTACTGGTGAGTTGTTTCATTCAAGGGAGGAGAGAGAGTTGTGTTTTTTGGAGCTGAGACTACAAATCCCATCATGCTATGCTGCAGATACTGTTGTATCTGCCTCTGATTGGTTAAAACAAATTATAAATGTTATGCTAATATTCGCAGGGATTTTCAGGGGTGTTACCATTCAAAATCAACTGCTAGCAAACTCAATAGATTTAGCAAAATGTAGGCTAAGTTTAATAATGTTTACTTTGGTATTTTTACCATGCAAAAAAATATTTTTATATACTACCGACTCTCCTATATCAAGATACAGCCTTATTAAATTGCGATTCGGCAAATTGAATAGGGCTCTATTTAAGCACATAGCATATTTTTTTTACAGAAGTTTTTAGTTAGTGAACTTCTATCCAAAAGCAAGGTCTTCACTAACTAAAAACTTCTGTAAAAAAAATATGCTCTGTGCTTATATAGAGCCCTATTCAATTGGCCCAATCACAATTTAATAAGGCTGATAATCTGTGAAATTTAAAGTACGTACTGTAAATGTTGTACTTTAATATATTTGAGATTAGATATTGAGCTGCAGTGAATCACTATTACACTAGAGTAAATAAACAAGTTACTGAATTCTGCAAATAATATTACTTTCCCTTAAAATTGCTGTCATATTCCTAAATTGGCCCAGTAAATATTCAAAACATGACATTTTTTCTGTAGGAGAAAGTAATACGTTTTTATGAACATCCTAAATTAATTCACAACTGGGAAATATCACATCACCAGTTCCTCTCTTATGAAGAAAAAAAAGCTAATTTATTTTTCTGCTTTTCTTTCTATTAAGGAGAGGTTAAGCTGCAGCTTAGGCAGGCTGAGTTACAACAAGACACACTTCCATTTCCAGGAGCACACAGAGCTTCTGAGTCAGCTCTGCAATGAAAAGACACACAGGCGTCAAATTTCCCCCAGCCCACTTGATTTGAAAGGCTGCCAAGGTAGGTGGAAGACCTTATAAATATGCAAAGTAGGAAGTTTTAGCTGACATATTCATGTAAATTATCTGTGATTGACAGCTCATCCCCCATGGAAAGTTCCAATGGCTATTGTCATTGTTTAATGCTTATCAGATTTATATAATATATGTAACTTTGTATTTTTTCTGATAGGGGGGGGGGGGGGGTAACCATATTGTTGATCTTTAGCATTTCCCTGGGGAAAGGGGAGGGGCTGTAGGAGGTATCTAAAACTCACTGTCATGGCCATTTTGTTTGTGGGCAGCGTGGTATTAGTCACTATTTTAGAAGATATATATTTATTGCATCTACAGATCAACTAACAGGTATGGTGATTTTTTATTTTTTTTATTTTGCTGTATCTTGTTTTTTCAAAGCATTAAATCTACAAAATGCAATCCAACAAATATGATTGCATTTTAATAACTTGAATTGCTTATGACATCATTGTCAATGTGGAGGTGTGATCTACCATCATGTAAACAAATCAATCATTTGCTAATTTATGGGGTGGGTTACAATGATCAGGATTTGTTTTTTGAACAAAGGTTATGAACAGTAGGTGCCATAGTTTGGATTTCACATAAAAGCAGGGCTGTGTTTGTATGGTATGAGTATAAAATGGCACACTGCCTTTTTTCCAGGCTGCAGCAGGGGGGAGCTGGGGGATAGTGCAGACTGAAGGGACACTGCCCTCCTATCCAATCACAACACGCCTGTTTGCCATTGCAAAGTTGTTAACCCTGGAGTCTTCTAGCTGCCTCCGCTTCTAATCTTCTTTGGGTTTTTTTTTTTCTTCTTACAAAGCTTTAAGATTGAGGAAGAAAACCTTTGTCGACCAGACATCATGGGAGAAAGTAACACTTCTTCTACACCTTGCTATTTCAAGATGTTTGCAAAGCCATCTGCTCCCTGGAGATTGTTTAGCAGGGCACAAATATGCAGTTTATATTTTATTTTATCTTCCTGGGGTGTCATCTTTACTGCCTTCAAAAGAGGTGAGTTTAAAATCATCAATCCATGTATTTAAGTTCATTACAAAGTGCTGTTAAAGTGTATTTATATTTTCTTTGCTTTATTGCTTGTTTCCACCTAGTTTTTTCATTATTCTGACAGTGCATATTGTCATTGTGTCTGTTAAACATTTTATATATGTGTAAAAAAAAAAACACGAAAGATTAGATCATGTATGTATGTGTGTGTCCTATCTATATTGCTTTATAATATATGCAAAACTGCATTATTTATTTATATATATATATTATACCGATTTCTAATATATATTTACAAAACTGCAAATATATATATATATATATATATATATATATATATATATATTGAGGCAACACCAGGTGCACAAACTGTAAGTGCTACAATGTATCAGTGTTCGAACGTTTATTTATAAACAATAGTTCCATTTAATTGTCTGACAAGTTTCTCTGTACATCTGTTTATTGATACTTTTGTTAAATGATCTAAATCGTTTGTTTAATACAAAGTGCATAGAAGGAGGAGACTGCCACAAGAGGGTTTATTATATTCTAAGTTATGGCTGGTACTAAATGGTGGCTCTCTCATTGCTTTCTGAAGATCAGCTCGGTTTATGGCGGTGACATGAGCTTGCATGGCAGTGCTGGGCTCTTACATTGTCCTGGGTGCTTCTCTATGTTGGATTTGGATCCGAGACAACCAATTAGAAAGGATATTTTAGCATTTTAATTCCAATTTCTATATTTTTGCACACGGTGGGAGTTTTTTATACATTGATCGGTGTTGGTGGCGCTGTGGTGCTCTTAAACAATTTAATATGTCAGTTTCACTAAGAGAAAGGAGAGAGAGGTGGGGCAAGACGTGATCTCAACACTCATGTGTCTATATACATTACTTACAGTAAATATATGCATCTTTCAGCATGGGATATAATGCATATCCTTCTATAGATTGATATAATCCCAGCCTATTATTTTAATCTGGGACCTACAATTGTTATCTGCATTTTATTTTCAAACAATGGCCATGAGATCAGCCAGAAGAACTCAGTCTGTTACAGTGTGATCCATTTTTCTTTGCTGTTTAGCACTGGCAGTTCTGAGTGTTCATGGTGTTTTTGTTTTTTTTCCAAATATTTAGGAATTTATTTTATTTTCAACATTGTAATATTTTTTATTATGGTGCGAAGTGAATATTTTGATTATTTTATATATATTTTTTTTATTTTTATTTTTTTTATACAGAATCTGAAAAACATTTATTTTTAAAATCGAGATTTAGAATTGTTGAAAAGGGGTGTCTCTGTTGTGCCATATTTTGCTCCTAACCCACTAAAAATAAGAACATTTTGTTTTTACAAATTAAATTCATAAAAATACAGTAATCAGATCATTTTATTATAAAATGATCTCAAAACCCCTTTTTTAAATTACGTTTAATTCTCCCAAAAAATAACAATTAGAGAAATATGTCTCTGTAGTGCTTAAACCCACACAAAAGAAAAGGAATGGTCACCACTAGGAGAGGCGAAAAAGGACACATCTACTAACTTTTTTTTTTTTTTTCTCCCCATGGAAAAACAAAGTTTGTTTAACCCTTTCAGCGTCACCTCTACCATTTTGTCAAGTGAGTTTCAGAAATATTTGTACTAGATTTGATCACCTATTCTATATACACCACCCCTTAATATTTGTCCATTGGTTTCTGTACATCTATCTACGTTGATTTATTAATTATTATACAACTATGAGATTAGTGGTTCAATATTAAATAATTACTTTAGCAAGGCCTTGTACAGTTTATTTTATTTTAGAATATTTGAAGCATCGGTCTATGATTTATTCCTGTTGTGGTGTGTGTGGGGGGGCAGGGTTTTAAAAAAGTGAATTTTTTTTGTTTAGTATATACATTCAAATAAAAAAAATAATAATTCATGTTTTAAAATATATATTAACAACTTAACGCCCAAAGATAAACTATAATCTAAAAGAGATTTGACTGTCAAGCCTTGAAATCATATGAATTCCACAGTACAAAATGGCACTGTCTTTATCTGTAGTTCTCTACAATATACAAATAATTGAATTTCTGCACCAAGTGTAGACGTTATGTTGTGTGCCAGTTCCAGATATTCTAACATGTTGAAGTAATATCTTTTTATGTTTGGATTTAATCTTAAACGGATGTCAGATGTCACTAACAGGACTCCAATTCAGTTGTAGCTTTCAGCCATTTTGTGAATATTTACTTTCTGTGCTCGCTTCCTAATTTCTGTAGTTTATGTGGTTTAAGAGGAAGTCTAGTATATTTGGGTAAAGTGCAGAGAAGACAGTTGAGCAAAAATGCATCCTGCTGATCCACTTAAAACACAGCAGAAACTGTTTTTAAGTGCGGAAATCTATATTAATCAGTGTTTACCAAGTACATTAATGGGTCAATATATTTGATTTTTAGTAACTAAATCCGTAATTGAAGAAAATTTGTATATTTTAAAACGCACTATTTAGGTGATTGAGGAGGATCTGCCCAGGAGGCTCTCATTATTTATAATTTTTTTTTTTTTTCTTCACCAGTCTAGATTTTTTTTTTTTAATGACCACATTATCTGCCAAGGAAGCTGTCTTGATTGAAGTCTTAATCTGTAGTGTGGCATTTGAAGATTCCTATCTAGACAGCCTCCTGGCCAGAACATCTCTCACTCCCTGGACATCTAATCGGGAGTGGAAAAAACATATTTGCTGCAGTTGTAAACACCTAAAGTAAAAAAAAGTTTTAAATCTCCATTGAAACTATGTTTCTCCTAAAAATGTTATTGTTTCAGATATTTATTTAAATAAACAAATGAAACCCTGTTGTACAAGCACTATCCTGGTCCTTTAAAGAGACTTCCACCCTAACATCAAGTTATTATTTAGATCATTCTTATACTGCATGAAAAATAATGTTGTGTTATCCATTTGTTTTCTAAAGTGAATCAACCCTGAGAAATCAATCCTATGTTGTGGTTGCTGTATTTATATGCTAATGATCAGCTCATGCATATAATAAGCTGCTTCCAGCTGCTATTTAGGATTGCAGTCTGCTTTTCTGGCTCTGTAGTGGCCAAGATACAGGCCTGCAATGTTATCTGGCAGTTAGACCCCTCTCCCACCCTTATCAAGCACTCTGAGCCACTGGTTTGCATACAGAGCCACACATTACCATATTGGAGCTGCAAAGTAAATACTAAATATTTCAGAACTAACTCCCTGTCGCTAAAAACTGCAAGTACAATGTATAGGAGACCCTCGACATCTGTGGGGGTTCCGTTCCTGAATGTCAAAAACACGTGAATAATGAAAACCTGGGTAAACTATGATTTTTACCTATGTTTTGTCCCTTGGGAACGAGTGCATGTTTGGGTGGCACTCAACTCACGAGAAAATACTGCATTTGGCCCATCCACTAGGGCCCAAGCATTCTTATCGGGTAAGGGGTTGCGGTTTAGCGGTTCATTGCCTGGCCAGATCCCGCATGATTATAGTAATAAAAAAAAAAAAAACTGCGAATGTAGCGGGGAGACCTGTATAGCTATTTTTAATGATCTTTAAAATGGAATCAACTTCCTTCCCTTTAAGCAGTGAACCATGTTTTGGGGTCTGAAAGCATTGATGGAAGCCCCAGATGATTCCCCTTGAACCCATAACACACAATTACTCTCTATGCTTTAAAACCACTCCTTGAGAGTCCAGTAGGGTTCCAAGGTCCTCATAACCATTTGTCATAATGTGCTTGTGGGGCCCTTATTTACACAATCACTTAAACATTTTATTTTGCAATACACTACAAAATGAGAATTTAATTACCCTTTAAATATACTGTATTTAATTGTTGTTGTGTTCAGTTTTGTTTTATCGATATTTGCTTTTGTTCTTTACAGGATCAGCCACCTGGGCCTGGGATGTATTTCCCTTAAGTTCTCTTGAAGGGCAGCTACTTTGAAATGTCTCTTAAAAAAGCATTGCACAATGGAAAAATATATGTTTAAAAACTTGAGTCTTACTAAGAGCATAATTAAGCAAGAAAAAAGTCATACAGCTAGTTTTTAATCAGACAAGAATATATTTTGATGCTTCTCTGTGGTTGCATTGAATCGTGTAAGGTGTCTGCTTTTGGGCCAGTGAGGCCAAGGGGTGTGGTGTCAAACAGTCTCTGGACCCCTGTCTGTACCCTCCTCTTATAACCCCATAGATAACTACAATCCCCCCCACCACCAAAGCCTTCAGAAATACAGGTTTCATCCAAAATATTTTTGTCTATGGCTTGTGCATGTGTTTGTGTCGTTCAGTCGTGTCCGACTCTCCGTGACCCTGTGGATCGTAACGCGCCATGCCTCCAACCCCCCTTCACCACACCGACCAAAATAAGACAGAAGAAAACAAGGTCTACATTAGAGTTGTTGAAGTCACTGATGATATAGTTGATTGTGGCCAGGATAAGACATTGTATGTGGCTACCAAGGATCTCTGACATTTTGTACAGGTTACATATACTGGACAGGAAGAATTAGTGTGGTTCTATTCCAAATGTCTTCTACATAAGTGATCAAAATTGAGCTAGAGAGCGAGTGTTTCAGGAGCCAACTAAGGGGCAATTCATGCAGATTCTACCAAGAGGTTAGCCGCATTGGCCCTGCATTGCCAATTCTAGGCCGTTATTTTGTTTTTATACTTTATATAGGCCTTTGTTCAAGTCTCTGCCTCACCTGTTCTACAACTACTATCAGCTACTCCAGTATGTAACAAATTAATCCCATAAGTGTAATGCAAGTCAAGATCATAAGTATTTATTTATTTTTTGGTGAAATTTTACTTTTAGCAGACTCTGCTAGTGTCTGTGCTGCCTATAGTACTTGCATGGGGGCGGGTACACATCAGGGAAAGGAGCGTCCATTTGAGTAAAATGTAGCGCCGGCGGTAGTGTTAAAAGTATTCTTGCCAGTAACACTATATAAATTTAACCTATATTGACCTCCTCTGATGGCAGTGTACATCACTTCATGATCCAGGCCATTAAGATGGATCTTCGACATCCAGACTCTTAGTATAATTCACTGGGGAGATGGAGAAATTGGTTTGAACAGGAGGCATAGACGCTATGGCGATTGTGTTGTTGTGTAACACAATATGCTAGGTGGCGAGCATTGAGAAAATGGTCTCCCCTTCCTGGAGAGGGACATACTATATCGCTCTGGATAACCGTATGGAAGCCGTTTCAGTTTTTGGATTAAAGAGTTAGACATTGTAGGCTGTATTTATATGTCTTGACCAACATTCCTAGATTGTACTACAAACATTGTATGTGTTGAGCTGGAAAAGGCGTGTCTGGTCTATTTTTGCATCTGTACACACGTGTATTTTGCTTAATACAGACACACTAGCATGTTTGTCTGTCATTAAAATGATGGGCCACTATCGGATTAGGAAATCAGAATGGGTTTAAAAGTGTGCGGATGAAGGAGCTCTATATGGGAGCGATGAATGGCCAAGCGGGAGCATGTATAGAGCAAGTGAGCAGTAGATAACAGGGGAGATGAAGAGGTGGATAGAAAGAGATTCTGTGAGAGGACAACAGAAATGGATAGAAAGTTATACAGAAGGGGTGGTCGACCTTTTTAATACCTCGTATAACGTGAGAAAAGAACACGGTTCCAAACAGATGGGGTCAGAGGAAATCACTTAGAATCTAGTCCACTATCGCTGAGTTTTAGTATGACCTAGGGTTATCCTCAGTATTACCTCAGTGACTTAGTGGGATTTCTTTAGATATAACCTTCAAAATAGACCAGTACCAAAATAGTCTTGTTGTCCACTAGTAGTACATGGAATATACTAATACAAACAAAAAAGTGCACATTTAGCAACTAGTGGGCAGCTATACCATAGACATATAGTAGGTGTACATCATATTTAAGTGAGATTCATATAAGGTCATATTTCATCCTAAAATTTAGCTTTTATGCATATATAAAAACAAATCCTCACATATATATAGTTGTGAGCATGCGGGTTGCGGCTAAGGCTCGCATAGCTCACGAAGCGAGAGCTGCAGGTGCTGGTGGAGATGAGCGCCAAGGACTTAAGGACCGCAAATGAGGTGCCGCATTTGCGGAGCTTGAGGCTCCCACGCTCGTTGCTGGAGGCTCCCACGCTCATTGCAGGCCGCAAATGCGGACCCTCGCGAAGCAAGGGGCCGCATTTGCGGAGGTGGAGGCTCTACGGCGCCTCACAACCGGTGACAAACCACCACAGAAGCGGAACTTGCAAAAATAAACACGAAATGACTAACTACGGACTTAAACAAAAATATAACGGCCGCGGGACTTAGAAAAAAATTAATTGTGGACTTGCACAAAAAAAATTACGACCCGCGGGATTTAGAAAAAAAACATAACGGACTTGCAAAAATATGACCTTAAAGGACAACACGCGCACAGCGAAAAACCTTAAAAAAACACAAAAATAAAATAAAAATACATTTTAAAAATTTGGTCAAATTTACAAAGTTTAGCCACTCGAAAATATCCTAAGAGAGAGAAAATAGCCGCCGAAAAACAAACAAAAAGGAGGCTACACGACCCCCAAAACCGCTAAATTAACACAAAGCAAATACGGCTTTTATAAAAATCTGTACGACCCACTACATACACCATTAGCAAGGACGCTAAATCGTAAAAACCTGCCTACCACATACACATTCACCCCATTTTTACAACACTAACTTACACAATGTGGAATTACCCAGCTACACAAACGGCTTTCCCTCGCGCACGCAGCCTACTTGCACTGCACACATTGCTGACACTTACACCTCATGTCCACAACAGTGCAAACCGACATTGCATGCTGCAGGAACATCAAAACAGATTGTCAGCTCTTCAGCACAATGCTTCCTGCATAGAATACTTCCAAATAGGTAGAGTATATTAATAAAAAAAAAAAACAACCAACAGCCTCGCAATGAGCACCGAAGGATATCGGACCCCACAAAAAATTGATGTCTATGCCAAACAGCATTACCTGCCTCCTTTTTTTGACGGGCAATTCGCTAGTATCCTATATAAAAAAGATTGAATTAAAAATAAATACAAAACCAATTATCACAGTCGGTGTTACGGAAGACTAATATCTACTGGTATACATATTTATTGGCTATTAATGTTTATAGATTGGCCATAGTATATACTTGCCACCTCCTATAGTAGTCCTACCTCCTTGATCAAAAATTGTCTATGTACAAAAAAGAAAAAAATCTCTGCGAGCCGTATAGCATTTTTCCTTGCCGGCCACAAGTTGGTAGGACCCGCTATTTATCCTCTTGCTCCTTAAGTCAGGCTGAATGCACTATACTGGGCACATGAATAGTCTAGACTTCCACAAAAGAGGGATAAATTTAGAGGGATGGATAAACTGATACTGTATATAGCGATATTCCCTGCCTAATAGCAGCTGGTAGGACCTGACAAACTCAGCAGGCTGCACTATACTATGTACATGGGCGAGTCTCTTTGCATATGTGTGGTAGTGGCTTAGTGCCGCATAGTCTATTGTCGCAACGACTGTGACGTCATCAAAGTTCTTGATTTACAAAAAAAAAAACGTTTTTATGCTTCTGCAGGACCCTGTAGAGATAAAACATTGGTGAAATGTGTTTTGTTAGAGAGACTTTTCCGGAGCCATTGCTCTAGTGAATGATGCAAGGGGCCCTGCTTCTGGGCCAGTGAAAAGTAATGGGCAATGTGTCTATTTCAATCTTGCGCAATTATCTTAAACAAGCATCTCTCTTCCCTCAATCCTTACCTCTCTCTTCACTGGTAACAAGAATCCTGCTCCTGGTTTATTTTTATTTTTTTACGTAATTGCAGTGGTCCTTTTAATTGATACCTGTTTGGCAAAAAATGCCACATGGCTGTAATAGCTCCAGATCTTCTTTTAATGAAGTATTGTGACTGGCGTGGAGCTGCCCAGGGGGAAGAGCATGCCACACCTGCAGTATGATAGGGAGTTGGACTAGGAAGTGTCTTGGTAGATGGCTAATAGCTCAGGTTTCCTGGCTACTAATGGGATTTTCAGAGTGGTAAGTAGCCTTATCTATTTCATAGTGATCACTTTTAACAGGACCACTCTAGGCGTCTTCTAAAATGGTCATAGCTGTGGTGACTGATGTTACTTTTACATGGGAACATGTGGTAATTGATTTTTGCCCTGGATACCATTAGATAGGAAAGCAAATCAAACATTTTTGAGTACTTCATTAACAATAGAGCTGTGGCCAGTTAAAAGACCAATGAAGTGTCATTTATAATATGCTTTTGTATAAATTAATAATGTGAACATAAATTTACAGAGTATAAAGTGTATACAGTCTTTAATTTTTAACTAGTGTATTACATTTTGCTTTTAATAGCAGAGGACATTTTGTCTTTGTTCCTAATAGGACGGAAAGTGCTGGGCAGTCTATTGATTTGCGGAAGATTTTATATATATTTATATATATATATATAAATGTTGAAAGACTCCCACTTTACATAGATAAACTCAATAGAAGTGTAACCTCAGTAGGATAACCCCTCCCCTCAAGCAGTAGGAAAACTAACAGACCAAGATGGCCTCCCCCCTGACACAAACTTTTTATATAGATTAAACATATGGAGAAAAGTTTAAATATATATCAAAAGATTGTGTCAGGGGGGAGGCCAGTGAGTTGTGTTGCTGTAAGCCAAGGACATAAACCTATGGAGAAAAGCTTAATGTCCTTGGCTTACACAGCAACACAACTAATATAGGATCTTGCGTGTTTCACCAGCGCACGGCTGGTAGGAGTTACACCCCCTCACAGGCTCTGTCCACTTAAGGTGGATTACTACAGTTATAGTTTCAACAATGATATACAAGCAGAAAGAGTGTTATATGAGATCAGAATGGGAGACCTGGGGGGGGGGGGGGGGGGGGGTTGGCGGGTGAAGCACGCAAGATCCCTAATATACCTTTCACAATCTTCATGAGCAGGAAAATAACTATTAAATAACGAATGTTTTAAATGCTTCTACAAATTGCAGGAACCTACCATCAAGGAGGCAGCTGCTTATTTGGAAAATTGCCATTCCTTAGTCTACAAGGTCCCTTCCCATTGAGAACATCGCTAAACAAGGCGCAATGTGTGCATGACTACAGAATTATTGTATAGAACCACTAGAAATTGAAGTTTTTATTTTTTACTTGCTAAATTCTCCTTATTCATTTCTAGCTTTTCAAAAGCCCACTGATAGTATGGAACTACAGTAAATATATGCAGTCCATACCATATATATTGGATATCTTTGGTATATATGACTTTGCATAGCTATTTTTTTCTGCCCTTCTTATTTCTGTATTAGGCTTTTATTTCGAGAAGTACACCTCCAGGTAGTGTTTTTATATAGTGGTCCTCCTCACTGTGTATGTATGTATTCCAGTGAAATGATGGTCAGCATAGCCCCCCAGTTTCATCATCTCAGAACTAGGAAGTCCCAGTAACAACAATATTACCGTGTTTGCTTATGTTTCATTTAGATTACAGTAAAAATCAAACTTTTATAGATGCAATTGCATTGGGATCATTAAAATTTGAGCTGCAACATTTTTATAATACATCTTTTTTATTTTAACAATCTTGCAAAACTTTTCTCATATCATTGTGACTTATAGACTTGGAATAGAAGGGCGGCAGGTGCGGTATGCCTGTGCTCTGCAGTGTCCTAGTATATTGCTCTTCTATAGCACAAAGTCCATCTTTTTTTTTATTTTTATTTTTATTTTTTACTTCCACAAATGGCACTGGGGTAGACCAACTTTAACTTATATTTTAGGAGGCCGCCAAACAGTGTTTAGGAGCCAGGCTATGGATTATATAAAACATCTAATAAAGGGTTCCGTGGTGGTCCAGTGGTTAGGGTTCAATACTTTCACTGCTGCAACCTTTGGTTCGATTCCAGTCAGGGAACCAAGAGGTCATGCCACCCTGAAGCCATGCAGGGTTGGGCTTGGTCAGTACTTGGGTGGGAGACAAGTAAGACATACCAGGAGCTGTATGCCGTGGACCACTGGAGAAGAGGCTAGCAACCGTACACTAGTATTTCCGCCATGAAAACAAAGTGGATTAGCGTGACCGTGGGCATAAGGATGTGCCAGACACGACTGAACAACACAAATAATAATTTGCTTATTCCTTTCCCCACAAACCATTTGCCTGCTCTGTTCACCCACCTGATGGGCTGCATGTGAGGCTATTAAAGTAGAACTGATGACGCACTGCTGAACTAGGTTTTATATATATATATATATATATATATATATATATATATATATATATATATATATATATATATATATATATATATTTACACACTTTTTGGTAGGTGTTCCTTTTCTATTTCTGATTCCTTACTTTGCTAAAAAAAAAAAAAACTTAATCCACTCCTTACTAATTTGGCTGGCCTCTAATTTACATATATATTTGGCAACCTCTGATATAAGTCATTTAAGTGGAGATTACAAACTGTATTTCACCTTCATCCTGGCACTGTAAAACCTGTATTTTAGTCATAGCTACCCAAGGATGGTCTATGCACTGTAAACTTCATAGGTTAGTACAAAACCCAGATTAACCGCTTATTTTAAATGGTTTTACAAAGAAAAATAATATATTTTAGACCTGTTTTTTTTTAATTTATTTATTGTGAAGCCACATTGTGCTGATATTTAGTTGCAATACCAGCAGATACCATAAGAGGGCAGACACTAGACATAAGAAACCTGCTTACATGTTCATGCTGCAGAAACTCTATTTTATAATATAAACTCCAGGTTTGCTGAAAACTATAGAAGGAAATGATGTTGGATGATATATTAATAGGACACAGAAAAGTATAGCAACAGTTCTCGTTCAAACCTTAATTTTATATATATATTTTTCAGAAAACCCACTAGAAGACTCAAAAAACACAGGCTTCTTCCATCTTTTTTGAGCCTTTTAGGAGCACATTAAATAACTTCATAATAAAGAGTTAAATGTATAAACTTTGCACATTTTAGTTGCCACCATTGAATAAACTTGCATACTGAAGTGCAAGCTTTTCTTAATAATCTTTCTTAGTAGAAGCTTCCCCACGGCCAAAACAATCACCCAGAAATCATATGGCAGCTCCCTACATTGTCCATTTACATGTAATAGATAATGGAGGGGGGGATGGGGTTTTTTTTTTTTTTTTTGAAAGTCAAAATTAACATGGACTTCAGTTATCAAATCATTCAAAAGACCACACTAAATATCTGATTTCATAGGCTTAAACAAAAGAAGACTAGAGTTTTTTTTTTTTTTTATTTGATTGCAAATATTTGATATCTAATTTACTAAAAATAAAAGTAGTCTGTGGGTCGGTTACTACTGGAAATAATGAATAACTTCTGACTGCTATAGGCAATACCGCAACTAGCAAGAGAACTTCATTGGTTACTGCTAAGGCGTCTAATCAATACAAACAGCCGATTATCTGGATTTAGCTTTACACATCTGAGGGTTGGTTCACCAGTGCTATGTGATGTTCTATGGATGACCTGATATTAGTCATTATGACTGGGCATATATGATCTGTAAGCAGCAAACCACTTTCTCATGGATTTGAACTTGGTTACTTTTAGAGATAGTAAGGTAATAATGTGCGCTTCTCTGCAGTTTTATTATTGTATGCAGAACACTTAAGGAGGGGTTAGAGGCGGAAGTGACGGCGGATGCCCAGCTAGCAAATTTGCCTCTGAAGCCAGAGTGTACCAGAGAAACAGCCATTGGGCATTAATATGGCAACAGTTAACCTATTTTTCTTATGAATACTTTCATTTTAGTGTGAGGTTCCCTATTTAAGGCCACTTGTTGTTGTTCAGTCTTGTCCGACTCTCTCTGACTCTGGACCACAGCACGCCAGACGCATCTCTCAGCCACGCCCCTCTGAGCTCCATTAAGTTCATGTTCATTGCTTCAGTGACCTCTATCCATCTCCTCCTCTGTCATCCCCCTTCTTCTTCTTGTGGCTTCAATCTTTCCCAGCATCAGAGTCTTTTCTAGGGAATCCTGCCGTCTCATTATATGGCCAAAATATTTGAGCTTCAGCCTCATGATCATACCTTCTAGTGAACAGTTCATCTTGATTTCCTGTAGTACTGATTTATTGGATCTTCTTGCAGTACAAGGGACTCTAAGCAGTCTGCTCCAACACCACAATTCAAAGGCATCAATTCCACGGTGCTCAGATTTGTTTATGGTCCATCTCTCACATACGTATGTTACTACTGGGAATACCATAGTTCGAACTATGTGGACCTTTGTTGATAGTTTAATGTATTTACTTTTTTACTAGCTTGTCCAAGCTTGCCATAGCGTTCCTCCCCAGAAGAAAACTACAGTCACCATCTGTAGAGATCTTGGATCCAAGGAAAATTTAAAATCCATCACTTCTTCCCCTTCTATCTGCCAGGAAGTGAGATTACTGCTTGCCGTGATCTTCTTCGTCTTTTTAATGTTGACAAGAAGGCCAACCTCTGCACTCTCTTCTTTTTACCCTCATCAATAAGTCCTTTAGTTCCTCCTCACTTTCCGCCATCAGAGTAGTATCATCGGCTTATCTGAGGTTGTTTATTTTCCTTCCAGCAATATTGATTCCGGCTTTGGATTCTTCCAGTCCAGCCTTTCGCATGATATACTCTGCATATAAGTTAAATAAATAAGGTGACAATATACAACCTTGTCACACTCCTTTTTCGATCTTGAACCATTCTGTAATCCCATGTTCAGTTCTGACCGTGGCTTCTTGGTCGACATACAGTTTCTTTAGGAGGAGAATGAGATGGTCTGGTACTCCCATCTCTTTAAGGACATGCCACATTTTGTTGTGATCCACACAGTCAAAGGCTTTTCGAATAGTCTATGAAGCAGAGAAAGAGAGTTCTAAAAAAACACTTACTTCTATCATCCAGCAGACCTTGTCAATTTGATTTCTTGCGCCTCTTCCTCTGCGGTCCATATATTGTTGGAATTGAGCTTGTAGAATCTTAAGCATTACCTTGCTGGCATGTGAAATGAGTGCAATTGTTTGATAATTGGAGCACTCTTTACCACTGCCTTTTTTGGGGGATTGCGATGTAGACTGACCTTTTCCAGTCTTATGGCCATTGTTTCCAAATGTGTTTAAATAAAGCCAGTAATACTTTCACAGCATCATCCTGTAGAATCTTGAGTAGTTCAATTGGGATTCCATCCCCTCCTGCAGTTTTATTATCAGCAAGACATCCTAGGGCCCATCTCACTTCACTCTCCAAGATGTCTGGCTCCAACTCCTTGGACAAATTACTGAGGTCACCACTGCTGTTAAGATCCTTCCTGTATAGATCTTCAGTGTATTCCTGCCACCTCTTCTTTATCTGATCTTCTTCTGTTAAGTCTCTACCATTTTTGTCTTATCAAGCCCACTTTGGCATGAAAGGTGCCTTTTTTTTTTTAGGTTCCCAATTTTCTCAAAGATATCTCTTGATTTACCCATTCGGTTTTCTTCTTCAATCTCTTTACATCGCTCATTGTAGAATGTCTCCTTGTCTCTTCTTGCTACGATCTGGAATTCTACATTCAGTTGGACTTACTATTATTATTATTATATTTTTCTTCTTATCTCCACTACTTTTTGCTTTCCTGGGTTACTTTCAAAGCCTCATCAAACGGCCAGTTTGACTTCTTACTTTTCTTTCTTTTAGGAAGATTCTTTGGTGCTGTTTCCTGTTTATGTTGCAAACTTCTGACCTGAGGGGCTCATCTTCTGGTGCCATATGGTTATGTCTCTGGTTGTGCTTATCCAAAAAAGTGTTTTTGTGTTTGTTTGTTTTTTTTTCTTGGCAAAGATACTGGAGTTGGTTGCCAGTTCCTTCTCCAGTGGACCACAATTTGTCTGACCTCTCTGCCATGACCTGCCCATCTTGGATGACCCTACATGGCATAGCTGATAGCTTCATCAAAGTACACGAGAAGGTAGAGATCCAGAAGGGGTAAGGCAACTTAATGTGTATACTCGAGAATATGCCGCCCCGAGTATAAGCCGAGACACCTATTTTACCACAAAACTGGGTAAAATGAGTGACTCTAGTATAAGCCGAGGGTGGGAAATGTGCTACCCCCTGTGTCCCTCTTGTGCCTTCTGTGTCCCCCCTCTCCCTTCCCTGTGTCTCTTTCCCCCCTCTCCCTTCCCTGTGTCTCTTTCCCCCCTCTCCCTTCCCTGTGTCTCTTTCCCCCCTCTCCCTTCCCTGTGTCTCTTCCGGCCCTCCTCATTCTCAACCTCCCTACTCTACTGCTCATCCTCAACCCTCCCGCCCACCCTCTCCCCTCACTTACCTGCTCCTGCCTCCGTTCCTTCCGGGTCTTGACGTGGCGCACATGTGTCGTCGCGGCATTAGCCGGCAACCGGTATATGCTAATGCTGTGGCGTGCATGTGTCGTCACAGCATTAGCATATACCGGGTGCCGGCTAATGCCGCGACGACACATGTGCGCCACGTCAAGACCCGGAAGGAACGGAGGCCGGAGCAGGTAAGTGAGGGGGGGGGGGGGTATTTAGAGGGGTAGTATGTGGGGGGGGGGGTTGAGAGACACGGGGGGGGCGGGGCGGTAGAGAGACACACGGGGAAGAGTGGCTCTAGTATAAGCCGAGGGGGCCCTTTTTTAGCCTTAAAAAAAGGGCTAAAAAACTCTGCTTATACTCAAGTATATACAGTATATTATAGGTTTTATTATCTTATTGGACAATTCAATTTCAGTATTTTTTTTATTTTTAAGTCTTTGACTGGAGACGTATATAGACTTTAATGAAATATTGAGAATTTTGGGCTCCTGTAATGTGTTCTTCTGACATGCTCGATATCCTTCTGAAGGAAGCTTGCCCATTTTTCCTATTCTATTTTAAATAAGGAACACAAGTTAAATTTGGGGCTTAGGTTGGTGAGCCTTCCAGGTAGGAGGACCCTCCAATGGTCATAGACCTGCTCTTCTGTCCCCTTTTTTTTTTTTTTTTTTTTTTGAAGATCATTTTCTAATTATTGATTGGTGAATAAGGATGTAATTTCAGGGCCAATTTAGAAGCAAGAAAGCTTTGTCCTCCTACATAGTACTAGGCATCTAAAAACCTATCATAAACAAACAAATATATTTATCGAAGTAATCAGGATGATTCTCATATGAATTCAAAGTATATAGTTCAATTAAGATCTTCTTTTTGTAAATATAAAGTTTTTTAATGGCGCCATATTCCATGGGAAAATTTCCTCTAATAGTGTTTTTTTTTTTTTCGTTTAAATTTTTTACAACAATTTGGGTGGTAATCCCCAGGGAAATATGTCTTGTATTAAATATCTGACTTCAACGGTCCTATTAACCATTACATTTTCTAGAGTCCTAGTGGTGTAACATTGCATGTATCTATTAGGTGACAACAGTAATGCAGCAGTTCCTAAGATGAGCGCAGCGCCGCCCTCGGGCTCCATGATTGCCTTTCAGGAATGCCGCAAACGCAATACTTGCATTCTGTCACTTCTGTGTTCATCCAATCGCAACACTAGGTAGAAGCCGAACCCCGCTTGGGCGGACCAATGGAAGTGTGTGGTCCGTGGTTGAGCCTCCCCGGTCATGTGAGCTTTGGATGGCAGCAAGGAAGTCAGGAACTGCTGCAGTCCCGGGGGTAACATGGGGGATCCTAGTGCCTGACTGGTATGGGGCTGCTGGATGCAGGACATACTGCAGATGTGTGTGTGGAACAGATAACTTTGTGCAGATTCCTTGAGAGGTGAAAGTCTGTGTCCTCCCAACATATAGTGTGTGTGTGTGTGTGTGTATAATTAATATATATATATATATATATATATATATATATATATATATATATATATATATATATATATATTCTCTACACAACCTTGTTGATCTCTTTCCACCTTTTTAATGTGACCTATAAACTGTACAACTCAATTGAAAAACAAACCAAAATCTTATTGGGAAAAAATATAAAAATAAAATAATATGGTCTGGGCCATTCTGAAACTTTAATCTTCCGGTGAAGCCATTCCTTTGTTGATTTTGCATGTATGCTTTGGGTGATTGTCATGCTGAAAGATGAAGTTCCTCTTCGTGTTTAGCTTTCTAGCAGAAGCCTGAAGGTTTTGTGCCAATATTGACTGGTATTTGGAACTGTTCATAATTCCCTCTATCTTAACTAAGGCCCCAGTTCCAGCTGAAGAAAAACAGCCCCAAAGCATGATGCTGCCACCACCATGCTTCACGGTGGGTATGGTGTTCTTTTGGTGATGTGCAGTGTTAGTTTTTGCGCCAACCATATCTTTCGGGATTATGGCCAAAAAGTTCAACCTTGGTTTCATCAGACCATAACACCTTTTCCCACAGGCTTTTGGGAGATTTCAGATGTGTTCTTTCAAAATGTAGCCTGGCATGGATGTTTTTCTTAAGAAAAGGTTTTCATCTTGCCACTCTACCCCATAGAGCTCCAGTTCTTGGTAATGTCACTGTTGTGCCATATTTTCTCCACTTGATGTCTTCACTGTGTTCCATGGTATATCTAATGCCTTGGAAATTCTTTTGTACCCTTCTCCTGACTGATACCTTTTAACAATGAGATCCCTCTGATGCTTTGGAAGCTCTCTGTGGACTATGGCTTTTGCTGTGGGATGCGACTAAGAATTTTTTAGGAAAGACCAACTAGAGCAGCTGAACTTTATTTGGGGTTAATCAGAGGCACTATAAATGATGGCAGGTGTATGCTGACTCCTATTTAACACGATTTGGAATGTGATTGCTTAATTCTGAACACAGCTACATCCCCAGTTATAAGAGGGTGTGCAAACTTATGCAACCACATTTATTTTTATTTTTTATTTTTCTTCCCTCCACCAAAAATTGAGTTGTACCGTTTATAGATCACATTAAAGGTAGAAAAAGTTCTGAAATGATTTATCTTTGTCATTTTTTTTTTTTTTTTACAGCACAGAAACCTGACATTTTAACAGGGGTGTGTAGACTTTTTATATCCACTGTATGTGTGTGTGTGTTTATGTATTACACCCTGGCTCCTTGAGGTGCAGTGTCCCTTAACTATAGGACTATAATTACCTAACATTTGGACAAACGAGAGCCTTTAAGGGCTCAGTATGCTTTTTTTTTTTTTTTATTATTATAATATGGACATTGGAGAAGTTGCAAGACACTCACTTTTTTTTAAAAAGCTTCTTCTATCCATCTAATACTCTCTCTCATATTTCGTCTTGACTACAACAACTCCCTCCTTGTTGGCCTCCCCATCACCCGCTTGTCACCATTTCAAACCTCTGCTAGACTTCTCTTCGAAACGCTTCGTGTCTGCAGCATCTCTGTCAATCACTCCACTGGCTTCCTGTAGCCACCAGAATAAAATCATGACCCTAATTTTACAAAGCCCTCCATAACAGCACACCCTTTTTTATCACTGCTCTTCTCTCCAAATACTCCCCCACCTGCCCTCTTAAAACTGCTAATGACCTTCTTCTTTCCACCTATCATCACCTCCTCTCATTCCCACCTTCAGGACTTTTCTTGTGTTGCCCCTATTCTCTGGAACTCCTTGCCTCGCTGCACTAGATTATCTCCCTGCCTCAAAACCTTCAAATCCTCACTAAAAACACATCTGTTTAAAGAAGCCTACCACCTTCAACCTTAACTAACACCACTTATATTTCACTCTCCTGTACCTCACCCAAACACTTTAGACTAGCAAAAAGCTTTGGACACTGGATTCTAAGCTCAGACAGGGGCCTTCATCCTTTGCAATGTGTTCATATTGCTATTGTTTTGCCTTGATTTTAACCCATGTGTAGTGCTACAGAATATGTTGGCGCCGTACAAATAAATGATGATGCTAATAATCTTACTCTGTAAAGAGACTTCTATACATAATTTTTACTGTATTGTAACAGAATATGACAGGTCTGATGTGATTAGATTACTTTTTGTGACATGAAAGTGAAAAATAAATTCAAGAAAAATATATACTAGATTTGAATTGCATATATAGTTGTGGATCCACGAGGCTGTCCAACGCTTCTTATGTTGGTCAAGCATTGCGAGCCTCGCAGAGCCTTACTTGCGACCCTCGCGAATGCAGTAACTTTTTTACACCAACGCAGAAACACTAATCGCGAGGACCCTAAACTACTTTGGGGGGAGGCTCGAAATGAGCGCCGACAGTGCTGAAGCGCGAGGCTTATACTATAAAGTACACAGGGGGAGAGGTTCGCAATGAGCGCCAAAGGCGCTTCACACAGGGCTCGCAATATTCTCAGAGGGGAAAAATCATCACATTGTTTGGCAAACAGCATTGCCAGGTTTACAATTTTATTCCCGTCATTTTTGACGGGCAATTTTCTAGTTAATTTATATTTCTTTTCCTAATTCAACTCCTAATCTGCCATCCACTATAATCTAATTCCTACATTGTCTGTAATTTCACTGTTTAAAGAAAATGTTTCGTTCTATAATAAAAAGATGTAAGTTGATGAAATGGCAAATATTATTTTATATTTTTCTAACTGAATTTAAAAAGTTACATTTTCAATCCCTGTTTCTAAGTTAATACAATATTCACTATAAATATTATGTGTTCTATATGAATGTAATAGAATGGGTGTAATATTCAATAAAAGTAGATAGTCAATGTGAGTTAGCAGTGCTTTCTGCTTTGAGAAGTGAATCTAGATAGAGAAACATACTGGGGGGGACACAAAAACCTGTACTACTCCCATACTTTATTTTCTTCTATCTTTGATTACACAAGGATAGAGAAAAACATTACTTAAAGGCATATCTAAGTTTGCTGAATTATGCATGCGTCTGATAGAGAAGTATTAGTAGTGTATGTATGTATGTATGTGTGTATGTATGTGTGTATATATATATATATATATATATATATATATATATATATATATATATATATATTATTATTTTTTTTTTTTTTTCAAAATAAGATTTAAACCCTTACATTGATGTCCAAAATTGCTTGTAATTTCTGACTGTTGGAAACTAGGGTTTTTGTTTAGTCGTTCAGTCGAGTCCGACTCTCCGTGACTCTATGGACCACAGCACGCCAGGTGCATCTCTCAGTTACTGCCCCTCTGAGCTCCATCAAGTTCATGTTCATTGCTTCAGTGACCTCATCTATCCATCTCCACCTGTCATCCCCTTCTCGTGCCTTCAAACTTTCCCAGCATCAGAGTCTTTTCTAGGGAATCCTGCCGTCTCATGATATGGCCAAAATATTTGAGCTTCATCCTCATGATCATACCTTCTAGTGAACAGTTTGTCTTGCTTTCCTAAAGTATTGATTTATTGGATCGTCTTCAACACCACAATTCAAAAGCGTCAATTCTACAGCACTCTGACCTCTTTATGGTCCAGCTCTCACATCCGTATGTTACTACTGGTAATACCATAGTTTGAACTGTGCGGACCTTTGTTGATAGAGTTTAATATCTTTACTTTTTATTAGCTTGTCTAAGCTTGCCATAGCTTTCTTCCCCAGAAGCAAACATCTTTTTTTAATTTCATTACTACATCACCATCTTGGATCCAAGGAGATCTTGGATCCAAGGAAAGTAAAATCTGTCGCTGCCTCCTCTTCTTCCCCATCTATTTGCCAGGAAGTAAGATCGCCATGATCTTCGTGTTTTTTTTTAATTTATTTATTTATTTATTTTAACATCGAGCATCAGGCCAATGTTTGCACTCTCTTCTTTTACCCTCCTCAAGAAGTCCTTTTAGTTCCTCCTCACTTTCAGCCATCAGAGTAGTATAATCGGCGTATCTGAGGTTGTTGCTTTTCCTTCCAGCAATATTGGTTCCGGCTTTAGATTCATCCATTCCAGCGTTATGCATTATGTACTCTGCATATAAGTTGAATAAATAAGGTGACAATATACAGCCTTGTCGCAATTCATTTACGATCTTGAACCATTCTGTTGTCCCATGTTCGGTTCTTGGTCTTGATCTGGTACTCCCATCTCTTTAAGGACATGCCACATTTTGTTGTGATCCACACAGTCAAAGGCTTTAGAATAGTCTATGAAGCAGAAGTAAATGCTTTTTTGGAACGCTCTTGCTATCTCTATCCAGCGGATATTGGCAATTTGATCTCTTTTGCTGACACTTTTTCTCCTCAGGTGATCGACAGTACAAATGTACATTCTCTGATGCAGGAAAATCCAAAGAGATTGTTAGGATATTGATTGCTGCATATTAAATATAAATTGGTAAAGTACCGTATTTATCGGCATATAACACGCACCTCATTTTAAGAAGGAAATTTCAGGGATTTTTTTTTTTTTTTTTCAAATAAAGAACTTTGAAGCAAAATACTCAACCTCCCTCCTCAACCCCCTCCTCCCCCCCCCCCATCTTCAACCCCCTCCTCCACCCCCCCATCCTCATCCTCCTTCCTCAACCCCCCTCATCCTCTTTCCTCAACCCCCCTCATCCTCCTTCCTCAACCCCCCTCATCCTCCTTCCTCAACCCACCTCCTCATTCTAAACCCCTCCTCAGTTACCTGCTTCTGTTCCGGCCTCCGCTCCTTGACCTGGCGCACATGTGACGTCACATTTGCGCCACGTCATTAGCATATACTGGGTGCACCCGGTATATGCTAATGACGTGACGCACATGTGACGTCCCACGCGCGCCGGGTCAGGGAGCGGAGGCCGGAACAGAAGCAGGTAAGTGAGGGGGAGTTATTTAGGGGGGTTTAGGTTGAGGAGGGGGGGGTTAGGTTGAGGAGGGGGGGTTAGAATGAGGAGGGAGGTGGAGGAGGGGGAGGGAATATCGGCATATAACACGCACCTATTATTTTTCTCCCTATTTTCAGGGAGAAAAAGTGGGTGTTATACGCCGATAAATACAGTATATTCACTGTACTAAAAAAATTCTATATTTTACACTGTACTTATATATCTGTCTTCGCAATGAGCGCCAAAGGTGATTGTTGCAAAGGAGGAAACTTGTAGCACACAAGGGGAGAGGCTCGCAATGAGCGCCGAAGTTCCTCAGAGGAACAAAAGACTTACATTGTGATTGTAGTCATTTTTGATGTGCTAGTCGCTAGTATAAATATACTTCTTTCTAAGAAATTCATGTCTTACGCTGAATATTTCTGGCAACAAAATGTGTGTGTGTATCTATGTGTAAAATATTAAATTTACATAGCTCTACTAATACCATTAGCGAGGTTGTGGTGCCACAAAATGCTTTCAGGCCCCTAGATTTCATCCACTGTACATCTCTGCAATTCTGTTTTACCTGGAAGCACACAGGCATGAGTGACTGAGCCAGTGTAGTGTTGGCATTGCATTGCCAGGTTCAGCACTGCGCCCTCCAGCCCAACGTATCTGTGTGTAAGTGAGGAGTGAAAGCTGCTGCTGCTGCTAGAGCAGCCCTCCCTGACAAATATACTCAGTAGGCCTCTTTTAATAGGAACTCTCTCAAGCAACCAGAAACTACATAAGATAAAAGTGTGTGTGTGTGTGTGTATATGTGTGTGTGTATATATATATATATATATATATATATATATATATATATATATATATATAATTTCTCACATTTTTGTAAATATGTTATTATATCTTTTCATGTGATAACACTGAAGAAATGACACTCTGCTACAATGTAAAGTAGTAAGTGTACAGCCTGTATAACAGTGTAAATTTGCTGTCCCCTCAAAATAACTCAACACACAGCCATTATTGTCTAAACCGTTGGCAACAACAGTGAGTACAAGGGTTTAGGTCTGGTGACCTGCTTGGCCAGTCCATCACCTTTACCTTCAGCTTCTTTAGCAAGGCAGTGGTTGTCTTGGAGGTGAGTTTGGGGTCATTATCATGTTGGAATACTGCCCTGCGGCCCAGTCTCTGAAGGGAGGGGATCATGCTCTGCTTCAGTATGTCACAGTACATGTTGGCATTCATGGTTCCCTCAATGAACTGTAGCTCCCCAGTGCCGGACGCACTCATGCAGGCCCAGACCATGACACTCCCATCACCAAAAGTATACATCTATACTGAGGAGCAGTAGTTGAAATAATCCCTAAATGACAGATAATGGGATAAGGCGCATAGAACACAAAAACACTGATTTTGAGATGAAACCTTCCGTTTGAACGTAAACATCGATGCAGAGAGAGTGGAGGCAGCATCTGACATTGTCATGTAAATGCATATAGGGGGAATCGACACAACATAGTATAGAAAACCTATATACACATTTTTGGAGAAAATAGTTTTTGACAACCTTGCTTATATGTGAAATATATAATTACTCAGACTTGTGTGCTATATTTTAACTTGTACAGTTGTTGCTAAAAAAAAAATAAAAAAAAAATATATATTTTTTATATGTATAGGAAGTTATTGGTGTAATTATTGATTTTTATCCTGAGCCAGTATTGTAAATTTAGACTAAGGTCCCACGGCTGTATATGATGTGCCTGTTCTGGCAAATTTTTACCAATGCCAGTTCTGTTTCTATATATAATATTTAGTTGCCATTTAAACCATATGCATTAATGGCTAATTATAGAATGCATGTAATATGAATAGGTACAAAGTGCTCATTTACAGTCATCTTTATGTAATAGACGAGTATAAACTGGTTACTTAGAATATAAATTAATGTTTTGTGTTAAAGGGTAGCTGTTTAATTTCTGAAATAATGTATTATTCATGGACTATGGCTCATTTAGAGCTCATGCATTAACTACAATTTACATATATAAAAGGCTGCATCCATAAAGGAGTATATTACTGAAGAGGTATGTCTGGTATTGTAGAAGCATGTGCTACTTTGTGTAATTTGTTATTGCATATGTAATCTAAACATATTCTCAAGCAATTACTCTATCTTTGCGGGTGTTTTTTTTTTTTTTGTGTTATTTATTTTCATTTTGGGCAGGTATTGCAAATTATTATTTTTTAGATGTATATGAGAGAACTATTCCATGCAATGTATAAGCCAAATCAATTTGGCTTCATTATTTCTGCACGTAAAGCACCAGAGGTGGTTTAATAGGTGGACCTGGGTAAAAATCAGGACCTCTGACCCTAACGTGGAGCTCTGCTGCATAATCACATTTATTATTCATAACACTTGACACATCCAAATCCCTAAATAAACTACAAGTTAAATGGTGTCCTTCATCCTGGGACTTTTTTTTTTTTTTTTTTTTTTTTTTTTTTCTTGTGCAATTTTCAATGCCAAGAGATTAAATTTTAATTTATTGTGAATATAATAAGTCATTCTGAATCTCTATGGTCATCATTTTCACAAATGCATTAACACCTTGGTGTGTGTATATATAAAATCATGAATTTGGCTACCCAACTGTAAATTGGCTTGTGTGTTAGTATAGGAGTAATAATTTATAATTTCAATAAAACCTTTTAAATGTAAAACTGTACCAACCAAAGATGGCTTCCACTGAAAAAAAGAGATGTATTTATAGGTCCATTGCAGATCAAGTAAAGACCATTGTCTGTGAAGTACCAACAACATAACAGCTTTGCAAGCAATGAATATAAAAACATTTTGGGGCAATGTACCATGGATGGTTCCACCAGAGGCACCAGCTTTATGACTTAATTATGCAGAAAGATAAAATATTTGAATACATTTTCATTGTATAGTGGTCCTTTATCTTGGTGGGTGGTATGGGGAGGGTTGAATGATACTTAAAGGATAAATGGGGGTGGGCTAAAATATGTACACAGGCTATTTATTCAGTCTAGGGAGATCTCATCTTTTCAGAATTCTTCGCATTTGAGTATTTTAACCTTCCATTTATAATGTAGGAAGACCGTCTTAGCAGTGTTTCATACAATATCTTATTTTTATCACTGCTTGCTTCTAATCTTAATTGCTGTTGATAAAACCATTAGATCAGAGGGTGAGTTTTTCATTCATTTATACATTTAAAAAAAAAACTTCTACATCCCTATTTAAGCACTTTAATGTATTATGTTTAATTACAATCACAATGCTGTTTAGATGTATGTGTAATGTCTGTTTCTTCAATTACAGGGAACTTTTTTTTTTTTTTTAATGGTCTTTCCCTATTACTACTCCTTCATGTAAACTTCATATTTTAGCATTTTTCTAATCCATTGCATGTGAATACAGTAGACTCTCCGTTATCCGGCACCCATGGGGATTGGTGTATGCCGGATAAATGTCTGTTTTGGTTTATTGAGTTACTATTAAGAGGCCTAGATGAGCTGCACATAGGATGCTCTGCTAAGTATATTTGTTGGTGAGGGCTGTTCTAGCAGCAGCAGCTTTCACTCCTCCCTTACACACAGGTATGTTGGGCTGGAGGGTGTGGTGCTGATCCTGGGTAATGGAACACCAACCCTGCACTGGCTCAGTCTCTCATGCCTATCTGCTTCCAGGTAACACTGAATTGCAGAGACGTACATTGGATGTAATCTAGGTGCCTGTAAGGCATTTGTTGAGCCATGTAAGTTTTATTTAAAGTGTAGTATTCAATTTTGTTTTTTTATGGTTAACTTTGGGTCTACTGTAACTTGAAATCTAGTCATTGGTTTAATCTTCACAAATACACTTGGAACATTTTAATTCTAATATGGACCTTGGAGGAGTTGCAAGACCCTCTTGTTTACAGAGTAAGATGGATAGAAGACTTTCAAGGTAAAGTCATACAAGAGCATTCTATATGTAATTTGACTTTATGGCATTTTACTGGAAAATTACAAGTCTCATGTGATTCTTAAGTTAAAGGTGCATTACTCTGATTACTTGAAAGCAAAAAAAAGATATAAAAAAATACTAGATGTAAGTTGTCTTTTTATATTTGTTTTCTAATTCAACCCGTTCTTTGCCATTCATTATAATCTAAATCCTATATCTAATTTGTCAATTGTTGAATTCTTAGTTCTATAGTTAAATGATGTAAGTTAATGAAATGGGAGAAAATGGGAAATGAGTATTTGATTGTTGTAGTAATTAATTGGCTAGCCTGACATACACAACTGCAAACTGGCTTGTGCTTTTATATTGTACAAGCATTGTATTTAAGGTGAAAATAATGTATTTCAAGGGATGCAACTCTGTAGTATATGTATTGTTAGCGCTATTTTTTATTTTAATATAGAAAAGTGTAACATTTCATGTCAATGGAATATATTTTGAGGTACGGTAATTCTCTTAATTTTTTGCTGCCTAGGCAGATCTTACAAAGGAGTCAATGTATATGAGACGGCTGAACAATTCTGTGTCTGTATTGTAAAGTGTATACCAGACCGGCAATCCATGGACTTTCTCTTCTAGATCTGCATTTACTATACATGGGTTGGAAACCATATTATTACATAAACTTGGGCAAAGGGCACAATTTAATTAAGTCTTCTATATGTAAACTTTGTTCCTGAAGAAAGTGTATCTGTGTTGCTAAAAAAAAAAATGGAATTTAATCATTGACTTTATTTTCATTCATACGTTTGCATTTTCTTGGCTTGTGCTTTATTGTCCGGTTCTATATATGTATATTTTGTTTTCAATTGCGGATTATTATTCTAGGAAGACCATCTGAGCAAAGGTGGGCCTTATCAACAGCAGATAACATTAACAGTAGCTGACAGTGGGTCTTCTAAATTCTATATTCCTCTTCTGATTGTTGCCTTGTTGTGAATGGGGTTTGTGTACTTCAATGAAGCTGTGAGCTATACCATATAGGGTCCCCCCAAGATGGGCAGGTCATAGCAGAGAGATTGTGGTCCACTGGAGAATAAACTCTCAACCCACTCCAGTATATTTGCCAAGAAAACCTTTACGGACAAGCACAACCAGAGAGACATAACAATGGATGTGTCAGGTGTGCTGTGGTCCATATGGTCACTGAGTGTCTGACACGACTGAACAACTCAACCACCAAACTCTTGTATTTAAAACCTATTCACTTTTCTTTTTTTTATTACAAGCATTTGTTTTTATATTTTTTACATAACGTGAAGCTATGCAAGGGACAAGGAATACCTACAATGTGTAAATTGGCTATATAATGTGGATGTATGCTGGTAAAAAGGCTGAAATGGCACTTCTCTTAATAGATAAATATATTATCTTGATGGGCCTACACAAGCATTTGTTACATGATGTAATTCCCATTTCATATGTAAATATAATGTCTGCATATAGACTCCCAGCAGGGTTAGTAGCTGCAGGCTATTCACAGCTTGCTCCCTGGTGACTGATGTTACTTGTTATGTGTGAGGCACGTGCACACGCGCGGCGCGCTCCCACCCCATCCACGCGCGTTCCCGTACTCTGCGGCTCGGTCGGCCGCGGTGTGCGCGCAAGCGCGCGATGCACTCTGGGAATGGCTGCGCAGCTCGGGTTGGCTGGGGGAGCAGACAGCGGAGTTTTAATGTCCGCCATGTTGGCCATGGCGTATTGAACAGGGAGGGAGAAAGTGACACACCAGAGCACAGAAACCCCCACAAAACAACACCCCAAACCGAGCTGCGGACACCCGGAGCACCGGGAACGCGCAGTTTTGACCACGGGGGCTGCTTGGAAGCCGCGGGAGAGCACGGAGACCTCCATGAGAGTGCTGCACGGGAGGATTTCCCCGCTCATCGGTCGCATGGCTTTGTGGTAGACAGAAAATGAGTAAATTGTCGTTTCGGGCGCGGGCGCTGGATGCGTCCAAACCGTTACCCGTCTTCCGCTGCGAGGATTTACCCGACCTGCACGAATATGCATCTATCAACCGGGCCGTGCCGCAGATGCCGACGGGCATGGAGAAAGAAGAGGAGTCGGTAATGCTGTCATTTTCTCTTCCCCCTCTGTTGCTGCCACCCCGGTATCTTCTCTGCGCAAGCTTGCACAAAATGGCCGCCATTTTCTTCCCTGGCCGCCTCGGGGGGTGGCGCAGATCTCACTCCAGCCTGCCTATTACCCCTTAATGGCTCTGAATTAGGCGCCCGCGGCCCGTTACGTGACTCTTTGTACCTTCAGCCCGTTTACCGGGAGCTTTTCTCCAGGTTTTTGCAGGCCGGGAAGGCACAAAGGGGTCACGTGACGGGGCCGCGATCCGCCATTTTGTTGTGTCTCCTGTCTTTGGGCTGGGCCTGGTGTGTGTAAGTGAAGGTGTAATCCCGGCTGCAGCCGCAGGGTGGCAGCATAGATCAGGCTCAGCTCACCTTGTGGGATTGTTTGTGTACATGCAGCGCTGACAGGAGGGGGCGGGGGAGCTGGACAGCCGGCTTCAGAACATGCTCTGGGACCCTGAGCAATAACATTACCCACGCATGTAAAGTACAGCGCATTCAATAAAGTTTATGTATGGGATTAGCAACTTATATCCCTCCACCCTTTTGTAAGCATATGCTTTTATATATCCTTGCCCAAATAACACTGCTGGTTTATACTATTATCAACTTGACGATACATGTACACAAATAAATCACGTTTCATGAGGATTCTCATGCAATGAAGTGAGCTTCCATAGGACTCCTTTTTAATAGGGGCATGTTTTGAGCTGTTTGTACTTATTGCTTTAATTGCATATTTTGCAATTAAAAGTTTGTGTCATTAGCTCTGCATATTATGGATATGTTTCCTCTGTGATAAGTGATTTGTAACCTAAACTACAAGCATAGAGATGTCTGCAGAAAGGATACACTTTTTGTTTATGACCCTAAAGTGTGGGAATACAGTAGGATGTAGGGCTTTTTGTGTGTGTGTATGTATGTATGTATGTATGTGTGTATATATATATATATATATATATATATATATATATAACCTTAAAGTGTGTGAATACAGTAGGATGTAAAGCTTTTTGTGTGTGTGTGTATGTATGTATGTATGTATGTATATATATATATATATATATATATATATATATATATATATATATATATATATACACACACACACACAAAAAGCTCTACATCCTACTGTATTCACACCCTTTAAGGTTATATATATATATATATATATATGTATATATATATATATATATATATATATAATGTATGAAGAGCATCACCTGCCACCCTAATGCGCTCAGCACCTCTCTCTCTTCCCTCCTTTACCACTCACAGTACCTTTTTAGGTTGTAAGTTTGCACGCTTCAATGGACACTGGATTCCAAGCTCAGACAGGGCCCTCCTTGCTTTGCTATATGTTGATTTGTAGTTACCTTTGCCTGGAACTTTTCCTATGTACAGTGCTACGGAATATGTCGGTGCATTCGAAGATGATAAGATTTAAAAAAAATAAAATATATATATATATATATATTCATAGTTTTCAACATGCTAGAAAAACATTTCCTAATGGTTATGTAAATTAGTATGTTAAAGTTCAACTAGTGGCCATGGTATTTGTTGTATGTGCCTTGTTGACAGTGAAGGAATTTGGGAAATGTGCTGCAGTGACATCACTCTGGGGATTTTCTACTCCCTGCTGGAATGTCAGTGACTTGTAGGTTTCACTTTCTAAATGACACCCTCCACTTCTTATAGCCGCACACCTCTATGGATTGTTTTTCTTTTGTATTTTTAAATACGATCTCAACTTTATTTTTACCGTTTAAGTATTAGTCTGTTATTTTTTTTTTTTTTTTTTTTCTTACATTGAATTTTATTTGTGCATGGTTCATAAAGCTATCTATTTATAAACATAATTTCTTAAATTACACGCTGGGCTTCTACTATTAATACTACAATTTTTATTTTTTTTCTTCTCTCTTTACTTGATGTTCTTTCTGTCCATAAATCTCATCTGTAATAAGTTAGAACATAAGGTGACACATTTTACATGAAGCTGTAGAGCCAGCCAGGCTCTAATAAAATAAAATAAACCAACCTTTTTCTTGTGAGCTTGTGAAAGGAATCTATATATTGAGGAGAATGTATTTTTTAAAAGTGAATAATTTCTTATTCTATTATTGCACAATCTTTATATACAATAATAGATCAACCTAACACTGTGGAGCATATTTATATTGTGTTCCTTTTCAAGGAATTTCATAATGGACAAAATAAAAATTAATAATAAAAAGCAAAACTCTTTATTTTTTTTACACAGGTTTGTTGCGTTAGGGTGGTATTGGCTACAGACATCATCTCTGTTCTATTCTAGACTGCCATAATGTTTTACTTAAAATAGAATCGCCCAAGGGATTGTGAAGGATGGCAAAAAAAGCAATGCAGTGGACACTTTCAGAAGGCCCAAGTGAGATCAGTTTAAGCCAAATGTTCCTGTAGATTAAATAGAAGATACTGAATACATTTTTCATGTTAAAAATAAGAACCTGTCAAAGCAAAAATCATGACTTTTTTTTTTATTTTATTTATTTAGTTAATTAAATAATGAGAGCAAGCAATACTTTAGCTCAACCATTGCCTCTTTACAATTATCACCTTTCTTTCACACTCCATTTTCGGGAGGAAACCACTGTGAATCCACTGTGTGCTTGACTGCATTTTCTGCATAGTCATCAGATTGCCCTTTTTGTTCCTTAAAAATACAAATTTCTTCAGGTGCTGAACAAGGTAGTTACAATAAGAATGGGCAAAAATAGCCTTTGCAGAAATAATTGTGTGGACATTCATGCAGATAGTATTCAGTTTGTTTTTAGGCAAGGAGTTGAAGGTAGTGGTTACTGTTCTTGAAATAATGTTGTGCCACCCCCCCCCCCCCCACCATAAATACATGAATAAAATGAGCCAAAATCTCAGCTGACACTGTGTATTTCTTCTTTTCATTAACTATCAAACCGTCTACACTTTATAAACAATGACTAAACAGTAATAATCTTTTAAAGTGAAACCTGTTAAGTCTACATTCAAGGGGTTGAAGCTGTATAAAAAGCCTCTCGGCAAAAATTTTATTAATATAATGTTTTGAAGAATATGGTTCCTTAATTAAATTGTGTTCCTAGCTCTTCGGTTTCTTTGCCTATATATTAGTTTTACTTTTTTGTCTGGTGTGAGAGACTTTGTGCAAGAGTAATGCTTTGAGACTTCCACCGCTCATCTGTCCTGTTACCCACCTCTGCTAGAGATAACATTTTGAACTGTTTGTGTCCTCATCATCTAACTGGGAAGGCTTTATTTGTTACAAGTAAATTGTAACTATTGGATATACTTTTATTTTTCTCGCATTTATTTTGAGAAGTTCCTTTGGCACTTCATATTAATGTGAAGCATCTGTATATCATTTTTTCTTTTCAGACTGTCTGAATTTATTAAGCCACATACATGTTTGTTTTTTTTCAAGTTTTGTTTCCTTATTAAGATTTCTGGTGAACCTTGTCTTTGAAAATAAACAGATGGATGGTAAAACAGACCTTAAAATTCTACCATTTCTTACAATTTGTTTCGAGATTCATATTCATGGCAGTACTAAACATTCAGATTTCTAGAAGGGATTGCTCTCTGTCCTATTGCCAAGTGGCAGTTTGTAGTGGCAGGCTTTTGACAGAACTGAATAGAGATGTTGTTGAACAGATAATGCTAGGCGTGTAATCCTTTTAGTAACGCAATATGTCTAATGCTATTACATCAAAGTGTGAGGGATAGGTTTTTTTTTTGGTTTTTTTTCCCCTGAACTTTCTAAAATTGTTTGCTTTTGTTAAGAACATATTGATAATATGCATATAAAGGACACTTCTATGGACCTTTTTTTTTTTTTTTTAAGAGAAGTTCGTTACATTAAAGCATGGCTTGACAAATCTGCTTGGAATCTAGGAGCCTGACGCTTTGCTAGGAAACATATGGTTATACTATGTCTTTATGTATTAACTGATCCAGGAATTGATAAAATGTTACTACTATACTACTAGCTTGTCATGCCCAGGGCCTGACTGGACTGTTTTGGACTATGGCTTGGGCCTGGACTGGGAATAAGTTATACTGTTTATGGTTAAAGTTATGTATTTCTTACTGTGATCATATTTGTTAACCACAAGCACTGTTATACTGTGTATCTTGGTTTATGCTCTGCATAACATGTCAGCTATTCTGCAGACTATTGCATCAGCCAAGACCATAGTCTAATGGATAATCCTTTTACAGGGTTTCCCAGTAAGCAGGGGCAGCGTATTATGTACAGTGTTATCTGGTGAAGACTCCCCCAGCCTCACAGTGGCCTTGAGCAGAGAAGCAGATAGTCTGAGTGGTTAGAACAATTCACATAAAGTTAATATAATCAACAGGATGACATCTGATCTCATCAGAGGTACAGGATTTTTCAAGTAAGCAGAGGGCTTAATTAATAAAGGTAAATCAGTGGTATCTGAATTTACATAGACAATCTGTGAGTGTCATTCTGTGCATTAATCCTAATTCTAAGGGATTATATTGTGTTCCTGAGATCCTCTTCTGTACCAGAGGTAGTAAGAACTACACGGTCCTACTGGGGTAGGCTTGAACTAGGTCTTGTCAAGCACCATTGAAGAAGTAGGTCGTGACGGCTCCTAAACTCTTGTACATAGATCTATAAATAATCACTTTGCTAGCACCTAATTTTTTTTTATCTTGCTCATCACTAGCTTTGACTGTCCCTTTGTCAATTTTCTAACGTATATGAATCTAATTTGTACACACCTAAATGAAGACTTAAAGGCATATTTAAATTTCCTGGATTATGAGTGCATCTGATGAATTGATGGTGTATAAAAACATTATTTGTTTGAAATTTATATATTTTTTGCATGGAAACAATCATAAAAAAAAAAACTTGCGTTGAAGTTAGTGTTAACTGTCAGAAATTACAAGACATTTTGCTCTCTTCAAACCCAGTCTGAATTTAGCATACAATAAAAAAATTGTTACGGCCAATAAGGAGGAAGCAGAGGCTGAAAACTTTGTAACACAATCTAGGGGTTGCTGTCTGTGCGGCAGAGCAGCCTGGGGTATGTAGTCTGGAAACCCAGGAAACTTCTATATACTTATATATATTTATTTTTTTAAGTAAGCAGGGCAATGGGTTAATGTCCCTAAGCAGGGCTTGCATGTTTTGTCTTGCTTCATCAGAAAGCTGAGGACTGCTAACATTACAAAATCCATATCCCCTAGTAGAATGGTGATTTGTAAGGCCGTTAAATTATACATAAAATCAGTTGTGTTTGGAAACTACACTTCTTACTCACAAACCAGGACCAGTAGTGATTTATAGTGCCCACTACACTAGCCTCTACACTGATTAAGAGGATCCAGGTACTGGATTCTGGAAAATCACAAAACCCTGTTCCAGCCAATTTTTTTTAAAAGTTTGGCTACCCATTTTTTGTTCCGCACTTAGGAGACTTGCAGGCTGGTACTGTAAAAGTAATCTTGTGGAGAGTCATGGAGTCTCTTGGTTGCCAAATCATGATTTGGCCGGGAATTTTCTTTCTCCATGGCAACCGTGAGCTAGTTTTTTTTTTTTTTTTCTTTTCTATAGGTAAAATGTTTTGCAATGTTGCTAATATATGACCTTACCTTTTTTTCTATTTGGCTGCTTTTCTTCTAAAAAGAGAAATAATATTAAAGTCTTCAACTTCAACCCTCTGTATCACTTGAAGCCATGCCAATGCTGCATGCCACACCGTGTGAAGGTTTTTGTACTGTGAGGACCTCCGGCGCTCATTGCGAGCCTCTCCTCTGGTGTACTTTTGCTCCTCTGAGCAGCCTCTGTGCTCATGACAAAGACAGATACATATGTCTAGATTTTTTTAAAGAATAATCCATTAATTTGGTTACTTAATGAATAACTATACTTTACCTATGTAATATATCCATCAATCAATAGGCTGAAGAGCTAACACTCTTTCATTTTCCCGCAGCATATAATGTCCAGTTGGACTGTTGCTGACCTGTGGAGATAGTTTTATGAATGTCCCAACTGTGCAGTAGGCTGCGTGCACGAGGGCACACCTTTTGGTTTATTTGTGTAAAGCCCTACTGTAGATGCGTAATGTTGTGATTTGCAAGTTTGGAGTGTAAAGTAGCTTTGTGTGTGCTACGCGGTTTGCGAGTATATGGCGTCCTTTGTAGTAGTGTATTTTGTATCTCGTACTTTGCTGTGTGAAAGTGGTCCAGTGCCGTGTAGCCTAGTTTTCTTTTTTTGGGGGCTGTCTTTTTTTTTTTTTTTTTTCTCGCTTAGCAGATTTTCGAGTGCCTAAACTCTTGAAAATCGACTTTAATTGGCATTCCACCTCACTCCCAGACGTCCGTGCTGTATGTGATTTGTTTTTTTGTTTTATTTTCGCGGTTCGGCCGTTCACTTTGTATTTTTCCTACCTCATAATTATTTTATTTTTTTTTTCCCCCCAAGTCCCACGACTCGTAATGCTTTTTTTTTTTTTTTTTTTTTTTTTTCACGTTGTGCGTTCGTCAACTGCTTGCAGCCGAACAGCCTTATTAAATTGCGAATCGAACCATTGAATAGGGCTCTATATGAGCACATAGCATTTATTTTTTATTTTTTCCCCTAAGTGTGTGTTTGTAGGCTAAGTCCTGCGTGTTTCATTGCCTCCACTGCTGGCCTCGCTTCACGAGGCTCGCAGGCAATGATCGCCTTTTTGGCGCTCATCGCCTAAGCCGTACACACTGCCCAAAGCGTGACAACGTTTTGTAGTTTGACAACTATTATGTGATACCTCCACACTCGCAAGGGGAGACGCCGGGTGCAAAGGGGGGAGGTGGGGCGCAGGAGCCGCGGCACGTGCCCAGTCCGACTGACCCAGCCCTTGGAGCCAATCCTTATCCTGAAGTTACAGATCTGACTTGCTGACTTCCCTTACCTACATTGTTCTAAAATGCCAGAGGCTGTTCACCTTGGAGACCTGCTGCCGATATGGGTACGGCCCGGCGCGAGATTTACACCCTCTCCTCTGGATTTCAAACTAACATGTCGTCACGCTTTGCGGGCTGCGTAAGAGTTAGCCGATGAGCACCGAAGGCACCCATTGCCTGCGAGCCTCGCGTAGCGAGCAGTGAAGGCAATGAAACTCGCGGGACTTAGCCACCGAACACTTGGTAAACGTGGGATCGCCAGCCTGCAAGCAGTTGACAAATGCGGGACTTAGAAAAAAAAAATACGAGGTTAACGGCCCCGCGCAAACTAAAAAACAATAAAAATACAACAAAAACATTACGCACAGCATAGGGGAACAGCCAGGACGTCCGGGAGTGAGGTGGAACGCAAATTTATTTTAATAATTATTTTTATACTATAGAAATGCCCGTCAAAAAATGACGGCAATGAAATTGTAAGTGAGCTAATGCTGTTTGGTGTATAATAATCAAATAAATAATACATTAATATACTTTACCCATTTTGAAGTAATATATGCAGGAAGCATTCTGTTGAAGAGCTGACAATCTGTTTTGATGTTGCTGCAGCATTAGTGGTGTGGAGCTGCTGTGTAAGCGTGATGAATGTGTGCAGTGTAATAGTGTGTGTGTGCAAGACCAAACCGTTGGCGTAGTTGTGTAGTTCCGCATTGTTCTAAAATGGAGGCTAATGTGTGGTATGCGTCTGTAGCGGAATATCCGTAGGTGTTTTGCGTGTTTAGAGTGCTGTAGCCTCGTTTTCGTTTTGTTCGGCAGCCATTTTTTCTCTCGCTTAGAGAATTTTTTAGTGTCTAAACTCTTTTATTTTTAGTTAAATGAAGGTGTAAGTTGCTTTTTTGAGGTCCTGGATGCCCCCTCTTGCTGTAGGTAAGCTTTTTATGTATGTATTGTGTTTTTCATTTTTTCATGTCCGCGGGTTGCGTCCGATTTTTGCGAGGTCGTAATGGTGGTAACTTGTCTCGTATGTTTGCGTTCCGACGTAAAGTTTGCGAGGGCCGCAGTTGCTGGCAAGGAGCGTGAGCAACAACTCGTATGCTCACAACTATATATGTGATGTATGTGTGTAAATTTAAAAAATAATTCTGTGGGATTGGCTATATGCTTTTGCTTTTGTAGAAGCATAGTACCTAACCTCACATCCTGTCTTCTGAATTCTTCTCGTCTGTTTTTTTAAAAAATATTTCTGATATTGATTCCTATTTAAAGGTGAACCCTTTATCTATACCAAGCTTGTTTGAATTGCCTTATGGCTGTATTTCCAAAACCTGGCCAAGATTTAGGGATTTAAAAAAAATGCATATTAGGTGGTTAGAGATGTTGGAGCTAATATTAATTTCTGCTCAACTTGAATTCATGTTAAGTACTTGCCTACTTGTAATTCCCAAACCATCTATCGGACATCATAAACCATCCTCTGAAACCTAAAAGACCCATTCCAGTTTTCTAGAGTAGTAAAAGAATCTGTATCTGTTGAACGGTCATGACCATTAAACAAACAAGAGATGAAGGCTTTATATACAGCAGTAGCTTAAAACAAATAGAACCTCTAAAGCAATGGTGGCCAACGTGTGTCCCTCAGGTACTTCCCATGTGGCCCCACCTGTTCTATACACTCTTAAAGGCATATGTACAAAGAAAAAAATATTTTTTGCTGTGTGTTTTTAATATTGTAAAGGGCCCTGTCTTTGAATTTGAAAAAAAACACCATGTATGTAATATTTTAAAGCACCTTTATAAAATTGCAAGTCTTCAATCTAAAGGGACTAATGAAACCAAATGACAAGTAACTAAAAGGAAGAAAATGACTTTGTAAGTAATTGAAAAGGGAATAGAGGGTTAAATAAATAATTGGGTTTAGCAGCTGTAAAAATGGAGGTGATAGTGCTAAACCTGCAATATAAATTAACACAAATCATGGGTGGGTGTTGAGACCGTAGGAGGGAGGGCATGTTGTATGAGTTTAGAGATGGAAGAGTAGTGGTGTGTGAGGAGGTCTAGATGCAAACAAAAAACAAGGTAAATGACCGCTGGAGAGGGCAAATGTCACTGGGCCTCATACCATCCACGCAGCAGAGACAGCATGAATGATCAGTCTTGATGATAGTTGTTTTAGTTTACAAAAAAGTAAAATAAATCTCATGCACTGCACACATTACACATTATGGAGTGCAAGTATGTTCACTGTAGTGTGATCTAAAGCTCAAAGGGAACCAAATTATTAATATTATTGGTAGGAACAGTAGTTGAGTAGTCGTGCGGTTTAAAATGAATATGGTTGCATTGAAAATATGTAATGTTAATTTCTTTTTAAAATGTCAAAGCAAGTCCTGCTCATGGTATGCAGATTGTAATGCAAAAAGTACATCTATGTTGTGATGTCTTTTCCATTGACTGATTAACCATTATAAAAGGTTTTAAACGAGCAAAGTACATTTTTATAAAAAAAAACTCCATAAAAATGATGATTGATGTTTATTTCAAGTTGTGTAGAGTTTGCAACTGCTGTGGAGTAATCTATTCTCTGGGAAGGTTTTCATTGCTGCACTAGTCCGGTTATACTTTAGCTTATTGATTCTATTTGTTTGTTTTTTCATAGACTATATTTAATTAAAGCTTTAAAATAGTGCAGATTTACAAGTTTCCTTACATTTTAGTAAATTAAGGGATAGCTGTAACTTAATGCAGATTGATAGCAGTCCGTGTCTTTCTTGTGTTCTGATATTACTTGCTGGATCTGGCCAGGACATGAATGAATTAACTCTGGTATGAATGTAGAGGCTGCTGGGATCATGTTACACTATAGGGAGTTTAGCAGAGCTCCAGCTGAGCATGTGGATGATGGAAACTAGAGCAACCTGAGCTGTGTGCTGCTGTAGTAGAAAGGAGGGCTGTGGACATACTATCTATATTTGCAGTCTGCATGCAGTGAGGCAGGAGATATGCAGACTGTAGCTATAGGTACACAGGGGGTTGTACAATGTACTGCCCATCTCTACCAGAGGCATGCGGTTTGCCTGTTGTATCTAGAGTACGGGTGAGCTATCTGACATAAATCAGACTGTGTTCTCAAGACAAGAGTAGTAAACGCACAACTTTTACAAGCTGTAAGTCTGACCCTAGCAATCGGGACTTCACAGAAGGGTCACCAACTTCCAATTTGGAAGCTCTGAACATTTTTAAATTACAGCTAGTTTTTAATTAGAAAAGTATAGATGCTGATGCCTCTGTTGGATCATTGGAGGATCCATGATTACATTGGTGAAAATTGTGTGTGTGTGAGGGGCATTTTAAATGTCTAAAGAGCAATAGTTCCATATCCTAAATTAAGGAATCTGCTTCTGGGCCAGTGAGGGGGAAGGGGTATGTATGGTGGTTCAATCTTTTTCAGTTCTCAAACAGGACTTCTGCATAAATCTTTGAATAGAATTACTCCATGTAATGGGAATTTCTGATCTAAACAGCATAAAAAAAAGATAAAAACAGGAAAAATGTAGATGCATAACTTTTTTTTTTTTTTTTTTTTTTTGAGGCAGTGACCGATTTTTATTTTCCTGGGCACATAGATCTCTTCAGATGGTGGTTGCAGCCATGAAATTAAAATGTTTGCATTTGGAGAGGAAAGCTACGGCAAGTGTGGATAAGCTTGTAAAAAGGAACAAGATATCCCTATCAAGAAAGCTTTGCATAGTGTGAACTATGGCGTTCACAGTAGTAACATGCAGATGCAAGAGCTGGACCCTAAAGAAGGCTGAGCGCTCGATTTTGATGTCTTTGAATTGTGGTGTTGGAGAAAACTGCTTAGAGTCGCGGACTACAGAAGATCCAATAAACAAACAAATATTACAGGAAATCAAGCTGTTTATTGTAGGACTTGATAATAAGGCTGAAGCTCAAATATTTTGGCACATCATGAGAAAACGGGATTCACTAGAGATGTTTGCTGTGCCTTCAGAGGTGGAGCTGGATAGATGAGGTCATTAATATAATGAACATAAGCTTGAGGGAGCTCAGAAGTGCAGTTAGTGATAGATGTACCTGGCATGCTGTGGCCCATAAGGTCACGGAGAGTTTGCCACAACTAAAACATAAGGGACAAAAATAAAAAGGATCCAAATGCAGTATTTTTTTTTATTTTTATGTCCTTGTTTAATCGTTCAAAGGACCAGTGGATTTAACAGGCTTTGCTAGTGTATGAAAGCTGTTGTGATAATGAACAAATGTGTAAAGCTTATTTTTCATACCTAGTGAAACACCATTCAGCTCCTTCTTCTCTACGCTCCGTACAAAAAACCCTGTTGAAAAAAAAGACGTTCAACCTTTTAAGATCTCCTCCTTTGATCTGCAATATGTGGATTAGTTGTTAATTATTAATCATTTAATTTATTTTTAATTTTATTTTTAAATTATTAATTTAATCCAAAGGAAGGCAAACGGGGGGGGGGGGGGAGTGAAACTTAGCCAATCGTCTCAAGGGGGGGGGGGGGGATTAGTTCCTTCCTGACCCTAGATACTGGCGATCGGATTTCTCCCTGGATCAATACTCTCTCTGATTATCCAGGATAACCCTGAATTCCCCTTTTTAATTAGAAATAAATCAAGTCCCCTTTTAAAAGTTATCTATCGAATCCATTGTCACCACCTCCTCTGGTAGAGAATTCCATAGATTAACCACCCTTACTGTGAAGAACCCTTTTTTCTTTCTTTTAAGGTGGAATCCTTTTACTTCTAACCTCAAGGGATGTCATCTTGTCAGTTGAAAACCTCTTGGCACAAATAGCTCCCTTGACAAATCTTTATACTGACCCTGGATGTATTTATATAAGGCAATCATTTCTCCTCTTGGACGCCTTTTTTTTTTATTTGAGAAAAAGTTTAATTTGGTTAGTCTTTCTTCTTTGGTTAGTCTTTCTTCTCTAAAATGCCCTTTTTATGAAGTGGTGTCCAAAATTGTACTCCATATTCCAAATGAGGGCGTACTAGGGATTTGTATAGTGGCAGAATTATATTTGCTTCCCTTGCTTCTATACCCTTCTTAATACATGCTAATATTTTACTTGCCTTTGCAGCTGCTGTTTGGCATTGAGCACTGTTACCTAGGTGGTTGTCCACAAGCACTCCCAAATCCCTTTCAATATCTGATACCCCTAGATTTGCTCCATTAAGATTATAAATTGCATGGCTATTTTTTCCATCCCAGATGCATAACTTTACATTTATTCATATTAAATCTCATCTGCCATTTTAGATGCCCATTCCTCAATTTTATGTAAATCCCTTTGGAGGGAAAGCACATAATTATCGGATTTAAGTACCTTGCACAACTTCGTGTCATCAGCGAAAATGGAGACCCTACTTTCCAGTCCCACTTCCAAGTCATTAATAAATATGTTAAAAAAGGAGAGGACCTAATACTGAACCCTGAGGAACCCCACTTACCACATTAGTCCAATCGGAATATGCTCCATTTACAACAACCCTTTGCTTCCTGTCTTTTAGCCAGCTCTCAATCCATAAGCAGATATTTACTGCAATTCCTGTATCCCTTAGTTTGCACAATAGTCCCCCATTTGGCACTATATCAAAAGCCTTTGCAAAATCCAAAAATACTCCATCCACTGAGTGGCCTTGATCCAGGTTCCTACTAACCTCTTCATAGAAACTAAGTAGATTTGTTTGACATGACCTATCCCTCATAAATCCATTTGCCTCCTACTGATAATCCTGTTCAAAAAGACATATTCTTGTATATTATCCCTTATTAACCCTTCTAAAAGCTTCCCCACTACAGAAGTGAGACTCACTGGTATATAAATTGCTCTTGGTCCCTTTTTTAAATATAGGTATCACATCTGCTTTTTTCCAGTCATATGCTAGAGACCCTGTGTTGAATTAAATATTATGGTTTGGCTATTACAGAACCCAGTTCCCTCAGTACACTTCCATCAGGACCCGGGGCTTTATTAACATTTATTTTTCCAACCTCTTTTGGATTACTTCCTGCGTCAACCAATTATTTGGTGAAGGTAGTGTATAGCCCATTATGTTGCAGTGTCCCAACCACTGGTACCTCCCTTGTGTATACCGAAGAAAATAACCTATTTGGCCCATCTGCCTTTTCCTCGTCACTGATTGTCAGACGGCCTGTGTCACATTGTAATGTTCCTAATAGCTTCCTTCTTCCCATTAATATACGTTCAAAACATATTTTAGGGTTAGTCTTACTCTCTTTTGCAACTAACTTCTCATTTTCTATTTTAGCCAGGCTAATAGCCCTTTTGCAAGCCTTGTTGATTTCCTTGTACTCACGAAAAGCAGTCTCTGTCCCCTCTGGTTTGTATAATTTAACTGCCTGTTTTTTGTTTTCTTACTGTATCTTGATCTTTAATTCATTGTTAAGCCACATTGGCTGTGATTTACTCCTTCTACTTTTATTCCCACATGGTGATAAGTATGCATATTTAGTAAGGATTTAAATGTTGTTGTCCATTTATGTTCAGTGTTTTTACCTATCAGTTCTCTGTCCCAGTTAATACTTTGTATTGCTGCCCTTAGACCGTTAAAATCTGCCCTTTTTTTAAAATTAAGAGTTTTGTTGACCCCTTTTTAAAATTTTAGTGTTTTTAATTCAATCTCAAATGTGTTATGGTCACTTTCGCAACAGTTGCCCTATTCCAACATTTGATACTATATCAATATCATTTGTGATGATTAAATCTAAGATAGCTTCATTTCTAGTAGGTTCTTGGATAGCCTGGGCCAGATAATGATCCCTGAGTGTACTCAAGAACCTGCTCCCCTTAGCTGAACTGCTGGTCTCATTTATCCAGTTTATTTCAGGGTAGTTAAAATCTCCCATTATTAGAACTGGCCCATGCTTCACTGCATTTCCAATCTGTAACACTACTGTAATTGCAGTTCCTCACTTTCAATTATATTTGATGGTTCATAGCATACTCCTACCTATATTCTTTTAGAATTTGTGGGTAAGTTAAATAGCAGAGGAGCAAACATTCAATATTACCGCTAGTTCCAGCATATATATCTTCTCTGACTATAGGCTTAAATTCAGGCTTAACATACAGACAAATCCATGCTCCTCTTTTACCATTGCTTTTATCTTTCCTAAATAGGTTATAACCAGCCAGATTACAAGTCCAGTCATGATATTCACACCACCATGTTTTGGTAATGCCTATTAAATCCCATTTTTTTATTAATTGCTAATAATTCTAACTCTTCCATTTTTCCTGGCAAGCTTCTGGCATTAGCAAGCATACACCTTATGTTATGAGTCTGTATTTCTGAAGCCTGCCACTGTACTTGATTTACTTAGTACTACCTCCCTATTGACTATACTACCCCCCCCCCCCCATCTCCTCCCCTATGCGTTGTTAATTTATCCCTTATACCCTCTATACTACAATTGCACTTGATACTAGAAATGTTCACAAGTTTGCCTTTTCTCCTGTTTATATTAACTTCTGCCTTCTCACCTGGGCACAAAAGGAAAATCCACTTGCAAAAGAAGGTTTTCTTTACAAATGCTATGCTCATGACTTACAAACTACTGTGTCCTTTTTTAAATTACATATAATGTCTTATCTTTAGGAATCTGATCCAAAGATGTGCAAAAAAGAACATTTTGTTCCATAAACTATTGAAAGCTCCCCTTCCTACTGCCAAATGTATGTATGTATGTATGTAAACCCTGCAATGGTGGTGGCTCCTTAGACACATCCAAAATATATTCTCTCGTTCTCATGTTCTAAATTAATAAGCCATGGTTGGCAGTTTAATTATTTTTTTTTTCCCCATGTCAAATCTTGTTTATTTTAACATTTTAAAAATATATAAATAGCAGCAAAGCTCTAACTGGAAAATATATTTTAAAAAATGTTTTTGATTCTTCAACAATTCTTCCAGCGGAGAGTGAACTCAGTTTATTTATAATGTACATGCACTAAAGTACACTGAGGCTTTAATGTGTCAATTTAAAATTTGAAATACTGAGCCAGATACTTCTTGTCCCTTTGGATGCCATGTTGATGAATATACCTGTGAAACCTCTCTAGCACCGTTAAATATTTGTATTGGCCATAATTTTTTTTATTTTCATTTATTTTTAAATCCATTTCTAACAGTAGTTTATTTTTATTTTTTTTTAAACCGGAGTAGAGATAGATGGTATTGGTACATATTGGAAAAGTGACATAAGTGTTTAGTCTTTAACACCTAACCCCCCCCCCCCCCCCCCCCCCCCTCCCTCACATGCTCAGAAACATGGGTGTTATCAACTTTCAAATCTTGCAACTGTCCTTTCAAGCATTGAACAAGGATTATGGAATCTACAAAACATTTCTGAAAAATTAGTTTTATGCAAACGTTTGTTACATCATGAATATGAAGTTTTTATTTTGTACTACAGTGGTCCATTAAATATGGTAATTTTTAAATTCTCAAATGCATTCGTATTTCTTTAAAATGTGTATAAATGACAATGTGATAATTGCACGATTTGAGCGTTGTGACTTCAGAATCTGTTTATGATTGATGCCTCCACCCAAATATGTAAGGGGGGTGGGGGGGGATGCTGATCTCAAAGCCATCCAATAAACAATCTCAGGGATTTCACCTTCACCCATCCATTGTTTATCATACAATATCCCACACTTCTGTTTGTGGTTTGGTAATAGCTACAGCTATGTTATACACCTAGTCAAATCCAGGAACCCTCCCTATCCTTTCATTCTGACAAAACGTATGTGACATGGGATTTTACATTTATGTACTTTATTTTATACTTTGTACTTATAATCTCTGTTTTTACAGCCTAAAATCAAATAAATATTCTCTTGTCCCACTGCAGTATATGCACGCCGTGTGTGTCAAAGACCCTTTCACTTCTTGTGACAGATATTAGCTATAACTGCACTTTTGGATAACATCCTAGCCAGACACAATGAATGATTTTTAATTTTTTATTATTATTTATTTATTTATTTTGGTTTGTCTTAAAAACTAATGAAGTGTCATTTATAGCATGTTAATGTTTTTGTTTTGTTTTTCCAATTTCTTGATAATGGTCCAGATTGTTTGTTTTTTATTTTGACTTTCTAATTGTGGTTTTCCTCTTCAATTATTTATGTCAGTAATAAAAATGGTTTCTCCAGTAAGTTATATTTTTCTGTAAAAAACCCTTGTTGCTGTTTTCTTGCATAACTATGAATGTTTGTTTTTGTTCGTACTTCCTAAGCATGCAATATTTTGCACAAAATATAGTGATCCGCTAGATGTGGAAAGCAGATTTTTCAGTCATACATTTAAAAGTCTGTTTTATACATTTTATTATTTTTATGATAAAATGTTTAGTTAAACTTTATTGGAAACTAGCTGGAAATGCTACAGGAAATACTTTGTGTGTGAGCAGAGCGTATGGATGACTCTAGAACCCAATAGCAGAAACTTGCTTGTGATTTATGTATGTGTAGGCTGATGGGGCAAACCCCCAAATACCTATCTTATACATTCAAAGCATATTATATTATACCAAGGTTTGAAACCAGATACAACTGGTTTTCAACAAATGGTTATTGCCATCAACATCCAGCTCTTCCAGTTTTTTAGATAGGGTGCCTTCTAGGAATTTACCAAAAGTATGTAGATCCCTGAGATCTTACAGAACTATAACCCTACACAGAAGAATAGTGGGCACCAGGTTCCCACGGCAACCAGAAAATATTTCCGGCGCCTACATTTTGGGAGGTATGTGACTCTGCTGGAGATAATTAGTGCAGGGACTGGAGTTAAAAGAAGAAAGAGCAGATGAGCAGGTACTGGTTTTAGAAACCGCATAGTGAGATGCGTGATCATTTAGTAACTTGTTTCTGCTATCCACAAGAGATATAAAGTCTTTGTTCATCCTGTACATTAAAAACGGTGCAAGACCGGTTGGCAAAATGCCTAAAAGGTAGGAGTCAGTGGGTCCGTCCAGGTTAATTCACCTCTGAACATATGGACTAAATGTTAGGCAACCATTGCAAATTTTTGAGCCAGAAAAAACAAAATGCAACACCCATCAGCATTTTTTGTATGCATATATCTGTATCTTAGTGTTTTTAAAAGTTATGCTAAATAAAGTATAACTAAATTATTTATTGCCACATAAAAACATCCAAAGCCTGAGGTGTTTATATATATATATATATATATATATATATATATATATATAATCTGGAAGCAGGTTTTTTTTAACTTGCTTTAGACATTCAAGTGTGAACACAGATGTACTTTGATTATATATATATATATATATATATATATATATATATATATATATATATATATATATATATATATATATATATATATATATATATATATATATATATATATATATATATATATATATATAAATAGTAAATACAATCATTGTCTACAGGATGAGCTCTAAGTAGTGTGTTTACTCCTGCCCCAACTTGACTTGGAAAATTAACTTAAAGGACCACTGTACTATACACCTAATGGTTGTTTAAACATTATAAATCAACTATACTTGTGCATGTATTTAACTTTTGTAATGTTTTTTTTATTTTAAAAATTAGGAATTGAAACATAGGATTGCTAAACTCCCAAGGTGTCTACCACCTATATTGAAATCATTTGCTATATACAAATTGGGAAAATTATGTCAAAAATGTATTTTTAATCTTTATATATCACAACGGCGAAGATAAAAACTAGTTTAAAAAATCTTGGATTAACACACAAGTTAAGAGGACTAGATTGTATGGGAAAAATGAATACCTCTTACTTATCAGTAAAATGAATATTAAAGGGTCTTTTACATCATTTTCCCAATTTGTATATAGCAAATTTATTTTAAAAATTCCATAGAAAAAATGACAAACAGTAAAATCAGACTTTAAGACATCGAAACTACAATCAGACAAAAACAAAAAAAAATCAACAAAAAGTGGAACCACAATTGAACTTAATTCAAATTGGATTATGAAAAGTGACATTTACCACCATATCAAAACATGCTATAGTTCAGTTCTGGGGAGAAGAGGAATAAGATTTTTAAAGATTCGGAAGACTACTTACATTTAGCGTTTATTTTTTTATATTTTCGGTTGGTCTTTTCTTTTGTAAATTTTTTTTTTTTTTTTTTTTTTGACGAACCATGTGAAAACGTCAAATACTCCAATTCTATTTGTTTGTTTGTTTCTCTCTACAATGGTCACGAGTTCAGTCAAAGTCGCTAAGGCTTGTTTTTTCCATCCTCTAAATATAAGCCACTTGGCCTCCATTAATATATTTATAATCACATTACTTTTGTCTGTAATTTTAATTTTACTTGCAAAAATATGAAATACAATCTCAGGAGTTGTTTCTTGCTGAAAATTGATAATTTTTTATATATACGTTAAACACGATATCCAAAATTCCTTGATATAAGTACAATTCCACCACATATGTTCTTGAGTTCCTATTCGATTTCCACCTATCCAGCAATAACCCTGATTTTTATTTTTTCCCGGGGCAATTTTTTTTTTAAGCCTAATTGGGGTCATATATCATCGCTGTACTAATTTGAAATATGTTTCTCTTAAGGACGTGTTCATTATGCTTTTCTCTGTTATCGGAAATGCTTTATACCACGGAGTTGTAGACCATATCGCCCCAAGATTTCTTTCCCATTTTTGCATCCTTTCTGTTTTCTATTCGAGATTTTATGATATCTTGATGTTGTACTCTTCTTATTGATATCATTTTAAAGATTTTTCAAAATGAGTTAGGAATTTTTCCATAATCTGTACTTGATATTGATCAGATATAAGTTCAAATGGTTTCAATTTTGATCCCTGAAATACATTCTTAAGAGTTTTCATGCCCATTCCTCCCACGATATATTTAGAAAAGGGGTTAACTCCAATGATAATTTAGATATTGGTGTATTTGCGACTGAAAATTTTAGCAATGCATTTTCTTTATTATATTTAAACCACCATTTTATTAAGGTTCTGGGAATAAGTGGTAATTTATTAAGAATCTTCTCTATTTTCATGTCCCAAAATATATAATATAAGTTAATGTTTTTAACGAACTCATTTTCTAGAAGTAAAAATTTAGGTTTATTTTCTTTTTATTGTAAATTTTGAAAGATGAACTAAATTAATGGCATTTGAATATTGAATAATATTCTGTGCGGCCAAGCCTCCTCTAGAAAAAGTTCTCGAGATAATTTCTTGTTTGATACGTGGTCTTTTTTATTTTTATATATAAATTTGTCCAGTATTTTTAAAAAAATTTTAATTGGAATCTTTAAAGGGAGACTTCTTAAAATATATATTTTGGGGAGACTATTAATTTTAATTATATTCTACCCAAACATGAAAAATTCAAATCTCTCCAACTAGTTAGTAAAGAAGAAACCTGAAAAAATAGCCTCTCCATATTGTTTTGAACCATATTGTTTAGGTTTTGATTGAATATTATACCTTAAAGTGTTATTTGATTACTTCTCCCAATTATATGGAAATCTTTCTTTTAGTTTGAATATATGTTTATCTGATATATTAGAATACAACACTTTGGTAATATTTACTTTTATAATAAGATAAAATCATCATACTCTGCAATGAGTTGAAGTAGAGTTTATATTGAGTTCATTGAATCAGAAACTGTAACCAACAAATCATCAGCAAAGATGGTAACTTTGTTTATGATAGAGCCAATAACTATTCCTTTTATTTGTTTACAACTTCTAATTTCCAATAACTGTTCTATAATTAAGGCAAATATAAGAGGTGACATAGGGCAGCCTATACCTGTTATATATACATTAACTTCTGTATAAAGAGCTTTTATTGCGTGTGATCCAAAACCATATTTATGCAACACTAAATGTATAAAGTCCCAATTCACTCTATCAAATGCTTTTTCAGCATTAAATGATAGAGCTACTAATGGTATTTTGATTGTCTAGATTTAATAAAACCTGTTTGATCTTTATTAAGTCATTTAGTATTGGATTTAAATGATTGGCCAGTATACTAGCATATATCTTTATATCTGTATTGATAAGTGATATTAGGCGATAATTACGGCATTCTGAGTGATCTTTATCTGGGGTTTTGTATTACAGTTATTGCTGCTTCTAATGTTTCTTCTGCTGGTGCTTTACCATTTGTTTTGATTTCATTGTACATTTTTTGTAAGTGTTTCACTATGGAAGAGGAGAATATTTTATAATATATATTTGGGAATCCGTCTGGGCCCGGGGATTTCCCAATTTTTTAAAGATTTTATACTTTGACAAATTTCCTCTTCTGTAATGTCCATTTTCAGTTCTTTTTAATTGTGTTTCTGATATTTTTGGCAATGTTATTTTTAAAAAAAAATATTCTTCAATTTGTTTTATTGTAGGCTTTTGAAAGTCTACTGCTTGTTCAAGATTGTATAAGGTTTTTATAATATTGGAAAAATGACTTCCCTATATCTATTGGGTTTCTATGAAGTATGCCCTTATCATATATCATATGAATTAATTAATTCCTACCGGTTTTGTTAACCGATAAGCTATGATTATCTTTTAATCTTTTATAATACTACTCTAATATTGATATCTTAGGTAGAAATAGAAGGCACACTAGTTTTTCCCTCTCCCTTCTCCCTCCGATCTCTCTTCCCCACTTTTGTAATGTTAGTATGACATAATTAGGGGTGGGTCAGCTGTAACAGATTCTTGTGTGTGTGTGTGTGTGTGTATATATATATATATATATATATATATGACGGCAATAAAATTGTAAGGCAGGTAATGCTGTTTGCCACAGAGAGTAAGGGCCTCATTCTATTAGCGGCCGTAGGAGACGCGGGGAAACAAGGACCGGCCGCAAGCTATTCGGCTATTCTATTTCCCTCCGGACGGGGATTCCGGCAGGCTTGCGGCCGGCGCCTTCCTATCCCTTGCGGCCGCTCACTCCGGAGAAAAGCCTTTGATCTAAAACGGCCGCAAGAAAATCCTATTTGCAATTCAATTGCTCCGGGAACCCTCTCTGCAAGGCTAAAAGCGAGCCGCAGCTTACTTGCAGGAAAAAGGTCCCGCTAGCACCAATTAAGCACAAAATATCGCCCAAATAAAGCCATCATGCACTCTGAGGAGACTATAAAGTGATTTAAGGTGTAAGCAAAAATAGCACAACATTCCCCTATACTTAAATCCGTAAATAAATTATTTTTTAATATATGTTAAATATCCATGTAAAAAGTCCAGAGTGCTTGGAGCACCTCAGACCCGCCCACGCTGCGGCCGGAAAATAAAGAGTTAATGTCAACTCGGGTTTGGGCTGATGTGCAAGCTTGAGAGGGGGTTACTATTAATCCTCATGTCCCCCAATATGATCCCTAGCATTTACAAAGATTTACAGTGCAGTCTTCAATTTATATTTGACTTTAAAGATTTTGGCGCTTACGGCCGGTTCCAAGATATGCGGCCGGCCGTAAGGGGAGATCCCCTGCAAGGAATCGCAGCCTTACGGCCGATAATAGAATGAGGCCCTAAGTGTTTTGGTGGTCTGAGATACTTTGGCGCTCATTGCGAGCCTCTGTGTTGGTGTATTTTGTTATCACAGGCGCTTTTGCGCTTATTGTAAGGTCTGCGTTGATCTCCTTTTTGGCGCTTTATTGCAAGGCTCTCCCTTGGAGTACTTTGTTTCCTCTGAGCACCGTTGGCACTCCTTGTAAGGCGTGCGGGGAAGGTCTTTGTGTTTTTTTTTTTTGTGATACTGTGGTGCGTTTCTTTTTTTTTTCTGTATATATATTTTTTTTTATATGCTAATTTAATGAAATCATAAATGAATATACTTTACCTATTTGTAATTAATATATGCAGCAAGCAATGTGCTGAAGAGCTAACAATCTGTTTTGACGTTTCTGCAGCATCTAACGTAGATTTGCAGTGTTGGTGAGGTGTAAGTGTCAGCAATGTGTGCAGTGAAGAGTTTATAATAGAGAAACCAGAAAAAAACATTTATGCTTCATAGATGATTCTAAAGCTTTTGACTGTGTGAATCGCAACAAAATGTGGCACGTTCTTAAAGAGATGGGAGTACCAGATCCCCTCTTCCTCTTCTTCCTCTTCCTTGTATTGCTTACTGCCTACTTTAAATTTATTCTAGTTATTCTGCATGTTTGTTTGTTTTTTGTTTCATTTTAAATGTTTGCAGTGCATTTTTAACTATTCTTCTAATAGTGGAAGCAGATTGTATTTTAGTTACACACACACACACACACACACACACTTTTTTCTTACAAGTAGCCCATTGCTACCCAGATAAAAATGTTGGTATTTGGAGGGACAATAACTTCCTGAACTGAATTTGGAGACCGTACATTTTTTTTAATGACCAGCTCAGCCACCTGCCAATCTTCTATATCTTTAGTAACAGTGCTGCATTTGAGTTGACATTTTGGTAAGCATTACTTTTATACAATACAAGTCTTCAATCTTGTAATGTACTTTGTATGTATGTGTATATATATATATATATATATATATATATATATATATATATATATATATATATATATATATATATAAATTTATTTAGTAAATTGCCCGTCAAACAATGACTGGCATAAAATTGTAAACCTGGCAATGAGGTTTGCCACACAATGTGAGGATTTTTCCCCTCTGAGCACACTCTGCGCTCTTTGCGTGCCTCTCTCTTTGTGTGTAATGTGTTAATACTGTTTTTGGCTTTTACTTAATCCCTGTATAGAACTATTGAATATTTTGGCGCATTTCAAATAAAGGATAATCATACTTTCTTTGCCTGATTCTATTTTGAGAAATCCTCTAAGAATATTAAGTGTTTTTTTTTTTTTTCTTCAAATGCCAGCACTTTTATGCAAAGGGATTACTGGGCATCAACGTAATCTTTTAAAGTGTGATAAAACCAATCTGTTCTTGGGGTGAGAAAATCAAAGGGGCTCTGCTGCTCCAACAAGGAGTTGATTTGAGTGTAAAGAACAATAACTGGCTACACCTTGTACTAGCACTTTTTCACTACAGTAAATAACTTGATACAGGTTGATATTGTATTGTTTTTTTTGTGCGTAGCATTTTTTTGGGGGTGACTGGCATTTCATTTAACCTTTTTTGTTTTGAATTTTCCTTTTGTCTTAAGCTACAGAAACCCTAGAAAAATAGCAAAGCTTTGGCTCAAAGCACTACCTCTTGTTTGAAGTGTGACCCATTTTAAGACCACATTTCCAATTAGATATCGCATTCCAGCAAGGTTACTGAGACACAGTCTGATTTGCTAGTACTATAGAAATACTTTTGAATTCGGAGTACAGGTGTCCAACCTTTTTATATGGACTCTTTGTAAGATTTGGTGAGTCCACATTTTTTTTTTTACCTATACAGTTCGATACTAACTAATATATATATATATATATATATATATATATATATATATATATATATATATATATATATATATATATATATATATATATATATATATATATATATATATATATATATATATATATATATATATATATATATATATATATGAAAAATGGAGCCCTTGTGTCTCCAAGTGGTAGTGCAATTCACAGAAGGTTAAAGAACCACTGTACAAAACTTGCGCCTAACATAATAGAGGAAAAGGATTATAAAGTGAGCTTTTTTCTTTAGAAAATAAGTTTTTAATGTCTCAACTGGACTCTGGAGGACACCGTTACTTATACATACACCCCCATCACTTGATTGAAAAATTATGTGAGCAGGCTGTTTCCATTTCTTGAGATTACTTCCTTGATCTATTAATGAAATCTTACTGCCACTTGGTGGAGGAAGGGATGTGGTATTAATTTCAGTGGTATCCAATTTTCTAACTCACTGCTCCCCTGCCTCTCAGCTGGTAGATAAAGGAACCCTCATGATCCACGTTGTATAATATAAACACCAAAAGGCTTCTTTTACTTATCAGAATTTTTGAATACTACTTTTATGTTCCTGGCTTACACATCTGCCTAAAAATATTTTGCTTAAATAGCTACCAAAAAATGCTGGGGTAGGAAAATGATGTGCAAAAGATAGGGTTATGGAATTACTGTTGCTTTTGCCTACACAGCAGGAAAATAAACAGCCTTCATAGGGCTATAACTCAGGTCTGCATTATTATAGCTCTGCTTCTTAATCCCTAGGCAATTTTTCTTTACATATATTGTAAGTGGTAAAAAATAATATAACTAATGAACAACTCAATATTGGAGAACTCATTCTTTCAGTTGCACAGCTGATTCTAATTCGTTCCACCAGTCTGTACAGCTCATTATTATCACATATATAGTTGTGAGCATACGAGCCGTTGCTCACACTTGCGAGGGTCGCAGTTGCTGGCAAGGAGCGCCGCAAAATTTACATCCAAACAAAATACGAGAAGTTACGACCTCGCAAAAATCGTCCGCAACACGCGCACATCAAAACATGAAAAATATAACAAATACACACAACAAATACATAAAAAGCTTACTTACAGGAAGAGGGACCATCCAGGACCTCAAACTAAAGTTACACCTCAATTTAAGTCAAATTAAAAGAGTTTAAACACTAAAAAATTCTCTAAGCGAGAGAAAAAATGTCCGCCGAGGAAAACGAGGCTACAGCAGTCTAAAGACGCAAAACACCACTAAACACCTAAGTATTTGCCGAAAAACCCCTACGAGATTAGAAAACAAGGACGCAACCCCAAAAACAAACACAACAAATACAAACAACAAACACATAAAAAGGTTACTCACAGCAAGGGGGGGCACCGAGGGCCTCTGCAAGTGAAGTTACACCTCCATTTAACCACAAATTTTGGAGTTTACAGACCCGAAAATCACCTAAGCAAGAGAAAAAATGGGCACCGAACAAAACGAGGCTAAAGGTCCCTAAACACGCAAAACCGCTACGGATATTCCGAAAAACTTGCACGACTACGCTACATCAGCCACATTATATACACCAAACACCCTTAGCTCACTTACAATTTCAATGCCGTCATTTTTTGATGGGCAATTCGCTAGTTTGTATCTTATAAATATTTAATAAGTCCCCAGACAACCACTGACTTAGAACAGTTATTTAGCATAAATTTTAAGATGGTCTTACTATCTGCTTCTCCACTCCCTATCCCATAGTGCTGAGCACATATGGGGGAATTTCAAGGATCCCTTTTTTAAGAAAAATAAACTCTTTCCATATCTTTTTAGTGATATCAGAAAGAGGGTATTTGATAATGTGGCAAATGTAAATATGTTTTTGTGTTCGGAGACCTGCATTTTAAAAAAACTGGTTTTTGGGGGGCTTGCCCTCTACTGTGGCGACCTCGTCTTCTGACAAAGTATGCTCCCTGCGTTTTCTATTACTCTGAAGTTTAAAAAAGGTTTGCTTAATTTTTCATGGAACAGACACTTTTTTTGTAATGTTTAAAATTTGCTCTCTTATTTAATTCATAAAAAAGCTGTGTTCCATGTCCTTTTTTTAAGTTGTTGCATGACATAGGGAGAAGATAAAGGGTATCCTATAACAATGTGGCTTCACAGTGAATGCAGTTATTTTGAAGATTAGAGACTTGTTACTGTTGTTCAAAAGCAGTGACCATTGATGTTGGTTTTACATTTGGCTCGGGATGATCTACACAATTGTGCTTTCAGTTAAATGAAGAGTAGGATTATTATTTTTTTTTGTCTGCTAGCATAGTTACCTGTTACCCATAAAAATCTCAATAGCTCAAACCATTTTATGCCAAGTTTGGATTAAAAATATTTGTAAGAAACACATTGTTAAGTTTTCTGGCAAGGTGTCTGTGAATAATTATAAATTTCCAATTCAATGGATGCGTTCGGTGCACATGCTGCATCAACTGATGGACACTAGTTAACAAGTGTGTGTGTGTGTGTTTTTTTGTTTTTGTTTTTAATTTGTAGATCTATTAATAGCAACTTTTTTTTTATTTTTTTTATTCAAAACCAATGAAAAGAATATCCATGCAGTAACTCAAATGTAAAACCATTTTAATAAATTGTATATGACAATATATAAAAACACTTTATTCAAAATTAGGACCACTTAATTCCGCACAGTTTGAACCACCTCACAGTAAAGATGCCCTAAAAGCATTTTGAAACTGCTTCTTTACTGCAACCATTCAAGTCAATGGTAAGGTTTTTGTCAGACTGCCTATATTTCCGGTTTATAAAGAACAGTTAGTTTTTTTTTGTTTGTTTTTTTTTTTGTCTCTTTGGGCCTCTCCTTCTACTGGCTTTGTTGCACAGATATACGTAGCGACAAAGCAGAAATACAAAAAAATCCATGCATGTAAAATATTTACACCTGTAAATTTGAAAAAAGGCACACTTTTTTTATTTAAGTGAGTTCATTTGTTTTAAATATGAACAAATTGCTTTTTATGGAAAGAAGTGCTGATATAAAACATTTTTCTATGAAGCTTCAGAACCAGCTTATGCAATGTATGAGTATCCTGTATGCTTTTTTTTTTTTATTCACAGGTGCTCAGTTGAAGTTATTTTGCCTTATTACACTTGCAATATAGAGGATTCATGTTGATGAGTTCACTTTGTGGTACATCTTTGATTGCTTGTATAGGATTTTTGATTTTATTATTTCAGGATGAGGCAGAATAATGAAATATTATTATGACTGAAATTTCAATACAATCTATTTTTGTTTCTAGGAACATCATCTCCAGCGAGCCATTTCAGCACTGCAGGTATATGGAGAGAAGCGGGATAATATGGTTATTCCAGTCCCAGAGGCAGAAAGTAACATCGCCTACTATGAATCTGTATATCCAGGGGAATTTAAGATGCCAAAGCAGCTCATTCACATACAGCGTAAGTAATTTATTTATTTATTTTATTTTATTTATGTTTTTGCTCTTTTCAGTTTACATTATTTTTTATGATTTGGAAATTTTATTTATGTCAAATCTCTGTTTTTAATTTAGTTCTACTTTCATACAGTTCTTTCAAACGCAAATAAAGTGTGAACTTTTAAACCGTTGCTGAGCTCCTTGTAATTTTACCAAGCACAGTATTATCGTCACTTGCATTACATCAAAATGTGTAAATGAAATTACATGGCAAGCAATTATTGCTATTGCTGTCAATTGGTTGTTTGCAAATATCATTCTAAAACAAAAAAAAATGTAGGTTTAATTTACTTAATTTTGAAAGGCTGAATTGTGAAAGCTAAATGATTGATATTATGGTATAAAAGTAGATCATTGATTCAATTTTAATCATTGCTATGCTTTTTTTAAACCATAATACATTAATTAAAATGAAGGGATAACAATATTTACTTCACTTTTTGTACATCTTCCTTTTTAGCTTTTAGTTTGGATGCTGAGCAGCCTGACTATGACATGGACTCCGAGGATGATATCTTTGTGAATAAGCTGAAAAAGAAGATGGACATCTCTCCTCTTCAATTTGAGGAGATGATAGACCGATTAGAGAAGGGCAGTGGGCAACAGGTATTTTCTTAATCAGAGCAGTCTTCTTTTTTAAGCTCTCACTGTAACCTTAAAGTAACACCTCTCCAACTTTCTTCAGCCAGTTAATCTCCAAGAGGCCAAACTTTTGCTTAAAGAAGACGATGAGTTGATTACAGAGGTGTATGATTATTGGATTAAGAAAAGGAAAAATTGCCGTGGCTCCTCCCTTATACCAGCAGTCAAACAGGAGAAGCGTGATGGCTCCAGCACCAGTGATCCTTATGTAGCTTTCCGAAGGCGTACAGAAAAGATGCAAACTCGAAAGGTGAGCAGAGATTCTTGTTACTTAACAATAGTAAGCAGGCTTAATTTTAAAGGGTTGAAATTTAGCATCTTCCAAGTTTCCTCATGCAAAAAAAGTGATATTGGCTTAATAAATCGAACATTATGCATACTGCTCTTCATTGTAATGTAGAGCAAAATGTCGAAAATTTTAATTTCATTTTTGTTTCAGCAAGCAAAAATTGTAGTGTGTGTATTGTTTTATGTCTAAAACAGGTTTTCTTTGTTTTGTTTTTTTAACTTGTTTCCAGCTTAGAATGCCAAGAAAAACAGTAATTGCATTCTGGGAACCTGGGCAGGGACATGCAAATGTGCCCACAATTGCTTAATTCTTCTATCGTAGCCATTTTAAACAGGGCTTATGCCCGCTACATTACACCGCTTTTATACAAAGCCACGGTTGGATTATACACAAGCTGGGAATGCTACCCACGGACAGCCGTTTCAAGGTTACTGCCCATCATCAGCATGGGGCGTGGATCCCAGCTTGTGCAGTGGATATTTTCAATAGGTAGTTCACCCCTATATAATTAGTAAATATTTTGTCTCTTCACTCTCTGAAAAGATGGACTAACTAGGTTATGGAAAAGCTCTTATGAAAACATGAATTCTCGAAATTCACAGTTTTAAAATGTATTTTTCAATGCAGTTTGAGTGCATTAATGCTGCAGTGTCAATGTCCCTTTAAACCAACACAATAGCTAGCTTTTCAATATGCAATTATTCCATTGCAGTTGTGCAGCACTTTTTGTTTCAAACAATACTAATTAGTATAACAAAATACCCTAATACACCTTAACATTTGGCCCACACTACTGCCTCCTATCCTAGTGCCTTTCCCAAATCCAGGACCCTCACAACCTTCCACATTAGATGTCTGATAACTGAATGTCCCTGTGCCTATTTAGTCACATTTTTACTGTGTGGTTTGTTTTTTTGTGTTTGTTTTTTGCCAAACCCCTTGTGGAATGAAATGTTTGCATTAATACATGAATAATGCATGTTCAATCTCTTTGAGAAGGTTTGAAGTAGAACAATTTTGAACTTTGTTAAAAACCATATGCTTTAATATTTTACTGGCAAGCAAACTTTACTGCAAAAAAAAGGTTAAATGAGCTAATTTAATAAAATGCGTGTTCTGAAGTAGTTTGTTGGTACATGTTGTAGTAATTGTCACTTCTATTCACAGAATCGAAAGAACGATGAAGCTTCGTATGAAAAGATGCTAAAGTTACGTCGGGATCTTAGTCGAGCTGTCACCATTTTAGAAATGATTAAGAGGAGAGAAAAGAGCAAGAGGGAATTACTACATCTAACACTGGAAATAATGGAAAAGAGGTACACATCATTGATTTTACAGATTTGTATGCATTTTTACCTACATTAATCTGAATCCTTGTGTAGCACAACTGATTCACACTATAGGATATCAAACTTAATGGAGGGTTCATTTTTATATTCCAGTTTTGGATTTGCATATACTATTTACAAAGCAGTTCTATGAACACATAATAAAGCAATGTTTGCCAGAAAGCCACAATCAAGAACTTTTCCATATACTTGTTTTAGTTGGACTAAGGTTGTTTTTGTTTGCTTACTGGATAAATAAACAAGCATAACACCAAAAGCATAGTGAGCATTTAATTGGACTAAAGTTTTAACTTATTTTAAACTGTTCTGTCAGTTGTCCTTTGGTATACTGATATCTGTTGATTTTCTTTATTTGCAGGTATAACTTAGGGGACTATAATGGAGAGATTGTGTCAGAGGCAATGGCACAGCGTCCGCCATTGAAGCCCACCTATACCATCCCCATCATCCCCATTTCTAATAGTCAGTTTAAACATCAGGATACAATAGAGATTAAGGCTAGCAAGGTAAGAGTCACTGGTGACAAGTGTGTTTAATTTTTTAATGATATTTACCATATGTTGCCTGTGTTTCTTCAACCTCGGTTTAAGGATAATACACTCACTACATACACTGTTATGCATTATGTATATCTTTTTTACTAGTAAGAATAGATGAAACCCCAAATCATGCATTTTTATTATAAATGCCTGCTTGAGTGTGTAATAGATCCAGTTCTCAAATACCAGTACTTATTTGTCCTTTCAGCTAATCTTTAACCAAATATTTTTTTTACTTCCCTAGCAAGAAAAATCTGATGTTATCCGACCGAAAAGGAAGTATGAGAAGAAGCCCAAAATCTTACCCTTATCTCCTGCTGCTCAACAAACGAGTCCTGCTGCACTGCCAGTGTTTAATGCTAAAGATCTGAATCAGTATGACTTTCCCAGCTCTGATGATGAGCCTTTATCGCAGGTACAATCAATGTGTGCCTGTTCCTGTAGATATGTGTGGGTTAAGTGTGTATGACTTTGTATCAGTGTATTCACTGGATTCCAGTGTTCGCTTTTTTTCACTCTATGTAAACCTCATAACTATCTTCTCTAGAACATGTTATTCCCAAAATATATTTTCTGCAGTATTATGCTAGGACTGAGAATCCTTGAAAAATGTATTTCTCTGAAGGGTCTTGAATGCAGCTCCAAGAATCCTTAAAAGGATAGCAAATGCCTTTTTACCCTTTCTGCTATCAGCTCAGTGAAATATTGTAAAATCTGTGATGGAGGCAGAAAATAATGGTCATTCGTAACAACGTTTTAGATGCCTTTTGGTGTGCAAGAGAGGGATTTATTACTTTTTTGAATGGATAGCATGGCCTGTATGTTTGTTGGATGGACATGCAATATCACTCCAGATAACAGACTAAGAACTGTATGGGTAGTGTTTGAGGACAACCTGTTGCCTATCAATTGTTTGTTTTATACCAGTAAGCTACTTTATGGTGATTTTTCCTTCCAACATTTATCATTTTTAATAGGTCATGTCAGGTTCCTCTGAAGCTGAGGAAGATAACGATCCAGATGGTCCATTTGCTTTCCGTAGGAAAGCTGGCTGTCAGTACTATGCTGTAAGTATCCATTGTACTATAAATAGATGCAGTATTTGCACCAATGTCTTTTAATACTTAATGTATTTTTTGTGATTCCTAGCCACACTTGGACCAAACCGGCAACTGGCCATGGTGTAGTCCTGAGGAAGGAGGACTAGGAGACATTCGCTATAGATACTGCCTCACTACCCTCACTGTACCCCGCAAGTGTATCGGATTTGCACGAAGACGGGTCGGACGTGGTGGAAGGTGAGTTTTTTAATGCTCATAATTGTTATATGAACCATACGCTACTGCGATAGAACTGTGTTTTATGAAAAATATAGGATATAGAATTAATTGGAATGTGGTATAATTCTATGCGAGACCGCTCACAACTAAAAAAAAAAGTTGTGTATTTCTTATGTTGTCATGCTCAAAAGAACATTGCATGCAATTTCATCGCTTACTATAGAAAAAGGAAATCTTGATACAAAAACCTTCCTATTTTTAAAACCTGTGAATTATTTCAACTTACTATGCTCTGTCATTTCTAAAAAAAAAAAAAATTGCTTGATTTCAGAGTTCTTCTCGACAGAGCTCATTCAGACTACGACAGCGCTTTTCGTCAGTTGGACATTGATATGCTTTCCTCTTCTGAACACTCTTCAATCAATCTATTTGCCAATACCTCAGAAACGAATACCTCGGATAAATGTTTCTCTAAAGACCTCAGCCAGATATTAGTCAATATAAAATCATGTAGGTGGCGCCATTTTAGGCCTCGGACAACATCCCTACATGACAGTGACATTAATGACTTCTCCTGTAGAACGTTTCACAAGGGTATAACTCGAACAGGCACAGCACAACCTGGGACCCAGAATTGCAGTACCTCGACATCAAGTAAAAGTAGCAGTGGTTCAGCACACTTTGGTATGTCTTACATTTCTCTTTCTATTAAAACCTTCCACGGATGGAAAGTGAATGTAGATATGTGTGTCTGTGTGCAACAAAGTTGTTGTTGTTTTCTTTACTATCCTGCTTTTAGATTACTGTATGTGTTCATTTTTTTATGTGATAACATAAGTAAAATGAGGAGAACTCTATATTGCTTCTTTGTTCTAGTTCTATAGCATCCACCTTGTTATTGTTTCAGACTGTACCATAAACTATATTCCAAAAATATAAAATTGATGATAAAAGGTTTGTTTGGGAGAAACATTAGATTTGGATGAACAGTATGAACCAAGTAGACCGCTAATGTTGGTGATTAAAAATACAGTTCCAGTTTCTCTGATTTTATTTTTATATAAACAAAAAAAAAAACACATTTATAACAAAGCTTATAAACCACTTTTTTTTTCTTGATAAAACTTGATCTGACAGTTGCTTGCTTTTCCATCATATTTGGTCTCAAACACATGTATCTTATGTTTTTCCAATGTGGCAGGAAGTGGAGCACTTCTGCCAGTAAAGCTGTATAGTAACTAGGCAGTGGCTGGGGAATCTATTAAGTTTTGCCACGGCTTGCTCAGAGCTCCTCCAGAAAGATCAACTTTTTTTTTTTTAAATCAAAATAAGTGTATTAATGCAAAGATTTGTGAATGCACTTGGTGAAATTTGTGTTGAACAGATTGTGGTACCTCTAATTGCTTTACCTTTACTCGCATAACGAGTCTGACACACTAGGTTTAAGACATAGACTGGGGAGAGGTTTGGAAACTACTGACCTTTATTCGAAATATATATATATATATTTTTTCTTGTAATTCTTTCATGAATGCTATAAACTAGAATAGTTAGTAGCTTGTAAGAAACGACCTGTGTAGTGTGTTCTGCTCAGGCGCTATTAAGGTTAAATTCGGGCAATCCGCAGTAGCGACATGTCCATATGCGAGGTAGCTACGTTATCGCACATGCTCTAATATGTAGCTACCACGCATACATGTTGAAGGCAGCAGGTGAACCTGAGGAGAGGGAGGAAGAGGGGTTTTGAGAGCGTGGGAGGGCGCACAGAGAGACTGCACAGACAATTGAAGATACTGTATGATACTGTCATTTATGACAGGCAAGTTACTAGTATTCCATTTTCTATTGCTAATAAAACAAATACCCTCCATTTATTTAGATCTTATACTGGGTTTTAAATCTTCTACTTTGAAATGAATTTATGCACATGCAATTAAACAATTTTGTGTGTGGATATTTAACAGCTGTTAAGGCAAACTAAAAATGTTGAGAACAGGAAATTATAGATACCTATAAGTTGTAATTTTACTACAATGTGTGATGGTTCCACAATCTGTTAGGTGGAAAGTGTAGAGCACATCTGGGGCCTCATTCTATTATCGGCCGCAGCCGTTGCGGGGCCGCAAGGACCGGCCGCAAGCTATTCTGCTATTCTATTCCCTTACGGCCGTAGGCTCCGGCAGGCTTGCGGCCGGTGCCTTGCTATCTCTTGCGGCCGATCGCGCCGGAGGAAAGCCTTTGATCTAAAACGGCCGCAAGAGATTTGCAATTCAATTGCTCCGGGAAACCTCTCTGCAAGGCTAAAAACGAGCCGCAGTTACTTGCAGGAAAAAGGTCTCGCTAGCACCAATTAAGCACATAAAATAGCTCAAATAAAGCCATCCTGCACTTTGAGAAGACTATAAAGGGATTTTAGGTGTTAGAAAAAATAGCACATAATTATCCTGTACTCAAATCCGTAAAATATTTAATTTTTAATATCCGTAAAATATACATGTAAAAAGTCCAGAGTGCTTGGAGCACTTCAGACACACCCACGCCGCAGCCGGCAAATAAACAGTTAATTTGAACTCGGGTTTGGGCAGATGTGCAAGCTTGAGAGGGGGTTCCTTTTAATCCTCATGTCCCCCAATATGATCCCTAGCATTTACAGAGCTGTACAGTGCAGGCTTGAATTTATTTTTCAGTTTTTATATTTCACAGATTACGGCCGGTTCCAAGATATGCGGCCGGCCGTAAAAGGAGATCCTTGCGGGGCCGTATAATAGAATCGCGAGTTAACTGAACCCTCGCAAGGAATCGCAGCCTTACGGCCGATTTACGGCCGATAATAGAATGAGGCCCCTGGTAATTTGTACACAATTAGGCAAACAGATTGATAATTGGCCTGTTGCAGGTTTTATAGAACACCTCTCAATGAGTTATCTTTAGTATAGATGTAATGGGCATAATTACATACATGTGGATTTATGAAAGACCTGTAAATACTTATTAAAATGTAGTTTTTATATTTGCAAAAGAAAGGTGAAGAATTTTATTCCTAAAATTTGTTTTGTTCACTGAACATTAACAGCCTTATTAAATTGCGATTCAGTAAATTATTTAAAAGGGCTCTCTCTATTTAAGCACACAGCATATTTTATTTACAGAAGTTATTAGTTAGTGAATACTTTGCTATTGGAAGTTCACGAACTAAAAACTTATGTAAAAAAATATACTGTCTGCTTAAATAGAGCCCTTTTTAAATTTACAGAATCGCAATTTAATAAGGCTGTAAGTTGCCTCTTTTTCTTTTTAAAACTTTTTAGTATATTCATTTTATGAGATTTTATTTAAGATTAAAAATAAATAACCATAATGGTGACTAAGCTCATCAGTCACCTGATATGTCACCTGACATTTCTGTCTCCAGAATCACAAGCCATGGAATGAACCATGCTATGCACAGCTAGGGTCGCCAAGGCTATTGGAAAATAACTGCTGGGCCTATGTTGTCTTGAGGGGAGAAATGTTTCTAGCTTTCTGAATAACCTTTAGATTTCACAATTGTTAACCCTGTACCTCTAAAATTGCTTGGCATTTATGGAGATTTAGCTTACTCCATTTCACATATGGTGGGCTAAGAGTGATAGAAGCCCTCCAAAGTACAGTAGTACAAACAATGTACATTAGTGATTCTATTTGAATGTTTAGAAAATAAGTTAACTTATTTCATGCTCAATTTTTTTTTAGAAATATAGTTTATGCACTGCACTCTGGGAAATGTGGTAGTGGACATGCAAATGAGACCACAATGCACCTTCACTATGTCAACCCATACCATTTTATACATGGCTCCTTTTTTAAGTTTGTGTGTGTATGTATGTATGTATGTATGTATATGTATATATATATGTATGTATATATATATATATATATATATATATATATATATATATATATATATATATATATATATATATATATATATATATATATATATATATAATTATGTATTAATAATTATACATTTTTTTTTTTTTTTTTTTTCATATATGCTGTTTTGAATTCAAATTTATTTCCTCTTGCTGTGCATAAACAAACATTGGTAACCTTTTGACATATATATAATCGGCATTAGCTTGCATGGAACTTTTAGTTATTTTACACCGCTTCAACAATTTGGAAGTTTTCAGAGAAACCTGTGTGCATGTGTCTATGACTTCTTGTTAAAGTTGGCTCAACTGATGTCTAAGGGGTGGATTGTAAGATTTAAAAGTTGTAAATATTTTAGGACTGGCCTACAGATAAAACATACTTTATACAAAAAACTGAACACCGTTTTGGTGCATTGTGTGTACCATAGCCCTGGCCATTGTATTTAAAAAAAGGCATTAAAATTAGCTCTTATAAATTATTACAGGATATATAAAGAAACTAAATAATACGTTTATGATAAAGCACAAAAAAGGGCAGAATACATGTACGGTCAGATAAAAAAAAATAAGGTGACTATTATGGTAACCATTTCACCATTAGAGCGCATGAAATTGTATAGAGGGTCATTTTATTCCTTCAACTAACATAAAGTAAGTAAATAGTACATCTGTGTTCACATTTGACTGCCTAAAACAAGTAAAAAAAAAAAACCTGCTTCCATATATATTTACACACACACAAAAGCTGTGTAATACAGCAGGCATAAGCTTATAGGAAGCCATGTTTAAAGTGGTTTATGGATTGAAGAGTGAGGCATTTGTGGGCACATTTGCATGTCCCATCTCAGCTTCCCAGAATGCAGTGTAATTCTGAGCTGGAAGCAGGTTTTTTTTATTTTTATTTTTTTTAACTTGTTTTAGGCATTCAAATGTGAACACAGATGTACTATTTATTTACTTTGTTAGTTGAAGGAATAAATTACCTTCTATACAATTTCATACGCTCTAATAGTGAAAAGGTTACCATAACAGTCACCTTATATTTTTTTTATCTGAGCTTTTATCATCGGTTATATTATGCCATTCAGTATTCTATTTGGATATTTATTGCAATGCATAATAATCATCATCCTCATCCTCCTTGTTGTACTGTATCGCAGCGCTACCAAATGTGATTGCTCTACATAAACAGGTATAACAATACATAATTTCACACTGTCAAACGATTGACCACTGTATGATGTCATGTGTATGATGGTTTGCATAACTGAGAGTTTGCAAGCTTCAGTCTAAAGGGTGAAGGAATTCAAAAAGAGAAACATTGGCTTGGCAGGTAACTTAAGAGTGGAGGGATGATTTAGTTTATAGGTGTAACGGCTATTCGAGATGGAAGTGACAGTGCAGGTTGTGACGGTGCAGGTTTCTGCTCTAGAACACAAAACCTGGATGGCAGTGCATGTTTGAGTTCAGAGACAGAAGAAAAGGTGTTGATGTGTGGGAGGCTCTAGGTCTTGAGCTAAAAGAAACTAAGGTGAATGGAACTGGGAAAAAAATGTGAACAGGATACAGGGGAAGGCAATTCATAACTACCATGTATTTTACACCTGAACCTGATATGAATGACCTCCATCTTACAAAGAATGAAGAACTTCTGTCATTTAACTTTTTTTTTTGTATTAAAAAAAAAAAAAAAAAAATCACTTAAAGGTATATTTTTTTGTTTTCAGTCACCACATGGGTTCCAAGGAAGGGTTGTTTTCAATCTTGTTATTTGATCATCTAATCATTGCAGTGGAGCGAATGTGTTCATTCCGTGTGAGGTCTGTTTGAATGGCAAGGAACGTAAATGCACTCCAGGTCAGAAAAAATCTAATCTATATGGTTTCTTCATTTTTATAACAATATGCACAAAGCAAATTTTTTTTTTTTTTGTCAAAATAAATCACGCTCTTATTGTCAGAAATTATAGTTATCATATGTACTGTTTAAAAGAAGTTTAATATGTATGTCAAATTGGACATTAAGTGTCTTTTGACTCTCTCTCTCGACTTTACCTTGTTCTTCCAAATTTTGCCTCCCTTTTTTTTTTTTTATACATGTTTTATACATTCAGTATTCAATTGGTAACATCAGCTTATATATTGGCTATCACAGGAGTCTACAACATATAATTAAATGGGCACAGCAAAGATCCCAGTTTATGCAAATATACTCATCCAAGGATATTTGCAATTTGTTATTTAAAAGTATTATCTGAATTAGTCGGTGTAAAATAGCAATAATCAAATATAAAAAGTATTTAAACTCTTCCGTTCTGAACCTGCCTCTACTGTTGGTCCAAACTCACAGTGGGATTTTATTGTCTTGAGGAGCTTCCTCGGTTAGTGCAGAGCGCATAAGAAGAAAGAGAGTTGAGGGGTCAACTGTGTAATTTTTTAATTTGTGAAGGATTAACCTCTCCTGAAGTTCAGGGACAGTCCGGAGGGTGTTTGTAAATAGACCTAAGACTGTCCTGTTTTTGTTTTTTTGTTTTTTTTAAAGCTGTAATTTGTGTAGTAGTAATAATAAGAAGATAATTTTAAACCTAGAATCTTGTGCTCTTTCACACCATGAAGGAAGAGCACTAATAAGATAAATGGCCCTTTAATGAACAAAGTTGGGACCTGGTCAGGCGGTAGGATCCTGAAAATGCCCAGTTACATATGGACAAGGATATCTGCAAAGTTTTTTATTATATATATATATATATATATATATATATATATATATATATATATATATATATATATATATCTTTCTGTGTTGTTGTCTTTTTTTTTTTTTTTTTTTGTACTATATACCATAATTGGGACATGCCTTATAAAAGGGACACCGCAAATGCAGACACATGGATTATAAAATATTTGCATAACTTAAACCTTATACTAATGTATTGGCATATACAATGGCCTAACCTGCACTTAGATAATCTACTGCAAGAACATTTTTTTTTTGGCAATAAATAAATAAAAAGACTATCTGGGAAATAAACTGCTTTTGCAAGCCCCATGCATCATGTTATTTAATTTATTACTCTAGAGCAGGGGTCTCCAAACTCGGTCCTGTAGGACCGCACCCTGTCCTGGATTTGTGGATATCCTTGCTGCAAGCAGGTGAGACTATTGCTTCTTCAGTCATCCTGATTGACTCACCTGTGCACAGGAAGGAAATCCTCAAATCCAGGCCTGGGTTCGGACCTCCAGAACTGAGTTTGAGTGATTTGCCTCTAGAGCAGGGGTCTCAAAACACGGTCTATCATGCCGAATTATTATATTATGCTTCCACATAGCCTTATAAAATATTGCATTGAATTTTGCTTGCCATCATTTGAAGTAAATAAACCCCTGAGGTGGATTGTGTTTCAAAGACGCTTCAGATATCTGGATATGCAGCTTAAGTTTGCCTTCTCTTTTTGTACAACTTAAATAAGGTTAAGGATAAAAACAATAACATCTGTATATTAGAAGTTGCACTATAAATAGTTTGAAAAATACATATCCCTCTCCATTTGTACAAATGTGCACTGGTGTAGTATAATTTAGCTGTGTCATTATTGTGAATATGAGTTTTTTTTCTTCTTTCTTTTAATAGTCTTTTCAGTGTGTAAAAGCTACTTAAAGGGCAACAAAAGTCTTTATGTACTTTGCACCATAAGTTAAAGGGTGGAAAATCATGTGTGAAAATGTGTTTACATTTAAAAATGGAAAAGTAATGGACTTGGATATTGTCTTATTTTAGTTTTAGTTTTTTTACACAGTGTTTGAAAGCAGAGTACGGTTGAAGTAGTAACTGTTCTATGTTAAAGATTTTGTTTCTCATTGCGAAGTTATAGGTTCATTTTTTATTTTGTTAAACTAGTGTATGTGCGTGTGTATATATGTATGTGTGTGTGTGTGTGTGTGTGTGTGTATATATATATATATATATTATACACACACACTAGTTTAACAAAATAAAAAACGATATATATATATATATATATATATATATATATATATATATATATATATATATATATATATATATATATATATATATATATATATATATATATATATAGTTTTTTATTTTGTTAAACTAGTGTGTGTGTATAATTTATATATCTCAAATCCCTCCTGATCCCAGACACCGGCGACCGGACTTCTCCCTGGATCAATACTGCCTCTAATTATCCATGATAACCCTGAATTCACTTTTTAATTAGAAATAAATCCAGTCCCCTTTTAAAGCTATCTATCGAATCTGCTGTGACCACCTCCTCTGGTAGAGAACTCCTCAGATTAACCACCCTTACTGTGAAGAACCCTTTTCTTTCTTTAAAATGGAATCTTTTTACTTCTAACCTCAAGGGATGTCCTCTTGGCACAAAAAGCTCCCTTGACAAATCTTTATACTGACCCTGGATGTATTTATATAAGGTAAACATATCCCCTCGTAGACACCTTTTTTCTAGAGAAAATAAGTTTAATGTGGTTAGTCTTTCTTCATAACTTAGCCCCTACATTCCCCTTATTGGTTTTGTTGCCCTCCTCTGTACCTTTTCCAGCTCTAAAATGTATTTTTTATGAAGTGGTGCCCAAAATTGTACTCCATATTCCAAATGAGGGGGTACTAGGGATTTGTATAGTGGCAGGATTATAATTTGCTTCCCTTGCTTCTATACCCTTCTTAATACATGCTAATATTTTATTGGCCTTTGCAGCTGCTGCTTGGCTTTGAGCGCTGTTACCTAGGTGGTTGTCCACAAGCACTCCCAAATCCCTTTCAATATCTGATAACCTAGATTTGCTCCATTAAGATTATAAATTGCATGGCTATTTTTCCTTCCCAGATGCATAATTTTACATTTATTTGCATTATTTATTATTATTATTATTATAATAAAATCAATAAATATATTAAGGAGAGGACGTAATACTGAACCCTGAGGAACCTCACTTAAACCACATTAGTCCAATTGAAATATGCTCCATTTACAACAACCCGTTGCTTCAATATATATAATCTCGATTGATCATAAGTGTATTAATAAATACATTAGTGAATAAAAAAAGTGCAAGACATTGATTCAGGACCAGTGACTCACTAATGAAAATGCACTCTGCTTTAAAAGGAAAGGTATTTGTGTAGATATATATTTTTAAATGGTACAACAAAATAAACATGTTTACCTCCTATTGACATGCTTTATTATGTAACGTAAATAAATTATTAGTGATTTTTAAACTAAAGGGAAAAAAATTATTTATGGGGATTTTTAACCCACGGCCTTCACCCTCAAGTTTAGACTTACCTACAGTGCTATCTGATAGTTTGCTACACTTGCTTACATATAATAAAGTTGTTACAAATCACTTGGCCGCTGTCTGATCTAAAGTCCCTACAGCTGATTCTAACTAATATTCATTACATCCTGTTCAGTGCAGAGCTCATTCTGGCAACACACTGAAATAGTCTGATTTCTATAGATGATTACCCCACGAATTCAGCATCAATTTATAAAACGAAACGCTGTTTTACATGCGTTTTCACCCTCTATCTACTTAATGGTGCGGAGTACATATGGGGACTTTTGTGTGATCTTCTATGCTTGCTTGACTTTACAGCAGTAATGTATAAACTTTATTTGGTCTCTTTTTAAATACAGCATGCATAGCCATTACGTGCATGGAAAGCTATTGGATGTGCAGAGTTTGTATGACCCAAATATAGTATGTTCTATGTGATGTGGGCTTTTTGTTTGAGAGGGGGTCAGAGGTCAGCAGGCAGGAAATGCTGACGGGTGATGAACTATAACTATGTTCCAACAACAAACGCCCAACGTTGCTGCACAACTATGGTCTTCAATAATATTGAATTAAGTATGAGTGTTCTGTAACCTGGGAACAATCTGACACATTATCTATTTTATGTGGAATTGTTGAGCAAAACAAAAATATTTTCTGACTAGAATGCTGCTGATGGTATGATATTGTGTTAAAATGAAAAATAAATCACTTTTTTCAGAAAATAATTACCATTTTTACAGATGATTAGGGGTGTCACAGTAAACTACTTGTGTGAGGTAGTAATTCTTGATGGTTTGTGCACTACCAAGATGTTCTAGGTATATTAAAGGCATATCGAAGTTTCCTGGATTATTAATGCATTTGATAGTAGGAGAATGAGGAGTGTATGCAAACCTTTTTTTTTTTTTTGCATGAAAAAAATACCAAAATAAACATTTACAAACTCACCCTGATGTTTGCTAAATCCCTTAAGTTTGCAGGCTGAGGCCACTTTAAAAAAACAGCATAAACATACTTTAAATTTAGAAATATTGTGTAAATGCATAATGGCCAATAAAATGTATCCTTTCCATTGAAACCTTTCTAGGTCAATACATGATTTAAAAAAAAAAAAAAAAGCTGTGAAACCTTTTTGACATTTTGTTTGAGAGTCTTAAAGTACATATAAAACACTGGATTAAAACAATAAAAACGGCTTATAAAAATGCAGAGGTCTTGGAGTGGAGAGAATAGGGCCCATTTTGATCCTCTCATAGCTTGGCTTAATGTATACAATAACTTAGTGAGTCCTTGGAGTTGATATTTTACTTAACAGACCTCCTAAATACTGCAGGAGATGTTGGCTATGCAGTTTAGTGAGATCCCTGCACCTATTCCGCAACAAAAGTATTCTCTTCTATCAAATACATGCATAAAATCCTATTTTTATTTAACTGTCATTTTCAGTGGTGGGTAAAAGATGTTTAGTTTGTGGTCATGGTCTCACTTCCTGAGAGCTACATCATAGTGTGTGTGTGTGAATCAGATGGAATGGTGGGATAGGAGGCAACACTGGGCCTTTGTGAGATTTGAATAAGAAATGGAATGGGAACCAAAATCCTTCCTCATTTCTCAAGATCTGCGGCTGTGGTCAAAAAGCAAAAAGTAGCATTAATAGATGCAAACACCCCTCTCGGTCATTTTTTTTTTCTACTTTTATTAAAAAAGTAACTTTATGGTGAATTATGCTCTTGGATGGATATATATATATATATATATATATATATATCTTTATTTTTTTTTATTTTTTTTTTTTTATTATTGAACTGTAATCCATTTGCCCATTATAAAGTATAGTTCTTGAAGTGACTATATAGTGTTTTAACATTGTTTATCCAAATGCTAAAATGTAATTAATAATACAGGGTTGCGAGCATGACATCTTGGTTTTAAATCGGGGCACTCACAGAAAAATGTTTGTACAACTTTACATGTACTTTCATTTTTTGATCCCTCTACTGCCAATATTGGTGGATATGTATGCTTCTTTAGTATAGTTTAAAAAAACACAAATAAAAAATAGCCTGTTGGGTAGTACATAGTCCCTAAAACTGTCCATATAGCAATTTTTTTTTATATTTTTGCTGCATATTAATATTGCCTGCAATAGCAAGTTTGTGTCCTTCAGTATTTATTTCTTTTCTGAATACTTTAATCTGTGTACAGTAGACTCCCTATTACCGGATAAGTGTAGTTTCAAGTTAACCGGGAGTCCCTGGGGAAAAAAGGGTCTCTAAATGACCCTAAAACCCCTCAAAATGTCTTTTTAAAAAAGGTATTGGCAACTAAACTGGACCATTTATGCCCAGAAAACATTTTTAGATTTTTTTTTTTTTTTTTTTAAATGGGGAATTGGTGCTGGTTTCTTGAGTGCTGGTTAGTTAGGTGCCGGATAACCGTGATTTTACTGTATATTAAAATCCAGCAAGGGAACGCACTGTATGGTGTGTTTTTTTTTTTTTTTTTTTTTTTAAACCATGCTTTTTTTTTTTTTTTTTATTAGCATTTACAGCCGAACAATACCAGCAACATCAACAACAATTAGCACTAATGCAGAAACAACAGCTTGCTCAAATTCATCACCAGGCGAATAATAATCCCTCTGCCAACACTTCACAGGTAATGTACTCTTCTGTTTTATTGTGTACCACCTATTCTGTTAATTCTATAAACCATTCTATTAGGATAGATGATTATAAAGTATTGAGGGCCACAGTTATGTTGGCATAACAACCCTATGGTTCCTCTCTATATGCTACAGAAAGATTCATAATAATAATACTGTGTAGTAACCCCCCCCCCCCCCCCCCCCCCAATAAATTTCAATCTGTATGATGTGGCCTTGATTTCTTTTGCGATCTTCCTGAGAAATTATGTAGACTGTGTAGGTCCAGTGATTTTTATTTGTTTATTTATTTTGTTGTGAGCAATCGCATGATCTTGACAATAAATAAACAAAAAAAAGCACTCGCAGCATACCCCTTAATAACTATTACATTGGCTTTGGTGGGAACTGAAAACAAAACAAAACAGACACTTCTTCTAATAGTTATATATCTGTACTACATCCCTAAAAAAAAATAATCTGTGAAACCATGAAAAGAAAGCTGATATTTTTGGTTGCTGGTCGTAGACTATTTAAAAACAGTATACAGTTTAATATAAATAAATGTGAACATATTTCTTAGTTTTTACGCTGGTCATTTTACCCTTAAGTAGAACCGTCCATCATGGGGTGTAGCCAGTTCTGCCTTCGTGCTGGACTATCATGGAGTTTGAAAGCTGGCTGGGCTGACATTGCTGATTCTGCCTTATGACATCATTAGTTCAGCTCCCACTGCCTTCACAGAGGTAATAGCAGTATTGTAACATGCTTGCAGCTGTCCTATAGGCCCTGCCCAGTGACACGTGCATGAACCATCATAGCCCCCCCCCCCCTTTACTAAGCATGCTTGGATTTAAGCATAACCTACATTGGTCAAGCTGACCATGCCCCAAATGACACCAGTTGGAATATACGCAGCTGTTTGAGGAGAAAACACAGTTTAAAAGCAAAGAAAAAAATGTTAACCTGTATTTATTTTAAAATGCATACTGTTTTTAATTGCCTTTGTTCAGCAAGGAAACATGATCCTCTAAGTTTTTTTAGGTTTTTTTTTTTTTTATCTTGACACATTCGTGCACCTTATAAAACTGTATGTCAAAAACTAAGGTTGCTAAACTACATGTAATGTTTATATAGATGCAGCATTTTGTGATCTAGCTACATTGTTCAAGAAAAATCCTAAAACTTTTAATGTAAGAAACATATTTTCATGAATGAATGTGAAGCTACTCCCCTCATCTATACTCTCCAAATTTTGCTCTGTGAAACATGTCTGTATTGGTTACTATTCAATAATGACATTTATTTGTAAAATTTGGTAAGTATATTTTGGCTAGCGTATACAAATGCAACATTTTATCTTATATTTTTTGTTTTTGTAGGGTTTTGTGTCCAAAACTTTAGATTCGGTTAGCGCTCAGTTTGCTGCTTCAGCTTTGGTGACATCAGAACAGCTGATGGCTTTCAAAATGAAGGACGACATGGTCCTTGGAATTGGAGTGAATGGGATCCTTCAAGCCTCAGGTAGAAGTCCGTTTTTGTTTGTAATGGTTTCTTTTTTGTGCATCAGGGGGCCATATTTGTTGATGACTTTAAAAAGAAATAATTTTCTTTTACAGGAGTATACAAGGGCTTACACCTCAGTAGTAATACATCTGCAGCACTCGTACATACAAGTCAATCATCCTCATCGACAACTGTTTCAGCCTTGCTACAGCCTTCCAATATTACACAGACTGCAAGTTCCCACAGCACTCTGAGTCACCAAGTAACTGCTGCCAATTCCGCAACAACTCAGGTCCTGATTGGGAATAACATCCGATTAACTGTACCCTCCTCCGTTGCCACTGTAAACTCTATTAACACCCTCAATGCACGCCATTTACCTAGGACTTTAAGTGCTGTTCCTTCATCTGCCTTAAAGCTGGCTGCAGCCGCAGCAGCCAATTGTCAGGTACCCAAGATTCCAGCAGCATCTTCTGTGGATGCAGTACCAAGGTAAGAGTTAAATCTTTTAAAGTGAGTGTAGAGTAAATGTATTCATTTTAACATATGTTTTTAAATACCTGGTCTTTGGTGACATTTTCAAAAGCAAAATGTTTACAAAGAATAAAAAGTAGATATTTATGTTTATAAAATGCATGTGATATATATATATATATATATATATATATATATATATATATATATTAATAATTATACATTTTATTTTATTTTTTTCATATATGCTGTTTTGAATTCAAATTTATTTCCTCTTGCTGTGCATAAACATTGGTAACCTTTTGACATCAGTTGAGCCAACTTTAACAAGAAGTCATAGACACATGCACACAGGTTTCTCTGAAAACTTCCAAATTGTTGAAGCGGTATAAAATAACTAAAAGTTCCATCCAAGCTAATGCCGATCTTATTAAACACCCCCACTACTAATGATGAAAGCATGTCCAATGTCCAGTTGGTATAAATATGTATGACTCCTACTTCACAACTAAATATCATGATTTTTTTTTTTTTTTTTTTTAGGCATAGACAATAAAAACTTTATACAGTTTAAAATAAATATATTTTTTGTGTGAAGCCTGCCTGGGCCCTGGACTTAAAAAAATAAATAAACAAAAAACAGAAGAATAAAGCTGAGTTGCCAGTCTAGATTCTGGCTCAGGCTAAGCATGCTCAGTAAAGGAGTGGTGCTATAAAACCTAGGCATTTGTTTGTGTTTCGGGGGACTTTTCAACATATGGCACATTTTCTGTATTACTTTAACTGTATGACCTATATATATATATATATATATATATATATATATATATATATATATATATATATATATATACACACAGTCCGTGAACAAAGAGAAGTGCCTCTTTGTTTCATGAGTTACAAATGTGTAAACCTCTGTGTATGTGAGTGTTTTCGTTGGGATGTAAGTTAAGGATATCATTTAGAAAAATTTGCAATAGCTTTGGTTATGTTCTAGAATTGTTCATTGCTTTCGATACGTGTAACTGCCAAATCATTTAAATATAACTCTTAAAGGATAGTTGTTCGTTGGAAAAATGTCACGTAGTCTGTAACATTATTAGCAGCTGTGGAAGCCATGAGCACAAAAGCATTTTTTTATTTTAAGACATTTACTTGAGCATTCCCTACCTGTGCCTGAGGCCTTCAGTGTTGTAGTCTAAGGTGTTGTGATCAGCTTTTTCTGCCTATTCAGAAAGGGGATTTGTTGTCTCATTGGATGATTTAGGAAAGCCTTTAGCACAAGCTAGGTTTACTACTCTGTACCTGCTCAGTCATTCCTTGTAAATAAAGTATTACTCTGTTGGTAACTTTCATACAATAGAGAATCTGCAAAAATTCATATTTTCTCTTAATATGCTTTTTATACTCCATGCTTGTGTACTTGTTAATGTTAGTTTAAGAAAGTTCATGTTTATAAAGTATTTAACAAACTAGTGGCCCTTTTTTTTTTTTTTAACCCAGGAGTAAAACTTTTAGGATGCATAAGCTCCCTGACTCCTCAGTGTGTGTCAAGCCTTGTTTTTATATACCTATTCTATATGCTACTATCTACTCTGTAAATTCTTTTTGACACACTTGCACACAGAGTATTGCAGTATAAAGTGATACTTTTTTTTTCTTTTTTTTTTATTGGACGAGCTTGTTCATTGAAAGAACAATCTTCTGAGAGATGTACCTCTCCCTATAAAGTTATCTATCTATACAATATATATTAACTATAGTGCCTCTGAAACCGTGCACATTTATTATACTTTTCATTAGTAAACAAACACAGCTACAAAAATTGGCAGCTAATGTTGTTCATGCAAGTAATGTCCATGTTGCTCCTGTGGGAAAAAGTACACTTGAGCAGTGTGCATTGGATGAAGCTGTGACATTAGACTAATGGGTATGGGCACACAGCAGTTTCTTGCATTCATTTAATGGTGCCACCCCTTGTTTCTTGGTATTCAAACTAAACAAGAATATGATTGTACATAAAACGAAATCTTCTTTAAAGAGATTTTAATTTCTATTCTTCATCCTTCACACACACGCCAATAATCTGCACTGTGGGATATATTGCCCTAAAACATATCCCTAATAAACCTCAATAGGCATTGGTTTCCAAAGTGAAACAAAAAATAAGATATAAGTATTCTTATCTAGCTTTCTTGTAAATAACCAAACTATAAATGTAATACTTGTTTGACTAATGTACTGTCTTATTCTAGACCAGGGGTCACCAAACTTGGTCCTGGAGGGCCGACCCAGGCCTGGATTTGTGGATATCCTTGCTGCAAACAGGTGAGTCAATCAGGATGGCTGAAGAAACAAGATTCTCACCTGTTTGCAGCAAGGATATCCACAAATCCAGGCCTGGGTCGGCCCTCCAGGACCGAGTTTGGTGACCCCTGTTCTAGACAGTGATCCTTTTTAGAATGATTTCAGTTTTTTTAATTGCTTTTTCATTGCTGTCATTTTCCATAACACTTGTTTAACAAAACCTTCTTTTCTTTATCCTAGAGAAAACCACGAAACAGAAAAGCCAGCATTGAACAGTATAACGGACAACACAGTAGCTATGGAGGTGACGTAGTTTCTACAGGAATTGGGACTGCAGCCTTGGAAACTTGTTTAGGTGCTATGCATCAGTAGCATTATGAATGCAAGGGATGATGGAATGCAGCACACTGCGTTTCCATGGCAGCTGTGGGGACTCAACAGCAATGCACATCTCTCATGCTTTGATTTATTTTCTTTTCGTACTGTTAATAGGAAAGAATCAACATCTGTAAATTATGAATACAGCAATTATCTGTACAATACTGCATATTTGTAATACCCTTGTATATATGTTACTTGAATACAGAACTGTTCATTTGTGATGCTTTGCACTGGGGGAAATTGGAAAACAAACTGCAACAAAGAGTGTGAGATTGTATAGAGATGAGAAGTGTCATCACATCATGTGCATGGTGCGGAACCTGCTGTTTTATCTATTTATTGTGCCGTGTTTACAGTTTTTTGTACACTGTACCTTCATTGGTTCCTGTGCTGTAGTAAATGTGTTCGGTAGCTGTGGACTCCTTGGTATTTTGTAAATGGTATAACATTACTTGGTTCCCCTCTGGGTCCCTGAGTTTTCTGTGTATCATGTGAAAAAATGGTGACATACATACAGAATATAAAAAAAAAGGCATCTTTATAAATGGGGAATGTACTCTTTTTACTAGGGATCTTCCTATTCTAATATCACAAGTTACAAGATAAAAATGAAGTCTCTTCCCTTCACCATTAACCTGTACGTCATATGGATGGTTATGGTACTTCAAGCACTAAGGTTTTGTTGCTGCTTTAAAAACAAACCCCTCCTGTCCCATCTCCTCCTACACCAAAAAAGTGTTAAATCAAGTATGCAAATGGAGTCCATACAACTGGAGTTTTTTTTATGTTGTCTGCCCTTTTTTTTAAAAAAAATAGAAAAAAAAAACACTTTAAAAAATTGTATTTTTTTATTGTGTAATTGTTAAAGACTTCATTCTTTACTTGTTCTTAAGAAAAGGATATAAGGGAGAAGAATGCAGTAATTGCTGTACGTGTATCATCATTCCAATTTCTAAAACAGCCAGCTTTTTTCCTTTTACAATTCTCCAGAAGGCTGCAAGGCCAGAACCACAACAATCGGGTGCCTTCCTTTGGAAATATTTGACCTCTCTTCTGTGAAGAGATTGGTACTTTACAGACTACTACTTATGCTTTGTCAGTACCGAAGTCTGAATGCCCAGTCCAATGGCATACATTATCCTTGAGGTTTTTAATCCCACCTGGAAATATTGTGACTGAATTCTCACAAAATAAACCCAGGGCATTACATGTTGACAAACTAATGTGTGGTGATGTTTCTTTTTTCTGTATTGATTTCAGCTCTAAGTTCATTGTCAAATTTTATTAAATGTTCTGCACTTGTTTCTTAAATTGAAGGAAGGAAAAGCTCCCACTAAATTAAGGAAAATTATTAAAATACATCAAAAAAGATCACGGAGTTGTGTGTTAAGCTATTTTGGGAATTGGGGAATACACAAACATAGTTTTACACCCATCTGTTGGTTGAAATGTTTTAATATTTCAGAAAATGTTGGCCCTTTTATGTTAATATATGCCGTGCACATGAAACAAAGCTTTGAAAAGGAATTGATGTTTTGTCAAATACAACTGTAGTGAAAGGATAATATTTTGGAAGTTTTTTTTTTTTTTTTTTACATGTACAACTTTTTTATCATTATTAACATTTTTACTTTTGGATAAGTCATCAACTTACAAATACTTCAAAATAGCCTTTTATATGTAGTTTCTGTTCTAAAGTAGAGCAAAGGTCCTGCGGTCTTCGGCGCTCAAGATAAGTTATTGTGCTGAGATGGAGTTGCAAGAGAAAGTCAAAGGATAGTTGTGATGGGCCTTTCCTAATGGTGGCATGGTGGGTGATTTGATGAAAACAAGGAAACATCAGGCTCTGCATCCATAATCCCTGGAGTTTGATGGCTAAGAAGTTAAAGTAAAGCAGCTTGCCCGTCTGTTTTATACCCAGACAATAGTAAATAAATGATTGGACAAGTGATTGAGACAGGTTGAGTTTAATCAAGTAAGCCTAGGAGAACAATAAAATACACATCCGACAGAAGAAAAATATTGTATACATTTGCAAACAGTGGCTGCAGTTAATGTGTGTGCATATGAAATAATTCTATTGTAAATGAGGACTAAAAACCCCATCAAAAATAAAACCTTGTATCCAAACTGGAAATTTAGCTGATCCATATTTTAAAAAAGTCTAAAAGTGTAAAAAGTAAAAAAATCCAGTATTTAAAACCTGCTGTTCTAAACTATTATAGAAGACTTACTGCTTCAGTATTCTTTTAAAATTGCACTGAATTACCACATTTTCAATATTTCCAACATTTTTTAGACTGTTTAAAATATATAAAACCAAGCTTCAATACCTTATGCAATTACACTGTTGTGGGAGACACTGTTTTTTGTTCTTGATTCTGTAAGTGGAAGGGGACCTTGAATGCAGTGACTATTTCAGATACTGCTTTTTAAATATGACCACTCTTAGCCCAAGCTGTTTCTGGTGAACCAATGGAGGTCTCATCCACCTATAAGTTTCCATCCACATATTAAGCAAACTGCTCAAACAAAACACAGTGGTTCCCCCATTACAGAATAATTGTGTATAATAGTTCATAAATACAAATTTCATTATTTTGTTTCAAGTTTAGCTTTAAATAAATAAAAAAAATCACAAATATAATTTTTAATGATTCCAATATCTTCATAGTGTAGTAGAATTAAGGAAGCTCTCCATAATAATGTTCATGAAAACAGTTTTATGGGATCTTAGACTAGCCTCAAAATTGGGGGTAAGCAATCTTTTTGCTGTGGACCCTCCTTTCTTTTCATAAAGGGAGCTGGGCCACCTTGACCCCAAAAGCTTTGTGATTAAACTAGCAATGCTGAGTTTTTATCTCCCATATGCTCATTTGTTTTCTCTTCCCTGCTATCCATCCCTTACAGTCTTGATCTTCCTTTACTTCTTCCCCGGTCTCCACATTTTTATTGCAATGTAGGTAAATGGATAATTTTCCCTCCCTTTCAGGATATTTTCTGAATACCCAGTTTACGAACCCCTAATAAATGTTATTATACAGTAAACTCCCCCTTATCCGGGACCTCTGTTGCTTTAGAGTCACTATTTTAAAAGCCCTAACTAACCTTAAACCCCCTAAAACCCCTTAAGCTCTCTATAAAACAGGTACTGCTAACTAATCAGAGTCATTTAAAGCTAAAAAAAAGTTTGATTTAAAAACAAACTAAAAAAAAACTGGATGATGGTTAAAACCAATGTAAGTGAGAGTTTTTGTCAAACGGGGAATAGAGGCAGGTGCCAGTTGCGTGAGAGTCCCGGTTAGTTTAGTGCTGTATAATCGGGAGTTTACTGTATAAGGAATTTGCTAGTATTTGTTCCCCATCCCATTATAAAGCATAACTATTATGTTACCGTACACAATATTTCACACTATAGTTAACAAAAAAAATATTAATTAGAATTGGCTTGTATATGCATTTCATATTTCTAAACCTATATTAAAAAACAAAATGATTAAATTGAGGCACTCAATCAGAGAACAAACTAACCTTAACCTTGTTATCCTATTCTGAAAGCAGCCTATTTTAGCCACTTGTGACCTTCACAGAAAGATATATCCTGTAATATATCAGTCTGGTCTCACCCAATAGAGTGATCCAGCCCTGAAATACCAGGCAATTCTACACTGAGGATGATCTCCCTATGGCACAGTGAGCAAGGGGTCCACGTCACCCTTCTGGGAATTGGACTGGAATGGGACATTTCACATAAGACAACCACCAGATCTTATACTGTGGTCAAGAATCCCGCAGAAGAAATGGAGTAGCCATCCTTGTCAATCACCGAGTGGCAAAGCAGTGCTCGGTTACAATCCAATCAATGACAGAATGATTTCAAAGTCAAGGCAAGCCATTTAATATCACAGTGATCCAAGTCTATGCTCCAACCACAGAGGCTGAAGTTGTCCAGTTCTAGAAAGACATTCAACAGGTCATAGATATAACACCAAGAAAATATGTTACTATCCTCATAGGAGATTGGAATGTTAAAGTAGGGAACCAAAGGACACCTGGAATAACTGGCTAATTTGGCCTTGGAGTAGAAAATGAAGCAGATCAGAGATTAGTAGAATTCTGTCAAGATAATTCTCTGGTTGTAGCAAACGCCTGCGTCCAACAGCCTCCAAGACTACTTTACACATGGATATCACCAGATGGACAACATAGAAATCAGATTGACTATATACTTTATAGACCTCATCCATCTTTGGCTGCACAGTCAGCAAAAACAAGACCTGGAGCTGACTACAGCTCAGACCATGAGCTTCTTATTGCAAAGTTTAAAATTAAACTGAAGAAAAGGGGGAAAACCATCGGACCAAGTAGATACAAAATAACAAATAATAATTGAACTATTCAAAATTCTACAGTATGATGCTGTGAAAGTGTTACCGTATTTTTCGCCGTATAAGACGCACTTTTTCTTCCCCAAAACTGGGGGAGGAAAGTTGGTGCGTCTTATACGGCGAATATACCTTTTCAAACTGCCTCTGTCCTCTTGATTTCACCCCAGCGCTTCCTACCAGCATCGCGTCGGCCGGTGCGTCCTAGTGACGTCACACACGCAACGCTGCAGTACACGTGGAGTGCTGGTAGGAAGCGCTGGGGTGAGATCAAGATGGCAGAGATCAGAAGAAAGGTGAGGATCAGGGGGATCAGGGAGGATCAGGAGGGTCAGGGAGGGTCAAGGGCTCCCAAATGCTCCCAAATGCTGCAGTATATGAATATGTATGTGTGCATGTATGTGTGTATATATGTATGTATGTGTATGTATATTTATGTGTGTATGTATATGTATGTATGTGTATCTATAAAGGTGAGGATCAGGGGGGTCAGGGAGGATCAGGACGGTCAGGGAGGATCAGGAGGGTCAGGGAGGGTCAATGGCTCCCAAATGCTTCAGTATATGGATATGTATGTGTATGTGTGTGTGTGTATGTATGTGTGTGTATATATGTATGTATGTGTAATGTATATTTATGTGTGTATGTATGTGTATCTATATATATATATATATATATATATATATATATTTGTGTGTAATGTAGGTGTGTATCTGTGTGTAAAGTGTATTTGTGTTTGATTCAGATTTTTTTTCTTCTTGTTTTCCTCCTCTAAAAACTAGGTGCGTCTTATCTGCCGGTGCGTCTTATAGGGCGAAAAATACAGTACTTGCTTTATGCCAACACATTTGGAAAACTCAGCAATGGCAAGCAATGACTGGAAAAGGTCAGTCTACATCCCATTCCCAAAAAAAGGCAGTGCCAAAACAGTGCTCCAATTATCGAACAGTTGCACTCATTTCACATGCCAGCAAGGTAATGCTTAAGATCCTACAAGCCAGGCTCCAACAATATATGGACCGGTAATTACCAGATGTGCATGCTGGGTTCCGCAGAGGAAGAGGCACAAGAGATCAAATTGCCAATGTCGGCTGGATAATATAGAAAGCAAGAGAGTTGAAAAAGAAAAAACATTTACTTCTGTTTCATAGACTATTCCAAAGCCTTTGACTGTGTGGATCACCACAAAATGTGGCATGTCCTTAAAGAGATGGGAGTACCAGATCACCTCCTCCTCCTCCTAAAGAATCTGTATGACTACAAAGAAGCCACGGTCAGAACCGAACATGGGACAACAGAATGGTTCAAGATCGGAAAAGGATTGCGACAAGTTTGTAGATTGACACTTTATTCAACTTATTTATTATGCAGAGTACATCATGCGTAAGGGTGGACTGGATGAATCCAAAGCCGGAATCAATATTGCTTGAAACATTGTCGACAACCTCGGATACGTCAATGATACTACTCTGATGGCTGAAAGTGAGGAGGAACTTATTTATTGATGAGGGTAAAAGAAGTGAGTGCAAAAGTTGGCCTGCAGTTTAACGTTAAAAAGATAAATATCAAGGCAAACAGCAATCTCACTTCCTGGCAAATAGATGGATACAAGGAAAATAAAACCTGTCACTGCCTCTACTTTTTCCCCCAAGATCTCTGCAGATGGTGACTGTTATCATGAAATTAAAGACGTTTGCTTCTGGGGAGGAAAGCTATGGCAAGCTAGGACAAGCTAGTAAAAATAAAAATATTGAACTATCAACAAAGGTCTGCATAGTTCGAACTATTGTATTCCCAGTAGTAACATTCAGATGTGAAAGCTGGACCATAAAGAAGTCTGGATTCTGTAGAATTGACGCCTTTGAATTGTGGTGTTGGAGAAGACTGCTTAGAGTGCAAGAAGGTCCAATAAATCAGTACTACAGGAAATCAAGACAAACTGTTCACTAGAAGGTATGATCATGAGGCTGAAGCTCAAATATTTTGGCCATCTCATGAGATGGCAGGATTCCCTAGAAAAGACTCTGATGCTGGGAAAGATTGAAAGCACAAGAAGAAGGGGACGACAGAGGCGGAAATGGATAGATGAGGTCACTGAAGCAATGGACATGAACTTGATGGAGCTCAGAGGGGCAGTGAGAGATGCACCTGGCGTGCTGTGGTCCATAGTCACAGAGAGTTGGACTCGACTAAACGACTAAACAACAACAAATTACCCAAATCACCAAGGTTAATTTGGAACAGGTTGATAAATCTAATATTTGGCTTAAAGACTTATTCTATGATGAGGAACAAACCTGATATATTACTTGCAAGTAAACTAAAAAGTTTCCTTAAGCATACAAAAGTTTAAAAACAACTATCATCCTGAGGCATATTGATGAAAAATCCTATCACCATCAAGAGGAAATTTACACAATTATAGCAATCACATATATGGTTGTGAGCAAGCGGGTTCTTGCTAACGCTCACAAAGCGAGGGCCACAGTTGCTGGCATGGAGTGCCAAAGGCGCTCCTTGCCAGCAACTGCGGACCTCGCAACATTTATGGACTTACGACAAACAAATATGAGACGCAGGACTTAGAAAAAAAAACACTACGACCTCGCAAAGCTACGACTTTAACGGCCGACTCGCGCGAACCTGAAAACATTACAAACATTACAAACACACAAAAAAAACATAAAAATTATACATAAAAAATATACTCGAAGCGAGGGCCGCAGTTACTGGCATGGCGCGCCGCAGGAGCTCCTTGCCAGCAACTGCGGACCTTGGAACATTTACAGACTTACGACAAACAAATATGAGACGCAAGACTTAGAAAAAAAAACACTACGACCTTGCAAAGATACGACTTTAAGGGCCGACCTGCGCGAACCTTTACATTACAAACACAATAAATACACACAAAAAAAACATAAAAAACATACCTACACCAAGGGGGGGGGGGGGGCACCCAGGACCTCTGCAAGTTAAGTTACACCTCCATTTAAGTACAAATTGCAGAGTTTAGAGTCACGAAAATCCCCTAAGAGAGAGAAAAAATGGCTGCTGAAAAAAACGAAAACGAGGCTACAGGACCCTAGACACGCAAAACACCAACAAATACATACAGATTTTCACAAAACCCATACGAGCTACAAGATACACCATTAGCAAGGACGCAAAATCATACACAGCTGCGTACCACATACACATTCTCCGCCATTTTACAACACTTACACAATGCGGAAGTACACATCTAACCTAATGGCTTCCCCTCGTGCACGCAGCCTATTTACACTACACACTGCACACATTGCTAACACTTACACCTCAGCTCCACAACAGGTCAAACCTACACTGTATGCTGCAGCAACATCAAAACAGATTGTCAGCTCTTCAGCATAATGCTTCCTACATATATTACTTCCAAATAGGTAAAGTATATTCCTTTATTAATGTATTATTTATTTGATTACCATACACCAAACAGCATTAGCTCACTTACAATTTCATTGCCGTCATTTTTTGACGGGCAATATTCTAGTAATTATATAGTTCCCAAAATGAAACTAATCCCCATGCTATTCTCTGTCACTTACCTCTTTTAGTTCTCATCCACTTAAAAATTCTTCGATTTCTCCAGAAGTAGTTGAAAGGACAATTTCCAACTTAAAGCTAGGAAAATCTCCAGGTCCTGATGGAATTTCAATATTGTTATTAAACTCCTGTGTTTATTATAAAACCCCAGTTTTTCATATTTTAACCCCAGAACCAATTTTTTGTAATAAACATGGGCAGACATTACTGTAAGCCCTAAAGCAGAGAAAGACCCTCGAAATATAAACAAAATGGATGTCCATTATATGGATGTCAAAATATTTACTAAAATCACCAGGATCAGGTTGGGTTCATCACAGGGAGACACACACCAGCTAACATATGTAAATTTGTAATCTTATTCATAGAGCCAAAATGAGCAACCTTCCAGCATGTCTACTTTAATTAGATATAGAAAATACTTGGGATGGATCTACGTATTTAAAACTTTAAAAAATGTTGATAGCAATTGAGCCTTTTTAAAAGCAAAAAAATCAAATGCACAATCCATGCTCAAATTATCAATACACCACGTGTTACTAAATCATAAACTATTAGTTTGTGTGATGCCTGGACTGACTGTCATCAAATACCCCCAGCAGGTCAGACTTTTAGTTGACCATGAAGAGTTGTATTTAAAGGGTGCTTATTTGAAGAATTTACTTGATAATGGACCAAACATTTTCTGAAAGTTAACAATATTTAATTACTTTATTCACTCTTGCTTTAATGGATAAAGCCATTTGCTTGTTTTCCTAACTATATTGCAAAATCTATATTCTTTTCCACTAAAAGGGTGCTACTATGTTTTGAAATATAATAAAAAAGGAATTAAACTCACCATAGAACAGACATGCACTTCCCATACATTTTCTAGGGTAAAAAGCATGACCTATTAAGTAGCACATAGTACATTTTCTCCCCCCAATAATTGCATATCAAGGCATATTTCCACATTATTTTACCCCACTCAGAAAAATAACAATATTTAAGCACTACAATACTATTATTTTTTTTATCCTTCATAATTATGTTTATCATTAGTAATTCTACTGATCAACTGACTGCAGATTGCTGATGACTAATGGCCAAGGTAATAGTATTTTAACGAATAGTCCTTAGGGGGTTTGTGTTAAATTAGAATGGGTTCCCTGAAATACAAGTCTTGTCTTTCTTAAGGTTCCCCTGTTTACCTAATATTTCAATATAGATAGAGGTGTGTGAATATTGTTGGTTTTCAAATTATTTCTTTTTTGGTTAAAGAGACCTATAAAATATTGTGAATATCTGAGGAATCCCAACTGTCTCTTCCTCCTTTCCACCCATTAGAATGGTCAACACATTGTGACACAACAGGAGAATCCGAAATTAGTGGCATTGTGTCTGAATACTTTATCATGACTATGACATTTTCATTCAGTTATACATGTGTCAATCAACCCATTGACTGTCCTTTATACCCCCGCTCCCATACATTCACAGTCACCACATGTATATGAGCATGCACAGAAAATTCAATAAATACCTGAGTAAATCACAATGATGCAAACTCAAGATCAATATATTATTTGTATTAATATTTATATCCTTTCCTGCATCAGAAGAGGTTCACTTAGATAGATAAGTAAGGGGAGGATGTTATGGGTAGTGTTCACTAGTAGGTGGGATTTTGGCGGCCGCAACTCTTGCAGCTGTTAAAGATCAAAGGCTTTGAGGCAACTAACTTACGATTCTGAGTAAAGTAAGGGAAAGTAGCTCGCAGATAGTAACCAGATCGGGGAACACAAGTAGGAGGCAACTATTTAGGGAAGTAACGTGTAATCTCCACTTACTGCTACTTTTTGCAGTAAGTAGTAATTGAATGAGGCCCTATGTCGGGCAGAGAGCAGCAGCAAACAGTCCTGAAGGGCTGTATTAGGAAACTAGCAATATACTGGCACCCTAGTATGTACTGAGCCCATGGTCCGTAGATAAAACCAGTTATAACTGACTAGTATAATTGCCCCCATAAAAATGATAAGTAAACAAATGTTTTCCAATTTATAGCAGCATTTATATCTAACCCATTTCCCTATCCCACCTTTAAGTAAACAGTACATGATGCTGTACCTGCTGAGGAGGACTCAGGCCTTATTCAGTCACATACTGTGAGAGAGTCAGTGTCATATTTACTACTAGGAAATGTAGAAACAGCCTATGGGAGTCTGTCTGCACACAGACAGTATTTACACAGTAACAATAAAAGTTTAGCGTACTTGGGTGTGGAAATAGCAAAGTTCTTCTCTTGCTGAACAATGCTACACTTCCTCTCAACAGAAGATTCTAGCAAAAGTTTTAAAATAAATGTTATGAACTACACAGAAAATAATAGCTATTCGCATGATCTCTTGGGTATCAATTGGTATTGGGATTACTCTGAACTGAGTCAATCAATGTCTTCTACGGAGGGTCACATAAAGCTGGTAGAAAATGTGATAAGCCAGAGCACTGCACATTTTACTTCATCTGTGATGTGCTCTCCAAGCTTGTAAATAAAATAAACGTTATGGAGGTCACTGGTTTTGACTCCTAGCTTGAGTTAGGCCTGAGGAAGATGCACTGAAAATAGATTTTTTTCCTCTTACATTTGGTGAGAATGCCTGCAGACAATATCTCTTCTGTAAAACCCTTGGAAATTGACATGATTGCAGCTCCGTCACAGAGACCAGCCAAGTCCACTAGGAGATAAGGGTAAGCAGAATAATCTTTGCAGAATCTGTATTAGGGTTGTGATCTGTGGGTGGTGCTGTAGTGGTTCATCAATATGAGCGAGTGAAAAGAGTGACACTACCCCAAATTCATTGGCTTCAAGGTGTTTTTCAGAGACTGATATTCAATTAAAGTGGGAACTATTTTCAGCCTGGATGCATAGTAGGGATTAGCAGGAGATAGTGTCTAGTTTATAATTACTGCTTTGTGTTAAATCACAAAGATATGGCAGCGGGTAAATTAGAATCAAGGAAAAGAGATTTAAAAAAGCCTAGAGTCTTAAGATTGGGGCTATGGAAATAGATTTATATAGGTGATAGGAGCGTATGTAGTACCGATTTGTTGAAAAGTCTGAGGCTGCTAGTAATCAAGATAAAATTGGATTTGGGATCTCTCTTGTTTTGTGTTTGATATTTTCCTTTTAGATTGTGTTGTGTAGGACTGTTGTGTAAAGATATGTCTGATAAAAAGTCTGTTTCAGCACATGCAAATTCTATACCAAGGAATGAAAAAGCATCTATTGTATAGTAGTTTATTTAGTTTTTATCTCACTTTTCAATTATACATTTAAATAATTCATAGGTGGGTGATAGCAAAATAAGTTAATCAATGTAGTATAATTTCTAGAAAGGGAAGAGCAGTTACTGATGTTGAGCCTCTATTTCTGGGTAATGAGGGTCCGTGTATGAATTTAACAATGAAATGGTATGTCATGTAAATCTGAGAGACGTAGCAAGGGATTGGATTGTGCCTGGAAAAATGAGGTCAGTCGGTGTGATATTTATGGACATTTGTATATAGTACAGAACTGGACAGTTGAAAGATACTGTGAACTCTGATCCGAAGTGGGATCATGAATAGATTGTTATTTTAATGACTGGCAGAAGGTAACGAAGGCGAAAGAAAAGAAAAATGGACCCTAAGTCTACAGATAGATATTTTTGAGAAGGATTTCTACATGGCCCCTAAGGGATTAAAGAGAAATGATTGTTTAGTGACAAATTGCCACAGAAGAACTTTACTGGAAATTGCAGATAAGATTTAATAAACAAGGTATAAACTAGGTATATTTGAAGTCTTGCTAACTCATATCTTTTCTTTCACTAAAGGAGGAGGTAGAGTAAACTAGTATCTAAAAGTTGACATGAATGATTATTTACAAGTAAAATTATGTGTAGAAGACTCCTTTAATGGGCAATTCCCAGACAACCTTTTTATATATTATTACCTTGTACTTGTGTTCAGTAAAATGTATCTGATTGTCGAGTCAAAGCAATCCTGACCTGTATCTGCTTAAATCCAAGGACACTGTGTTTTCTCATTATTTGTTCTAACATACAGGAGTAATGTTGGTATGCATGGATTATATCATCAGCCTGTTCCAAACCTGCTAGCATTTGATTTTCTTTGTGGCATTAGCCTCTTCAAGCCACCAGTGAAGGAGAGGTTTATATCCCAAAGAGAGATTCAAGTTGGTTGTTACAATGTCTTTAAGGAGGGCACCTCAGTAACGTAGTAATTCTTGACTCAATTTTCACAATTAGTCCTGTCCGTATTGATAAAAAAAATAATAATTAAGGTATGTTTAGATTTCACATGCTTTTCTTTCTATTAACTGTTAACTTCTGCTATATGGTAAACATGGTCATTTTGTTTTTCAGCTGTATTTCAGAAATTATTTAAAAGGAAGCTTTGTATGCTAGTTTATATTATTTCCTTTAATAGTATAATAACATTTATTCCAGCTGAAATTTTTTTTTTTATAAAAATATTGAGGACATCTCTTTAAAAGTTTAATTATGATGCATAGTTATCTATATTCAGCCTGCAGCATTACTAGGCAGAAGGTCCATTCTCTCTCCCACCAATACCCCCTCCCCACCCCTATCCAGCGAGTAGGGCCCATTATTGAATTATATTTGTGAGCTCACATTATTTGTTAAAGTTATGTGTTATATGTTCTATGTTTGTAAAGGTTCTGAGACAATTTTGTCATTTTTCTTTTATGTGGATCCTGTTTTGTGTTTTCTTTAAGTGTATTTGAACACAAACTTTTATGTGCAATATGATTACTTTGAGTGACAGTTTGATAAACTGTGGCACATCCCTCTGTTTATGATTCAGCCCTTCCTGAAAATACATTATAAGACCACATCTGCATGTTGTCAATCATTTGGACATATGATAATACATGATTGATTCATATAGTATTTACATCTGTACAAAGTATTTGGTATGGGTTAAGATAATGTCCATTCCTGATAATGGTTTACAGTTCCACCCCCCACAACACAGCTCATTAAAGAGGCTATTATTTTTTGTGATTTACACAGCGGGAAGGGACATTGTAATAAGTAATATTTCAAGTGCAACTTCTCAAAGAATTTAGTTACAATTAAACGCACAGTGTTTGCTAAAAATATGTTTTAGAATAATCTGACAGAACATTTGCAGATTACAACATGTCAAAGAGATATTATTACAATTAAAGTAGAGTCAGAGATTTTTACAGACCATCATTTTTATGAACTTTCTTTAAAATGTATAGACAGGGAGTTGTTTTAAAGAAAAACAAAAAAAACAAACAAAGAAATGTACAATATGGTCTTAGCAAAAAGCCCCCATAAAGTTTAACTTTGAACTGTACTAACATGCCATTTTTCCATTTTGGGATAATGTTTTAATTTACAGGTGTTATTTGCTTATTGTGTGTTGTCAATCTTAAGTATTGAGATCTTATGATGTAATTACCTTTACACTACATTAAACTGTAATAAGTATACATTATGACACTATATTATGACAGATAAAAGGTATAATTCTTATAAAGATATTTTAAGGCAGAATCAGTAATTTTGATACAATTCTAAATAAAATAATTAGGTGTAATATTGTAATAATATAACAAACAAAACATTTGCATGGTACAAATATTGATCCACATATGTAAAATTACATGGCCTTTACTTAAATTAAATACGTAATGTACAATACTATATCCCCAACTGATAACTAGCTTCTCTAACCCAAATATATTAATGAAAGTAATGTTATTATTACACAAAAGCTCTTATAATAATGGCTTATTTTAAAAAATTGTATGCATTTAAGACAGAGAAGGCGGATTTAATATTAAGTACGTAAAGTACTTAAATTGTTTTTTTAGGAATTGTTTTAGAATTATAAAAGATGTAAATTATATTTTACTCACACTAACATTTGGAAACCCAGGTACTTGTTTCAAAGATGTGAGAATTTTTAAGGTTTTTAATGATAGCTATCAACTAGGTGCAATAGTTAATGGATTATTTTAAAGAGCCAGTTAATTTAGCACAATTGGAACCACATCACTGTAAAGATCTCCTAAAGGCATGTTAAAATGCTGTTTGAATTTTTGAGTATGTGCATTTTTTACTGAGATAACCACACATTTGAATTTTAGTGGATTTATCTGTGTAATTTTTTTTCTGCCAGCCACTACCTGATTCAGAGCTCAGAGGGAGAGGTGCACCTCCTCCTATATTACTTCAACGAATAATATCGCAGGTGGTGTGTGACATAGAAGTCTACGAGAAGTCACACACTGAGCTGTTCAATTAATAAAGCTTTATTTCCTTTTTTGGTTGTGTTTTCTAGCGGTTTTCAAAACATAACATAATTCCAATAAATATAAGAAGACATAAGTACAGTTCATGTAATGAAGAATACAGTCTAATATCAAAACTATTGCAATGTGTTGGAATCCAGTGAATGAAGCAACACAGAGAACAATGATGCAGTTTAATGGAATTGGATGCACATATTAGTGATGAGAAAGTTCTCAGCTTCCTAAAATATTTTCACTTTTTTATCTATTTAGTTTAATTATTTTGTATTACAGTAGTTCAGGGTAGTACATCGGTTATATAATCTTATCATACATATGTATATCACATATATAGTTGTGAGCGTACGAGTTGTTGCTAACGCTGCGGGCTCGCGAAGCGAGGGCCGCGGGCTCGCTACGCGAGTCGCGGCCCTCGCAAAGCGAGGGCTGCGACTCGCGTAGCGAGCTGCGGCCCTCGCGTTGCGAGGGCCGCGGCTCGCGCAGCGAGCCGAGGCCCTCGCGAAGCGAGGGCACTGCCCGAGGGTCTCAGTTGCTGGCATGGAGCGCCGAAGGCGCTCCATGCCAGCAACTGAGGACCCTCGCGAAGCGAGGGCCTCAGTTGCTGGCATGGAGCGCCGTAGGCGCTCCATGCCAGCACCTGAGGACCTCGCAAAGCGAGGGCCGCAGTTGCTGGCATGGAGCGCCGAAGGCGCTCCTTGCCAGCAACTGCGACCCTCGCAAGCTTCACGTCGCAACCCAAACAGTACGACACACACATTACGACACTCGCAAACAACATACGACACACGTTCACACACATTACGGACTCGCAACACTCGGACGCAACTCGCGAACATTACAAAATGTAAAACACAATACATACACACACCACATACATAAAAAACTTACCTACACCAAGAGGGAGCACCCAGCACCTCAAAAATACAACTTACACCTCGATTTTACTTCAAATAAAACAGTTTAGAGACTAAAAAAAAAACGAAGCGAGAGAAAAAATGGCCGCCGAACAAAACGAAAACGAGGCTACAGCACTCTAAACTCGCAAAACACCACAAGAAACTCGCAAAACACCACAAAACACCTACGGATATTCCGATACAAACGTATAACACACATTACTCGCCATTTGACGCCAATGCGGAAGTACACGACAACGGTTTGGGCTCGCGCACGCACAGTGTTACACTGCACACATTCAGCACGCTTACACAGCAGATCCACACCACTAATGCTGCAGCAACATCAAAACACATTCACAGCTCTTCCACACAATGCTTTAAAATAGGTAAAGTATATTCATTTATTAATGTATTATATATTTCATTATTACACACTAAACAGCATTAGCTACCTTACAATTTCATTGCCGTCATTTTTTGACGGGCAATTCGCTAGTATATATATATATTCCAGTAAAATTCTTAACATGTCATATTCAGAAAAAAGAAAAAGCCACAAGCAGAAATATGCAGATCCTCATACACATGGTCCTCAATGTAAAGTATGCTCAGAGCTATACCAGTCACAAGCATTAATATGAAAATCAGAAGCAGTAATATGTACATCCTTATACACAGAGTCCTCTATGTGAAGCATGCACAGAGCTATACCAGTCACAAGCAGTAATATGCAGTTACAAGCAGTAGTATGCATACCCTACCAATCACAAGCAGTAAGATGCACATCCTTATACACAGAGTCCTCTATGTGAAGCATGCACAGAGCTATACCAGTCACAAGCAGTAATATGCAGTTACAAGCAGTAGTATGCATACCCTACCAATCACAAGCAGTAAGATGCACATCCTTATACACAGAGTCCTCTATGTGAAGCATACACAGAGCTATACCAATCACAAGCAGTAATATGCAGTCACTAGCGGAAATATGCACATCCTACTGTCACAAGCAATAATATGCAGATCTTTATGCATAGTGTCCTCTTTATCCAGACCGTGCACAGAGCTATACCAGTCACTAGCAGTAATATGCAGTCACAATCAGTAATATATGCACATCCAGACCATGCACACCCCTTACCTGAATCTGCTGCTTTGTGACATTTCTATTTGGGGCTAGAATGTATGTATGGCTAATGATTTGAGCTACGTTAAATTCAAACTATGTTTCAAGAAGTAGCCAGCAGTGAAAAAAGTAGGCCTGAAGGCTATTAAATTAGCCTCTTAAACTGGCCCGCAGACGACCTCCATGTGAAAACTCAGTACGACCCGAAAAATGCCTACGTGATGAGGAACGTGGAACTTTGCAGCCCGCAAACCCTTTGATCTATCAAGCCCGTAACCCTTACTTTGCAATATTGCTATTAAAAGTCCCCCTTGAGCTAGCCCATAACACGCAAATGGAGCCCGAAGCCCAACGCATGCTGGGGAGAACACGCAAAGGCACTGGCCACCAAACCTGATTCCAGACCCTAAACCTCCCCCTGCTACCCTTTATATATCCCCATGCTGTAGGGGTCCCGATTTGAACCCTCGCAGACTCCCAATATTAACCCTTGTAGCGGGGATTCCGATTGGGACTCTTGCAGCAGTTCACTAGTTAACCTCTGCCGTAGGGGTAATTCAAGTACCCCCCGGACCCTAAAATTAACTCCCCATCAGGACCCCCGCAGTGTCCCTATATTACCCCTTGCAGCGGAGGTCCCGATTGTGACCCATGCTACATTTAAAAATTCCTGAAAGGACCCACGTTAACTAAAAAATGTACTTCTGCCGCAGGGGTACTATAAGTAGCCCCCCTGGCACCTAAAATTAACCCCATTACTCATGGGGATCTATCCAGACCCTCATGAGCCTCTAATTAACCCTATCAGTCCCATAACGGTCTATACAGACCCTTATGGGACAAGACTTAACCCTCCAAATTAACATTGTAAGTGCCATGAGGGTCCTCCATGACCCTCATGACACAAAGTCTAAACACTACACTATTAACCCCCATCTACACTATTAACCCCCTCTACACTATTAACTCCCCTCTATCCTATTACACCCGTCTACACTATTAACCCCCCTCTATACTATTAACCCCATCTACCCTAATAACCCCCCTCTATACTATTAACCCCATCTACCCTAATAACCCCCCTCTATACTATTAACCCCATCTACCCTAATAACCCCTCTCTACACTATTAACCCCCTCTACACTATTAACCCCCCTCTACCCTATTAAACCCTACACTACCTACCTAACTTCCTAATAACATCCCTAGCTCCCCACTAAGTAACAAAATAATAAACCCACTAATTGCACACACAAAATAAACACTGCATTACACAAAATAAAAAAGGATTACTGAAAATAACAAACTACATTACAAAAAATAAAAAAGGTACATTACTGAAAATATAAAAAATCACATACAATAACAAACTAAATTACATACAATAAAATACACTACATTACATGCAATAAAAACCCTACATTACACCTAAAACAACTCCCCTTACTAAAACTAGAATAGGTTACATTAGACCATTTACCTTGCCAAAATGCCCCTGTTGTTTTGTTTATGCAAATGTCCCTCCAGCAACGATGGTCTTTTGTGCTTCGTCCCAGACAAAGGCCCTCCATAAATGTCCCCAGGTCCGGCACACCTAGAAAGAAAGAAACATTACAATTAATACATAAATAAATACAACATGTAATACAATACATACTAAATAGGCCACTTACCTGTCCAAAATGCCCTTCCAGCAATGCCCCGGTCCTCTTCAAAGTCTTTGCAGACAGGGACCCTCCAAAAAAAAAAAAAAAGTCCTAAAAAATAAAAAAATCTTACAGAGCTCCTTCATTCTAATTGGCTGAAAACGCTGTCAATCATATTTCAGCCAATCAGAAGACACAAAGATGTGAGGAAATCAGAATGAGATACACCCCTATATCCCATTTGGATTGGCTGATGTAGCTGTCAATTATTTCTAATCCAATCAGAAGATGCTATTGCCTTCAGCCAATCCGAATGGGATACACCCCACTGGGTTTATCCCATTCTGATTGTTGCCAAGCATCTGCTTCTTCTGATTGGCTGTTGTAACTGTCAATCAGATTGCAGCCAATCAGAAGATGCATATGCTTGGAGCTAATCAGAATGGGATATACTCTGTGGGGTGTATCCCATTCTTATTGACTGAAGGATGTAGCCTTCTGATTGGATTAGAAATGATTGATAGTTACATCAGCCAATCAGAATGGGATATAGAGGAGTATCCCATTCTGATTGGCTCACACCTTTGCGTCTTCTGATTGGCTTAAATATGATTGACAGCGTTTACAGCTAATCAGAAGGCGCAATTTCTAAATTTTAGCAGAGCATGCACAAGAACCCTCATTTGCGGTGGGGAGCTCCTCAAGGGAGGAGCTCTGTTTGATTGTTTTGATTTTTTAGACCGTCTGTTTTTTTTTTGGAGGGTCCCTTACTGCAAAGACTTTGAGGAGGACCGGGGCATCGCTGGATGGGCATTTTGGATAGGTAAGTGGCCTATTTAGAATGTATTGTATTACATGTTGTATTTAATTATGTTTTAGTGGAGGGCCCTTGTCTGGGAGGAAGCACAGAAGACTATCGTCTCTAGAGGGGCATTTGGGCAAGGTAAGTGGTCTAATTTATCCTATTCTAGTTTTAGTAAGGGGGGTTGTTTTAGGTGCAATGTAGTTTTTTTTATTGTATGTGATTTAGGGTTTTTCATTGTATGTAATGTAGGGTTTTTATTGTATGTAATGTAGTGTATTTTATTGTATGTAATTTAGTTTGTTATTTTATGTGATTTTTTTTTTAAATTTCAGTAATGTAGCTTTTTTTTATTTTTTGTAATATAGTTTGTTATTTTCAGTCATACTTTTTTATTTTCTGTAATGTAGTGTTTATTTTTTGTGTTTAATTAGTGGGTTTATTATTTTTGGTACTTAGTAGGGTGCTAGGAATTTTATTAGGGGGTTAGGTAGGTAGTGTAGGGGTAAATAGGGTAGCGGGGGGTTTAATAGTATAGAGGGGGGTTAATAGGGTAGAGGAGGGTTAATACTGTATTGTTTAGACTATGTGTCATGAGGGTCATGCAAAGCGGGAAATTTAAATTTTTAAATGCAGCGGTCGGTACCCCCGCTGCAAGTGGTAGTATAGGGACACTGCGGGGGTTCCAATGGGGACCCCCAGCATGGGGTGGTTAATTTTAGGGTCCGGGCGGGTACTTGAAGTACCTCCCACGGCAAGTGTTCGGGGTTTAACTGCCGCGGGGATGGCAAGGATGGCGATCTCCTTTGCTATTGGCTACGTCTAATGAGGCTAGTTATTCTCCAACTTATTTTTTTCAAACAAAGACACATAATTATGTAACACACACACACTTATACACACACACAAAAGCTTCCTGCTCCTGGCAGGCATCCAATTTCTCTCCCAGCCAATAAGGAAGAGGCAGTCAGATTTCACCCATAGAACTAAACTGCACAGTCTGATGCAGTGACAGGCTGCATCGCACACACCTTTTTGCAAAGGAGTAGATAGGACCTGGGGGGAGAAATCAATTAGGTAAATAAACAAAAACATTGTAAATATTTTTTTATTTCTATAATACAAATGAAATTGACAAACAAAACAAACATTTTGACATTATAAATAAGTTGCTTTGACAACTGCAGCAGAGCTGTAGTAGAGACGTAACTGGCCGTTTATATTAAGCATGTAAGGACAGTCAGAAAAGTCAACCAACCTAAAATGATTATAGTATTGTTTTAGTTTTTATAGATTTTATTTTTATGGTGGCCTGTTTTTTCTTTGACCAGGTTATATATATATTTTTTTCTAGCAGTGGAAGATATGCTCTTTCACCCACAATAGAGTTATCCCATGTCACTAATAAATAATAATAAAACATCTTATTGGTACTTATCAGAATAGACATGATGTCACCAATTCATCAATTGTAGAAGGGACATGAATGATAGGTAGCAAATGAAATAATTGGTTCAGTAAGTAAATAGTAGTTTCTACACCAGTAAATTACTTGTGACATATTAGATTAAATAGTCACACTACAGACAATTTATAGTATTATTGAAACTTTTAATGACAACCCCCTTGCCCCAGCAGGAGTAAAATATTAATTGCTGCTTATGTATTTTATGTATCCATATAGTTTACTGGCTGAGGTAAATTGCATTGTTTTCTTGCTTTAAATAAGATTTGATTATGCTTATATGCCTATATCATTTATTATGACTTCATTATGCTTTGTTCCAAAGTATACTAACTTTTGTGAATTACAGAGATGTGCATATGTTAAGATTTATTTAATTTAGCTAGGCTTGAAATGTAGTAAAAGTAACGCACCCTAGAGTATTACTAATAAACTACCACAGTGGAGCTCAAGCTGAAGTTAGGAAGGATTTCCCTTAGGATAAGTGTGTATGATGAGAGGATGTAAGTCTGTAAGATAAATGTATGGTCTTGTACGAAAGGTCTTAGAAGCAAGAATTATTATTTTGTTGTCACACTTTGCCTGCGCTCAGAAATATAAGACAAGAAGTTGAAAACTATCATGCAATGGTGTCTTGAAAAAAAAGTAAAAAAAACAAAGATAGTAAATCCTTGGCCATGGGCCTTCCCTGATTGTGTGGGGAAATTAAGTCTCTACCAAATGTCTGTTCTGGAGCTGTTTTAAATGGTATTGGATTAAAGAGTGAAAATGTATGGGGGACTCATTTGCATGTCCCTGCCTAGTTTTCCAGAGTACAGTGCAATAACTGTATTTCTTGGAATTCTCAGCAGGAAATATGTTGTTTATATGTGAACAGAAATTTTACTAATTATTTTCTATCCTGATGAAGAAAGATAACAACAGATGAAACATCTGATACAGTGTTCAAATACTACAGGAAAGACAAAGCCCAGACAGAAGTTTTTTTTTTCTGTGCCCAAGAAATGTTGGGAATAAATTAATGTCTGGTCTCAAAATCAACACAGGCCCCAAATGTGGTACATAGGTGTAAGAACAACATTTCTCTACCCCCTGTAGAAAGGTTATATAAGGCTGGTAGAAAATGTGATAGGCTAGAGCACTGCACATTTTACTTGATCTATGTTATGTTCTCCAAGCTTGTAAATAAAAGAAACTTGATTAACCTCACTGGTTGTATTTCCTTACTTGAGTGAGGCTTGCAGATGCAGTGAAAATTTTGTTTTTTCTCTTACAATAGTAAATAAATACTGAATCCATACTGAAAATGTTGCTTGCATAACAATACAATTAAAATTATTGACAGTAACAAGTTAACAGTCTCCTCTGGGTTTGTTCCAGTGTTTTATGCACTTTCATGGAACACAGTACAGGAGGCTTTTCTAAGTTTGACTAAAACATTAGCCAGTGATATAACAATAATAAAGCAAAACAGAACAAAGAAAATAAAAGCTTCCACCAAATCACTACCTTTACTATTAGACAGTTTCCTCACTATCCAGCTCTTGTCCATATAAACCTTGTTGTAGCCAAAACAAAGAGTCCAATAGTTTGTACACAGTCGCTGGACAGTTTCCTTTAGATCAACAGGTCTCCACTCTGCTCCAAGAGATCATAAGCTCCAAGCTGCTGTCTCCATGTCTATGTATTTTTTCAGCTTCTGTCACCTTCACTCACTTCTCTCTGCGTGTCTATTTTTCCAAATATACACACTTCTTTCTGTGTGTCTCATTTTCCAGTTCAGCCCAACTGTACCCACTTCTGTGTGTTTGTGTGTGCCTTCCTCCATTTTAGACAAACTGCACTCCCAGTCCATCAGCAGCCACACCAAAATACCAGGGGCAGTCCAGCTGCTTATAATCAGCTGCTCAGTAAAGATAACTTCTTTAGTGCTACTGGGTGAAGAGAGCTTTGCAAAGTCTGTGGCTCAAATATAGCCCTCATTTTACTCTGCCACAGGAGATATAACTATAAACACATATATACACACACACACACACACTATTATCTGTATACACATTCCATGGTATATACATAGTTGCCTAAATCACTTATCACTCAAGGTTCTGAGTAAGTGACTGTATGAGCCAGAGCACAGGAAAAGTGTGTGAACAAGGGAGTTGGTGTGAGTGCATGAACTAGTAATTGAGTGTGTATGAGAAAGAATTTATGGGTGAGGTACAGTCTGTGAAGCAGATTGTGTGTGCAGAAGAATGTGTATGAGGAAGGGCATGAGTGAAACAATTAGGTGGACTTAATAAACAGCTTGTATATTAATACATGAATAAATATATGAACATATTAAAGGTAATTTTTATGTAAGACTGTTTATTGAGAAATGAAAAAAATTAAAAACAAAAAATTGTGAAACGATCACAAGCAGAATAATAATCAACAAAACAAAAAAAAAACATAAAAGAAAACATAATTTTAACAGGAACAGAAGTATGCTTCAGTGATTGGTCTTGCCCAGCCTAATTATATATGGAGTCAGATAAAAATATCATTATGAATCTCACATGGTACCACCAGGTATATGCCCACAAGGCACTGGGAATGTCATATAGTGCGTAACAGATTATATACAGAGATTTATGGAGATTAACATCTTTTTTGTAAAAAGATAAAGAATATTTGTTTAATTGGAAATAATTGGCTGCTGTAAGCACCATATCCTTATCCTAATGCAATAATTCCTTATTAGTACTCCTTTGTGTGTAAACAAAAGTTTGAAAACTTTTAAAGCTTTAGTAATATGATAACAATAAAACAGTAGCAATCTAGGTGCTAGGTAAAAAAGGTACATGAATTGTCCAGATGGAGCTAATTTGATTTTGATTTAAGAAATTGATCAGTGCTTTGATGGGAATGAAAAACATTGTGTAATATGTGCACGCTGGTGCTTCCTACTAGGGACCTAATATAGGCTGGAGAAGGGAAATGAGGGTGATGGTTAGCAGTTGATGCTATTTTACCATCTGAATACAATCTATGCATCGTTATAAATTAATGCTAAACAAGGGCAAGAGAGGAGTGCTATTTTTTTGTTACTCATTCTGATTGGTCAACACGGTCTCATGCAGAGAAAGATTAAAATCCTGGAGGGTTGGCGGCCCTTATAAGATTGAGATACCCACCACTTACAGTGCCTTGCAAAAGTATTCACCCCCTTGACTTTTTACCTATTTTGTTACATTACAGCCTTAAATTCAATCTTTTGTTAATCCAAATGTTATGTGATGGATCAAAACACAATAGTCTAAGTTGGTGAAGTGTAATGAGAAAAATGTTTCCATAAAACTATTTTTTAGAAATAGAAAACAGAAAATTTGCATGTGCGTATGTATTCACCCCCTTTGTTATGAAGCCCATAAAAAGCTCTGGTGCAACCAATTACCTTCAGAAGTCACATAATTAGTGAAATGATGTCCCCCTGTTGCAATCTAAGTGTCACATGATCTGTCATTACATATACACACCTTTTTTGAAAGGCCCCAGAGGCTGCAACACCTAAGCAAGAGGCACCACTAACCAAACACTGCCATTAAGACCAAGGAACTCTCCAACAAGTAAGGGAAAATGTTGTTGAGAAGTACAAGTCAGGGTTAGGTTATAAAAAAATATCCAAATCTTTGATGATCCCCAGGAGCACCATCAAATCTATCATAACCAAATGAAAAGAACATGGCACAACAGCAAACCTGCCAAGAGACGGCCGCCCACCAAAACTCTCAGACCAGGCAAGGAGGGCATTAATCAGAGAGGCAGCACAGAGACCTAAGGTAACACTGGAGGAGCTGCAGAGTTCCACAGCGGAGACTGGAGTATATGTACATAGGATGACAATAAGCCGTAGGCTCCATAGAGTTGGGCTTTATGGCAGTGTGGCCAGAAGAAAGCCATTACTTTCAGCCCCCCCAAAAAATTGGCACGTTTTGAGTTTGCGGAAAGGCATGTGGGAGACTCCCAGAATGTATGGAGGAAGGTGCTCTGGTCTGATGAGACTAAAATTTAACTTTTCGTCCATCAAAGAAAACACTATGTCTAGCGCAAACCCAACACATCACATCACCCAAAGAACACCACCCCCACAGTGAAACATGGTGGTGGTAGCATCATGCTGTGGGGATGTTTTTCAGCAGCTGGGACTGGGAAACTGGTCAGAGTTGAGGGAAAGATGGATGGTGCTAAATGCAGGGATATTCTTGAGCAAAACCTGTACCACTCTGTGTGTGATTTGAGGCTAGGACGGAGGTTCACCTTCCAGCAGGACAATGACCCCAAACACACTGCTAAAGTAACACTTGAGTGGTTTAAGGGGAAACATGTAAATGTGTTGGAATGGCCTAGTCAAAGCCTAGACCTCAATCCAATAGAAAATCTGTGGTCAGACTTAAAGATTGCTGTTCACAAGCGCAAACATCCAACTTGAAGGAGCTGGAGCAGTTTTGCAAGGAGGAATGGGCAAAAATCCCAGTGGCAAGATGTGGCAAGCTTATAGAGACTTGGAGCTGTGATTGCCGCAGAGGGTGGCTCTACAAAGTATTGACTTTAGAGTGGTGAATAGTTATGACTTTTTCTGTTATTTTGTCCTATTCGTGGTTTGCTTCACAATAAAAAAAAAACGTCATCAAAGTTGTGGGCATGTTCTGTAAATTAAATGATGCAAATACTCCATGTTAATTCCAGGTTGTGAGACAACAAAACACGAAAAATGACAAGGGGGGTGAATACTTTTGCAAGGTACTGTAGATACTGTATAAATCACCGTTATTGCATTATATAGTATCTGTCCAGCAATTTTGCAAAAATATTAATTTAAAATTTATAGATTTAGGGTTTTCATTTTTAAAATACATTAATCTTAATACCACTTTAATCTGAATCACTCTGCAGGGACAAATCCAATAAAGCAATTAAAGAATGTCTGACAAGAGGCCTCCATTAATAAGCCAAAACTTTTAGATAGATAGAATGAGTAGACATTTACAGCCTTATTAAATTGCGATTTGGACAATTGAAAAGGGCACTATATAAGCACACAGAATATTTTTTTTACAGAAGTTTTTAGTTAGTGAACTTCTATCCAAAAGCAAGGTCTTCACTAACTAAAAACTTCTGTAAAAAACAGATGCTATGTGCTTAAATAGAGCCCTATTCAATTGGCCGAATCAAAATTTAATAAAGCTGCTAGGGTCTTATATACAATGAAGTCTATGCTTCTATATAATTTTCTCTTTTTCTGTGTTAAAAAATATCAAACAATAATTTAATGTATAAAAATGTAATTATATTATTCAATGCAATGTTGTATAAAAGATCCTGTTTTTAATTATCCAATTTGGACCCAATAAACTCTGCATTTGTTAACATCTCTGCTAAATGTTTTTGTATTTATTTTCCTTGCTTATGCAACAATCCTTTTTTACATTAGTTCAACAGCACCATCTAGTGTGTTTCAGTGACAATACAGCCAAGCAAGTCTAGTGTGCTATTTACATTTAATCTGTGCAATTATTATAACTGACACAGTAATGATGAACATAATGACTTCATTTCTGAATTCCCATCACATATATAGTTGTGAGCGTACGAGTTGTTGCTAACGCTGCGGGCTCGCGTAGCGAGGGCCGCGGCTCGCGCAGCGAGCCGAGGCCCTCGCGAAGCGAGGGCACTGCCCGAGGGTCTCAGTTGCTGGCATGGAGCGCCGAAGGCGCTCCTTGCCAGCAACTGAGTACCCTCGCAAAGCGAGGGACTCAGTTGCTGGCATGGAGCGCCGTAGGCGCTCCATGCCAGCACCTGAGGACCTCGCAAAGCGAGGGCCGCAGTTGCTGGCATGGAGCGCCGAAGGCGCTCCATGCCAGCAACTGCGACCCTCTCAAACTTCACGTCGCAACCCAAACAGTACGACACACACATTACGACACTCGCAAACAACATACGACACACGTTCACACACATTACGGACTCGCAACACTCGGACGCAACTCGCGAACATTACAAATTTAAAACACAATACATACACACACCACATACATAAAAAACTTACCTACACCAAGAGGGAGCACCCAGCAACTCAAAAATACAACTTACACCTCGATTTTACTCCAAATAAAACAGTTTAGAGACTAAAAAAAATTTGAAGCGAGAGAAAAAATAGCCGCCGAACAAAACGAAAACAAGGCTACAGCACTCTAAACTCGCAAAACACCACAAGAAACTCGCAAAACACCACAAAACACCTACGGATATTCCGATACAAACGTATACCACACATTACTCGCCATTTTACGCCAATGCGGAAGTACACGACAACGGTTTGGGCTCGCGCACGCACAGTGTTATACTGCACACATTCAGCACGCTTACACAGCAGATCCACACCACTAATGCTGCAGCAACATCAAAACACATTCACAGCTCTTCCACACAATGCTTTAAAATAGGTAAAGTATATTCATTTATTCATGTATTATATATTTCATTATTACACACCAAACAGCATTAGCTACCTTACAATTTCATTGCCGTCATTTTTTCACGGGCAATTCGCTAGTAAGTAATAAAACTTGTATTTTCATTGACTATAGAACAATTTAATAAAAGGTGATACATCTACAACAGTAATCAACAAGCCTGAATTTAGCACAATATATAAAAAACTGAAAACAACTATAACAAAAACCTAATTTAAAAAAATTAAAAAAAACGACCTGCATCCCCGCCTTTGTCAGATTTATTGAATAATTATCCATTTATAAGTTTGTGATGCAACGGTTTCCAGAGAAAAAAACACAACATTTATATTTTGCAACTTTTATATGTAATTATTTCTTACTGAATGACTCCATTATACTTTCTTCCCTGCTGCCTATTACTTTCTCAAGGTGGTTCGGAAGGCTGGCCTAGCTGAAGGGATGCAAGACAAGGGAGGCCTCGCTGATGGGATCACGTACAGGGGAAGGAATTGTTTATCCGGTGGGGGAGCTGAGAAGGCTAATATAGAATGGCATTTCTGCCTTCATCGGTCACACTACTAGGCATTCTTAATCCTAATGGCGGAGGTGCGGCAGCATACTGGGTAGGGACCCAATACTACCAGCAGCAGCCTAAGGTAAAGTGGGATTCTTAATTTATAGGGGAGAAGGGGAAGAAAAGTATTTTTATATAGGTGATCTGATCATCCCTGCTTTTTTTTTGATACGCCTGGGCACCCTTCAATCACTAAATCTACCACTGGTCAGGTCCCAGGAGCTCAAGTACAGGATACAGTGGCTGGAGGAGCAGTTACTCCAGCATTATCCTCTCTAGAGTGATGCAGCACAGCAGAATGAGCATCAGGTTTTTTCCACCCCTTACAGTGTATTTTTGCATTTCCAGACTCCTGCATGTGGGTATCAGACCTCGCTGAGGGCTTGGAGGCTGCTTGGAATTGCAATTCTCTGCTCCATGATCCATATCCCCATCATGGAAACATTGAGAACATAGACGTGCTAGAGCCCAACATCAAAGGTTGGGGGCATGTTCTAGGATGCAGCCACAGTGGATTACCACATTCCCCTTCTATGCACTCCTTTGCTTGTTCCACCAAACCCTACTGTAATATGCCCATTCCCCATTCCTCTAGTATAGTTTGCTGTTTAAGCGGCTGAATCAACCTCTGCATGGAACCTACTCTTTTTTATTCTAAAGGCCAGAAAAGAGTAGGTCCTACAGCCAAGAAGGCGATAGCCTCCTAATTGAGGAAGACTCTTCTGATGATGATTTTCTACTGCAGCTGCCAATATCTCACCCAGCAAGCACCAGTGGGCCATGTCCAGGTACAGTCTTCTAATCTTTTACAAATGTAAGTCTGCACCCAAAAAGTAGATCTTGATGTTGCTGCTTCAGTTGGCTGCTCTCTATCTGTTTGTACATTTCTGGACAAGGCATTACTGTTCTGGGAAGCCTGTTCCAATGTCTATTTTGGAGCCATATGGGTTAGGGAAAAGGACTACATGAAGTTTTTCTTCTTGTCGGCCGGTCTTGAAGCGTCTTGGATTGGCTGACATTATAGATGCGGGGGACTACTTAGTGGTCTGGTTCCCATGTTCTAAAATAGATCACTTTGGTAACAGAAAGTGATCGGTAACCAGTAGGCAAGGACTGTTACCTCGCTCTCCCTGTTCCTGCTTTCTTGTCTGCTGATGATCTGTCTTAAAAAGCTGGGCTACCAGGTGACCAATTTCTGGACCCATTCGTAAGAATAGGAAAGGCAGCTGATTCTGGTCGCTTGAGTCAGCTGACTCTGAGCTCCAGAACATTGTTAAGTGGGAATCGCAATGCTTTCAGTTACAGTATGTTAGGTTGCACATGCAGTTGTCCTTATTTTGGTTGCATTCTTTTGCAGACCTGATACCACAGATTTGAGTGATGGGATTTCCAGTGGCGTATCTAGAGCTTTTGCCGCCCGAGGCTGTCCCTGAGTTTGCCGCCCCCCCAGTGCAAATATATATATATATATATATATAAATAAAAAAATATATATATATCGCTGTCTCTCTCTCACGCTCCCCTCTTCTCTCTCCCTTCTCTCCATCTCCCTCTCCCCTCTCTTTCTCTCCCTCTCCTTTTCTCTCCAGGTCTTTCTCCCTATTCCCCTCCCCTCTCCCTCTTTCCTTCTCCCCTCACTTTTGCTCCCACTCTCTCTCAATCTCCCCCTCTCTTCCTCTCCCGTTCTCTCTTTTTCTCACTCTCTCCCTCTTTCTTCCTCTCCCTCCCGCTCTCTTTCTCTCCATCCCCCTCTCTCTCTTTCCCTCCCCTCACTTTCTCTCTCTCTATCTCCCCCCCTCTCTCTCTCCCTCTCTTTCTCTCCATGTCTCTCTCCCTCCCACTCTCTCTGCTTTCTCTTTCTCTCCCTATCCCCCACTCTCTCTTCCCTCCCTCTCTCCCTCCCACCCCCTCTCTCTTGCCCCTCTCATTCTATCCCCCTCTCTTTCTCTCATTCTTTCTTTCGCTCTCACTCTTTCTCTCCCTCTCTCTTCATCTCGCTCTCCCCCTTGCAGGGGACTGGGGGAAAGGGAATGAGAGCCACGGGCTGTGGAAGGCAGGTGGGGGCATTTTTGTCACCCCAAAGAAGTGACACCTGGGGCGCTCTGGTTTGTGTTTTATGCAAATATTGATTGAACATTATACTTCTCAGTTTTTATATACGGTCCCAGAATATAGGTAGATATAGAACACTTTAATTAAAAAAAGCTTCTAACATGTTCATAACTCTGTACTTCATTAAAGGACCACTGTGGTAAATCTGTTTCAATATTGTCTGAATAATGGGCAAAATGCTTTTTGAAAGCAATAAATAAACACAGTCTTTACATTTTTTATTTTTTTATATGATTATTCTTTATTCTGTGGTATTTTTTTCTTTCTTGTCTTGTAAACTAATCATCTTTACATTAAGCTTGTTGAAAGCAAGTTTAGCTGCTACATTTAAACTGTGCAGATAAAAGCTTTCCGTGCATTCAATTTCTTTCCCACCTTAGGAAGTTGATCATCCGACACTACTTCCTTTCAACTTCCCTTTTATACAGGTGATGACTGTGTAATTTGTAAATTTCCGTACCCGGAATGCACCTGCGCAAAAGCACGCTAAGTAGTAAGCCAACCCATTCAGAAGCTCCTTGCGAATAGTGTATTTAGACACTGAAACCAGTCATTTTGTTTTAATTTATGCTTTTAATACAAAAGAAAAACATTTTGATTTTCAAATGAACACTTTTATGCATCTTTATTCATTGGCACCAAACCCTGACTTCCTCAGTTTGTGCCCACTGGAGGGTAGCATGAATCAGAATCTTGAGGGAAGTAGGAGGTCTTGTAAATGCACCTGGACAGGACATTAAAGGGTGTCCAATGAGAGCACAATATAAACATATTCACACAGAGACTTAACATTTTCACTTTTGTTGGGTTCATTTAAATGTCCCCAATTGCGTGAACTTCTAAGTCTCGTCCATGGCCTCTGGGGAGCTCCTCCTGAAATTCATTTTCCTTAGACTCCTTCCCCCTTTGCTTCTCAAAGCCCTGTAAATCATGTTAAATACAGAATGAGAATTAAGGAAGAGGGTACATCTCTAAAAGGTAGATTATCTTGAAGATTTAAGAGGCTGACTAGGAATGCTGTGGAGTAACTCCATTCCAATCAGTCTCAGCTGCTAGAGTCTCAAAATCATAGTCTCACTACTCTCCTTGTTTAAGGTGCATCAAGAAAGTACCTGCTGACACAAGATGGACAGGAGTGTTAAACATCTATTTAAACTGACATAGATAAACGTGAAGGTCATTGGTGAGTGGACCTTGTCTTTTCCACATAGTAGAGGCCCAAGAAAGCAGTAGATCGGTATTGATCTGTAGAGAGAATATGAGGCAAATATTTTACTTGTCTTCCAGGCAATGGCTAGGCTGGAATTAAAAGTGTATATAATACTGACTTCTCCACAGCAATATAGGGGTCTTGGCAGACTTGGTTCAACATTTTGTTGAATAGTAAGTTTGGTAGAAGAAGTGTCTGGAGGTCCAGAAGTAGAAGGATAATATATATCTGCAGAGGGGATGGAATCAAAATAGGGCACTATTGTTTGAACAGCCTAGATCAGGAAACTTAGGGCTCTCTCCTAGTCATTCAAACTGTATTAACTGGATCCAGATGCTGGCCTTATGCAGCAGTGCCTTTTACCTCGCTATAAGTGCTCTTCATGGTGTGAGAGAGCACAGGATTATATGTTAAAATGATCTATTGGCTTTTTTAAATTACACTAATAACATCTTACAAACACACTCCTGACAACATATGAAAACAGCGAGTGGTGAAGGCTCTGTGAGCACAAAGATTTATAGTATTTCATTTAATTTCTGGAATGCAGCAGGACATGTTAACCACCAACTGTACTTTTTAGCTGGTTCCAAACAGGTACAGAATGGACGTATAAAGCAACACCTGCACAAGAAGATTACAGTTTGTTGGTAAACAGCAACACTGGCACAATGCAGAACTGGCTAGATAGCACTGAAGGTAACCTAAAGAGGATGAGCCAACACAGGGAACTCTAGAATAGGTAACCGTTAGATGATTGTGCTAATTGTACGGCCACTGCAGCTTTAAATTTAGCCAGAAGTGTGTATGCTATAGGACTAGCTGTTACCAAACGAGCAGTAGGAAAATGCCCACAACAATGTGAGACAACACCAGAAGGTAAGTTGGGTGTGGGGCCTGAGAGATTTTCACTATATCAAGGTGTCCCATTGTAGACAAGCCGGGTCCCCATTTGCTTTATAAATGCCTTAAGAGCTGTAGCACTCTCACATTTACTCTTCATAATAGAGCAAATCGCTGAAGCTTAATATAATTTCTGGAGAAGTAATACCTGAGACACAGCTGAGACTGGAGTATCTGTATATAGGACGACAATAAGCCGTATGCTCCATAGAGTTGGGCACAGAGGTCAGAAGAAAGACATTACTTTCAGCAAAAAAACAAAATGGTACGTTTTGAGTCTGCGAAAAGGCGTGTGGGAGACTCCCAAAATCTATGGAGGAACGTGCTCTGGTCTGATGAGACTAAAATTAAACTTTTCAGCCATCAAAGAAAACGCTATGTCTGGCGCAAACCCAACACATCACATCGCCCTAAGAACACCATAACCACAGGGAAACATGGTGGTGGCAGCATCATGCTGTGTGGAGGTTTTTCAGCAGCCGGGACTGGGAAACTGGTCAGAGTTGAGGGAAAGATGGAGGGTGTTAAATACAGGGATATTCTTGAGCAAAACCTGTACCACTCGGTGCGTGATTTGAGACTTGGACGGAGGTTCACCTTCCAGCAGGACAATGACAATAAAGCAACACTTGAGTGGTTTAAGGGGAAACATGTAAATGTGTTGGAATGGCCTAGTCAAAGCCCAGACCTAAATCCAATAGAAAATCTGTGGTCAGACTTAAAGATTGCCGTTCACAAACGCAAACCATGCAACTTGAAAGAGCTGGAGCAGTTTTGCAAGGTGGAATGGGCAAAAATCCCAGTGGTAAGATGTGGCAAGCTCATTATCCAAAGCGACTTGGAGCTGTGATTGCCGCAAAAGGTGGCTCTACAAAGTATTGGCTATGTGGGCATGTTTTTTAAATTAAATGATACAAATCATCAAACAATCCATATTAATTCCAGGTTGTGAGGCAACAAAACACAAGCAATGCCAAGGGGAGTGAATACTTTTGCAAGGCACTGTATGTAATAAAAATAAGTCCCATATCAGATAGGGGAAACTATGGCAATCTGGTAATAGAGGTGGAGTGAACATGCCAAATATAGAGTGGGCTAACTCTAAGTTAGCAACAGAGTTGATGAGTAGGGGATGTAGATTTCTGGACTACAATTGGGAGATAGATATAGAAGGATATGGGATAGTGAATTATGCATTACATAAATTAAGTGCAGAAATTCCCAGGCAGGTGAAAAATCATATATTGATTTATCCAATGATTCTAGCTTGGAAAAATATTCCTATCGACTTGCTGTACATTGAAATAATATCATTTGAAATTATATTAGGCAGAACCATTAGTTTTTAAATGGGAATGTGAGTAAATATTTTGATAATTGGCAGAAAATAGGATGGAAAACACTGAAAATTTTCTCAAATTTTTTTTTTTTCAGACCACAGCATTTATTTGCATGACAAATAAACAAAACAGTGGTAAATGTTCACGACCACCAAGGGAGCCCAACCTTCTGAGGCCTCCAGGAAACCTGTGCCCAGAAGACCTCATAACCAATCACCCCTGCCCCCAGCCAGCAGAGAAAGGTTAGCCCTGCCAACAAGCAAAGACAAGGCCTGATTAATATCCTCCCTTAATGCAAAATTGAAAACTCTGAGGCCCACCTCGTTAAGCTGCACCCAATCCATGGGTGCATCCGGGATCTCCATATCTGAATGCCTGATAAAAATTACCTCTTAAATCCTAACAAGTGAAGAAACTATTTTATTCAACTTCACTCTTGCCCTTTCAAGCCCCACGGGATCTAAGGCCACTCTCCTGTTTAAACGTGGGCTTTACCAGACAAAATAATAACGAGCCAGGAAAAAACACCAGCAACCTATATAGACCATTATGGGACAATAATTAACCCTGACATTAACACAAAAAGTGCCATGAGGGTCCTCCTCATGACACTAAGTCTAAGCACTACCCTACACTACACTATTATCCACACAATAAATCTAAATTAAACCCTTTCTAAGTAATTAATTCCCTTCTAAGTAATTGACCCCCTCTAAATAATTATCCCTATTTAACCCTCACCATACATAATTAACGCTATTACTAACCACTTAGAGCCAGTTATCCATATGTAGTCCTATTCAACCCTAACTGTACCCAATTAACCCTAACTGTACCCAATCAGAATGTGTAAAGGTTTCAGCCAATCAGAATGGGATATAGGGGTATATCCCAATCCGATTGGCTGAAATCAGATTGAAAGCGATTTCAGCCAATCAGAATGCGCACTTTTTTGTTGTTGATTGGAGCATGCGCGGGAACCTTCATTTGTGGCGGGGAGCTGCTCAAGGGAGGAGCTCCATTATTAGCAGTAATTTATTTTTATAGAACGTCAGGATTTTGTTGGAGAGGCCTTTCCTAGCCCAGAAGAGTGAAGACCAGGGCATCAGGGATCACCGCTGGAGGGGCATTTTGGCCAGGTCAGTAGACTCATTGACCCTTTTACAGGTTGTAAGCCTTTTTATTTTAATAGTGGTTTTCATTTGATGTAATATTTTTTTTATTTTATGTGTAAGTCTTTTTTTTGTAATGTTTTTGTTATTTTTATGTAATTAGTAGTTTGTTATTTTTGTACTTAGTGGGGGGTTTATTTTTTGTAATGTGGGTATTTTTATTTTTTGTCCTTACTGGGGTGTTAGGGGGGTAATAGGATAGGATAGGGGTTAATAGGATAGGGTAGGGGTTAAGAGGGTAGGGGTTAATAGGATAGGATATGGGTAAATAAGATAGAGGTTAATTGGGGGTTAATTGGGTACAGGTAGGGTTAATTGGGTACAGTTAGGGATAAATAGGTACAGTTATGGTTTATTGGGTAAAGTTAGGATTTATTGGGTACAGTTAAGTTTAAATAGGTACATTTCGGGTTTATTGGGTACAGTTAGGGTTTATCGGGTACAGTTAGGGTTAAATAGGACTAGATAGGGATAACTGGGTCTAAGTAGAAAGTGATAGGGTTAATTAGGTATGGTGAGGGTAATGAATAGTTCACATAAAATAGCATAAAGAGTTACAATTAAACTTTACCAATCACATATATAGTTGTCGTAATTATAATTTGTCGGTCACGCTATGTTAAAAATTACAAGCTTGCACATGCGCAATGAGCACCAAAGGCGCTCATCTCGAGGACCAAAAGTTACAGATTTTCAGAGGTCCCGATGAGCGGCTTTGGCCCATAAGGTAGAGGGTATGCAATGAGGAGAGTCTCGCAATGATTGCCAACGGCACTCATTGCAAGGCCCTTAATTTAGAGGGGATGCAATAAGCGCCAAAAGGGCATCATCGCGTGGCCCGTAAAGTAGAGGGGGGTAAAGGGTCACAATGAGCGCTGAACGTGCTCAAAAAGCCGTCATTTTTATTCAAGCCCGTAACTCGAAGCAGTTGGGAGGCCACTCATTGTGAGGCCCGTAATGTAGAGGGGATGCAATGAGCACCGAAGGCACTCATCGCAAGGCCCGTGTGGTAGAGGGGGAGAGGGTCGCAATGAGTGCTGAAGGTGCTCATCGCAAGGCTCGCTCCGACTGGCTTCCGAGTTACGGGCTTGGGGGAAAAAAGACGTAATTTTTATTTCAAGGCTGTAACACGGAAGGCGTTGGGAGGCTGCCAAAAGATGCCAATTGAATAGAAAATTAGCTACCAACCAACCTGAAGGCGCTAATCGCTTAGAGGTGGGAAAGGCACGCAATGAATGCCAAGTTATGGGCTTGCGCATGCCGCGGCCTGCAATGAGTGGCAAAGCCTGTGATGAGCGTGAAGGCGATCATCGCGAGGAACCTAAAGTAGAGGTTCGCGCTGAGTGCCAAAGTTATGGGCTTGCACATGAGCACAGCACATGCCGCAGCCTGCAATGAGCAGAGGGGATCATAAAGTAGAGGGGGAGAAAGGGTTGCAATGAGCGCCAAAGGTGCTAATCGCAAGGCTTGCAAAACAGGCTCCTTCAAGCTACCGAGTTACGTAAGGTAGGGGGGGGGAGGCTCGCAATGAGTGCCAAAGGTGCTCATCGCAAGGCCCGCAATACCAATTTAAGCTTCAAGTCTTGCGGGCTTGGAAAAATAGTTACAGCTTTCACAACGCCAAGCCCACAAATGAGAGTGGTTAGGAAGAGGGGGGGGGGGGTGGCTCGCAATGAGCGCCGAAGGCTGAAGGCGTTCATCGCAAGGCCTGCAAGTTAGAGGGGACAAGATTCTGCTTACTTCCAAACAGAGCTGACATATTTTATCCTTAGAGTCATAAGTATGGCATGTCAGCTGTTTAGTAAAGTAAACTAACCAACACTTATAAATCCCAGTGTCTCAAGATGACAATACACAAAAGTACCGCCAATATAACCTTCCACTCTTTTAAAGATACAGTATCAATATAAATTATACCCTTAATAGATATAGTTATAAACCTATAGCCACATTAAATTCGAAGCTCGTATGTGCAACGTGAGAACCGCAAAGGCTGCAAGCTTGAAGTTTTGCAGATTTACAGTGCTATTAAATTACAACATGCTGCCAGTTACGGGTTTGAGAGGAAAACCTGTACACCCATTTTTTGCTCGTTGGATGCGCGGCCCTGAACGTGATTAACTAGTCAAACTCGGAGGTTCGAGTTTAGATGGAGCCAAATGGAAACAGAGATCATCACATTTACGTCACTGAAAAATGGAGGTGGGATTTCAAAGTCTTACAGCGTTCAATTACTAGTTATGATTGTAACCACATTCCAGATATAATGCAATATTGATAAAGCCGTAAATATGATATTCTATTACATGCAAGTTCCATTATTTGTATCAACACATTGATTGCTGGGATCGATATAACATGGAAATTCAACATGAAATGAAGTATTTTTTGGGGACGATTTGTGAGCTTGAGAATATTGTGCTATTAATTCTAAGTACAGTAATGTGCGTATATTTGCATTTAAAGTGCTACAGATTGGACTTTACCCCCCTTGCGGCTCCTCTCTAGCACTCGTTGGCTTCTTGGCTCCATTTGTGAGTTACTGAGTTCTCCCCCTCCTGCAGCCCGTAGACTCATTGACCCTTTTACAGGTTGTAAGCCTTTTTATTTTAATAGTGGTTTTCATTTGATGTAATATTTTTTTTATTTTATGTGTAAGTCTTTTTTTTGTAATCTTTTTGTTATTTTTATGTAATTAGTAGTTTGTTATTTTTGTACTTAGTGGGGGGTTTATTTTTTGTAATGTGGGTATTTTTATTTTTTGTCCTTACTGGGGTGTTAGGGGGGTAATAGGATAGGATAGGGGTTAATAGGATAGGGTAGGGGTTTAGAGGGTAGGGGTTAATAGGATAGGATATGGGTAAATAAGATAGAGGTTAATTGGGGGTTAATTGGGTACAGGTAGGGTTAATTGGGTATAGTTAGGGATAAATAGGTACAGTTATGGTTTATTGGGTAAAGTTAGGATTTATTGGGTACAGTTAAGTTTAAATAGGTACATTTCGGGTTTATTGGGTACAGTTAGGGTTTATCGGGTACAGTTAGGGTTAAATAGGACTAGATAGGGATAACTGGGTCTAAGTAGAAAGTGATAGGGTTAATTAGGTATGGTGAGGGTAATGAATAGTTCACATAAAATAGCATAAAGAGTTACAATTAAACTTTACCAATCACATATATAGTTGTCGTAATTATAATTTGTCGGTCACGCTATGTTAAAAATTACAAGCTTGCACATGCGCAATGAGCACCAAAGGCGCTCATCTCGAGGACCAAAAGTTACAGATTTTCAGAGGTCCCGATGAGCGGGTTTGGCCCATAAGGTAGAGGGTATGCAATGAGGAGAGGCTCGCAATGATTGCCAACGGCACTCATTGCAAGGCCCTTAATTTAGAGGGGATGCAATAAGCGCCAAAAGGGCATCATCGCGTGGCCCGTAAAGTAGAGGGGGGTAAAGGGTCACAATGAGCGCTGAACGTGCTCAAAAAGCCGTCATTTTTATTCAAGCCCGTAACTCGAAGCAGTTGGGAGGCCACTCATTGTGAGGCCCGTAATGTAGAGGGGATGCAATGAGCACCGAAGGCACTCATCGCAAGGCCCGTGTGGTAGAGGGGGAGAGGGTCGCAATGAGTGCTGAAGGTGCTCATCGCAAGGCTCGCTCCGACTGGCTTCCGAGTTACGGGCTTTGGGGAAAAAAAGACGTAATTTTTATTTCAAGGCTGTAACACGGAAGGCGTTGGGAGGCTGCCAAAAGATGCCAATTGAATAGAAAATTAGCTACCAACCAACCTGAAGGCGCTAATCGCTTAGAGGTGGGAAAGGCACGCAATGAATGCCAAGTTATGGGCTTGCGCATGCCGCGGCCTGCAATGAGTGGCAAAGCCTGTGATGAGCGTGAAGGCGATCATCGCGAGGAACCTAAAGTAGAGGTTCGCGCTGAGTGCCAAAGTTATGGGCTTGCGCATGAGCACAGCACATGCCGCAGCCTGCAATGAGCAGAGGGGATCATAAAGTAGAGGGGGAGAAAGGGTTGCAAGGAGCGCCAAAGGTGCTAATCGCAAGGCTTGCAAAACAGGCTCCTTCAAGCTACCGAGTTACGTAAGGTAGGGGGGGGGGAGGCTCGCAATGAGTGCCAAAGGTGCTCATCGCAAGGCCCGCAATACCAATTTAAGCTTCAAGTCTTGCGGGCTTGGAAAAATAGTTACAGCTTTCAAATCCCAGTGTCTCAAGATGACAATACACAAAAGTACCGCCAATATAACCTTCCACTCTTTTAAAGATACAGTATCAATATAAATTATACCCTTAATAGATATAGTTATAAACCTATAGCCACATTAAATTCGAAGCTCGTATGTGCAACGTGAGAACCGCAAAGGCTGCAAGCTTGAAGTTTTGCAGATTTACAGTGCTATTAAATTACAACATGCAGCCAGTTACGGGTTTGAGAGGAAAACCTGTACACCCATTTTTTGCTCGTTGGATGCGCGGCCCTGAACGTGATTAACTAGTCAAACTCGGAGGTTCGAGTTTAGATGGAGCCAAATGGAAACAGAGATCATCACATTTACGTCACTGAAAAATGGAGGTGGGATTTCAAAGTCTTACAGCGTTCAATTACTAGTTATGATTGTAACCACATTCCAGATATAATGCAATATTGATAAAGCCGTAAATATGATATTCTATTACATGCAAGTTCCATTATTTGTATCAACACATTGATTGCTGGGATCGATATAACATGGAAATTCAACATGAAATGAAGTATTTTTTGGGGACGATTTGTGAGCTTGAGAATATTGTGCTATTAATTCTAAGTACAGTAATGTGCGTATATTTGCATTTAAAGTGCTACAGATTGGACTTTACCCCCCTTGCGGCTCCTCTCTAGCACTCGTTGGCTTCTTGGCTCCATTTGTGAGTTACTGAGTTGAACACCAGTGATTTTGAGGCAATCTAATAGCGCAATTGGAATATAGCGGATACAGGCTTAACAGGTCAAAGGATTTGTGAGTTCGCAAGTCGAATTCTCAAGTCCTGTAGGGTTTTCTGGCTCCTCCCCACAAATCATCGGCGTGCTGGTTTAAGAGTCCAATTTAGTAGCCTTAAGTCTTGCAAGCTACATTACGAGCTACAATTTTACACGTTAGGGGAATTTAATGTGGCTGCTAGTCATTGGTTTAAGGAGTGTCCACCCTTTATCCCTGTCCAATAACAAGAAAATCTGATTATATTACATAACCAGATACATCCGTATACTTGCTCGTAAACCATAAATGTCAGGGATGAACTTACACTAGTTTTAACTCGAGTATTTAAAAGTTCAGTTCAATAAACAAGCCATTCATAGCATAATGTAATAAAAGATATTCAAACTTATAGTCCAACCCATAAAACAGTGGGGGGACATAAAGGAGCTAAAGGGCTGTTAATTTACTTATGGTGATAATGTGGTCATCAATAATCCATAGTGCGTGGGGCGTGGCTAGCAACTGAAGAAGCCAGACGTGTTGAGCTGGAGCTCCGCGTAAAATAGCCTTTTAAAGTGCTTATTGTCAGCAGAATTGGCCAATTTTATAATAAAAACACCCAGCAGAGGTTCCCCCACCTCAGTGAGTTTAGAGGGGTGTTTATGTGCGCCAAAAGGGGAAAATACCCCACTTACTAGGCGCCTTCCTGATCGGGGCCTACAACAGAGGGACGTGCCAACCAGCCTCATCCGGATTATCAGCTCTCCTGATCCCTCCCCCGGTCTACCCCGCCGACAGAGGACCGGAGTACACGGGGGGCCAGACGCAGCGGGAGAGACTGTGCAGGCGTGCAGGCTGAGGCTGGAGAGGTGAGAGAGGCCACGCTAGACAAGCGGAGCGGAGAATAGACTGCAGGGGGATTGGCTCAGTTAAGAGCACATGGGAGGAGGCCCCACACGGGCTGCAGGAGGGGGAGAACAACCCTGTCTCCCCTGAAGTTACCCTCACGGGGCACTGAGCAACAGGGGGCACCACACAGGGGAAAAGGAGGAAGAAGCCCCTATCAAGAACCCCTGGCCAATCTGACACATCCCCCTAGAAGCCTGGAGGAAGAGACCGGGGTGCAGAACCGCCAAAGGCACTTCACTGCAGGTACAGGGGAGAGGTAAAAGATTTCCTAGGGGGAGAAGACGGCCCAGGGCCAGGAAAGGGGTAACCCGGGGGGCCTCAACAACATATTTGCCCCAGAGCAAGCAATCCGGGGCCCCTCTCCCACTCTACCCCACTGAAGCTCTCCCAGTAGCCTTGGGTTTATATAAACCAGACTAAAGGGACACAGAAAGCTAGAGTACACCTCAAGCTGCACTGGACTTGAGTGACAAAGAGAGCAGATTTTTTGGCTTCACATTTAAATGTTACAGTGCTGCAATCTTGACTTTATTATTACTGATATTACTTGGGTGCTTAAAACTGAACCAAGAGTCTCACTACAAAGTTTTATATAACTTTCATCAGCAGCACCATGAGGATATACATTTTCACTCAAAACATTGCATAAGCAGTCTTAATAGACAGTACTCTACTCCCACCCGTTGGCTGCTTCAGATTATTACAGACTTAATTAACTCCAATAATAAATTGAACCTGCCATTATCAAGATCTTCAAGGGACTAAGGCTCTACACACCTGGCCTTCCATCCTTCCAACCGGATCATCCCTATCTTAGGGAGGGACCGTAGCACTATACAACCGCATATCACGACATTGCATTGGAGATGAAGTATTAGATATATATGTGAAGATCTAAGTCAATATTTGGCCTGATAATTATTGGGCTGGGACTCTGGAGGATGTTAGCACAAAATCTTTTGGCGAATACCCTGCCCGCTAAAGTAAAGATGTGGTAAATGTAGGGCCAACACCCCTATCAATGGGCCATTACCCCTCCTAAGCCACAAAGCACACTCAAGAGACCCTTGCTGCAACATTACTACCCAGTGGGCCGGGACTCATCCTAGGCCGGGACCCATCCCCTATCAGCACAGATCAGGTCAAACGGAGAGCTCAAATCTAGAAGAGGTTCAGACTTTCCCTCAATTTACAGCAAGGCTAGAACCAAAAAGGGCGGAGGGGCCCGACGGATAACTGAGCATTTTCCCTCCACCACAGCTAGACGGTCCCCCCACTCGGAGTCAATTTTGGGGGCTTCGGACGTGTCGGATGCTGAGAGCTCCCAGAAAGGGAATATGATGGATGCAAACATATCCAAAGACTCTAAAGCTTGGTTTGAGAACATGCTAAAATCACAACTTGCATTGGCAGTTCAAGATCTGAAACACGAAATCCAGGAACCAGGCCAACGGGCAAGTATCCTGGAATCTTCACTGGACCATGTCATAGATTCCCAAAGACAAGATCTTGTCGACATCGACACAAACGCAATGAAAATATGCTCTCTTGAACTCAAGCTGGAAGACCTCGAAAATAGATCGAGGAGGTACAACGTCAGATTCAGAGGCGTCCCAAACTCAATCACTGACCTGGCACCTTACCTCTCGGATCTAGTGAAGTCAATACTTCCAGACTCCCAGGAGGGAGAAATCGGCATCGAAAGAGCACATAGGGCGCTAGGGGCATCCCCGAACCCTAACATACCTAAAGAAATCATAGTCCGCTTCCTGAGGCAACACACAAGAGACCAAATTCTCTACCACCCTTTCATTAAATAGGGTTTAAATTTAGTAGTTAAATTCTAATACACCTCCTCGCCAGGGCATTATGCAGGAGGACAGGATCCTCATGCCCTCCAAAAGCGCTAGAGCGCAAGGAAAAAGTATTAGAGTAGGTGAAAAAGTTCAATTTGTTATGTTATTGTTGACGCATGTATTTTTGTACTTCTCTCGGAAATATATCTTGTATGTAAATTGTCTATCTCTAATCCACTTAGCACTCCCAGGGTCTCTCCATGATGCAGGTGCACCTCGTCTCCTGGTCGCCCTAGGGTGTCTCTCGTCTCCGGGCCTCCGGCCTTCGGAGAAAAACTCCATCCAGAGCAGGAAAAATGTAAGTGTCACACTACACACAGCATCCACAGACAGACAAGGATAAATGGCTAGGCCCTAATTTAAGATCCTGTCCCACAATGTGAAGGGATTTAACTCCCCCCATAAGCGGCGCAAAGCCTTTCTTACATACAGGGAGCATCGCCCCTCAGTAATCTTCCTAGAGGAGATGCACTTCATTCGTAGCAAACCCCCTAAATACCTCCACAAACAATACCCAAACTTCTACACAATGGGTATGATGGCAAAGAGGGAGGGGGTAGCAATTCTCCTGCATCGGGACTTTCCATTTGTACTCCAGGGTAAAAAATCAGATCCTGAGGGTCACTACTTGATTCTGACAGGGAAAATATTCGACACGACAGTGTCTCTAATCGCGGCATATGCCCCACCCACGAATCCCCACAGTACAGTCCGGAAACTACTTACGGTACTAGAGAAAGGAGACTATGGCAAAATAATTTTTGGGGGGGACCTAAATTTAGCGTTGGATCCCAAACTGGATAGGTCCAAGGGGAGAGAGGGGCCCCAATTTCCCAGTAGGCTAAAACAAGTTAAAACACAACTCGCTAACCTGAATTTGGTAGATTCTTGGAGGGACCTCCACCCTAAAGACAGGGAGTACTCCTTCTATTCAGCCCCTCACGACTCATATTCGAGAATTGACTATATCATCATAGACGCTACGCTCCTGGATCAGGCAAAGGAAGCGGAGATTATTCCGTGTACCTGGTCAGATCATTCAGTTATCAAATTACCCTAGATCTAGGCACAGTACACCCCTCCCCCCCGACCTGGCGCATCAATGAGATGCTACTAACATCTCCTACATCCAAAGACAAGATCCAGCAAGAGCTAGAGATGTATTTTAGGGAGAACACTAAGGAGGATGTAGGAATAGGCTGGGTGTGGGTGGCCCACAAAGCATATATTAGAGGGGTCTGCATGAAATTAACTGCTGAACACAAAAATCACAGTAGGGCCCGAGAGGATGCATTGAATAAAGAGTTGATAAGTTTGGAAAGGGCAAAACAGCAGGATAATTCTGCAGGGGATAGGTCCCAGATTGAGAAAACCAGGGCGGAACTTGACATGATTCTGTCTGAAAGAACTGAGAGAGCTCTCAGAATCACGCATCATAAATTTTACAGCAAAGCAAACAAACCGTACACATTTCTTGCCAAAAAATTAAAATCAAAGCAAAATCAATCTAGAATCTGCAAAATTAAATCACCCCAAGGGCTTGTGACCTCCAAACCCTCCAAAATTCAGGACATTTTCCAGGCGTACTATAGTAAGCTATATAAAGCCTCGAACTCCCTAGACCAGGGGGAAACACAATCATTCTTAGCCTCCCTGGATCTGCCTAAGCTAACATAGGAGAATGCTACCTCATTGAATAAAACAATTTCCCAGGAGGAAGTGAGTAAGGTCATATTAGAATCTAAATTGGGCAAAGCCCAAGGCCCAGATGGCTTTACGAATGCGTACTACAAAAAATCTGTAGGCTTACTGGCCCTGTACCTGACCACGTTATATAATGCAATCCTGGAGGGCCTGCCAATCCCCCCAGAACTTAACAATGCTGATCTGGTCTTGTTCCCCAAGGAGGGGAGGGACCCATTAGAAGCCAAGAACTACCGACTGATATCACTTCTTAATAGCGATATCACATTTCTGGCCAAGATCATGGCGGATAGGATAGCTGGGTTTCTCCCCTCCTTTATTCATAAAGACCAAGTGGGATTTATTCCAGGCGACAAGCTGGGGACAATATCAGGAAAATCCTAAACTTGGTCCATCATGCTAAATTAAATAACACCCCGGCCTGCCTGCTCTCTCTAGATGTGGAGAAGGCCTTTGACTCCCTGGAATGGCCTTTTCTCATGGCTACACTGACCAAAATTTACAGGGAAGTTTCTAAACCTAATCCGGACTTATTACAAGGACCCTAAGGCAAATTTAAGACTTCCAGGTGGGGGGAGGCCAGCTGTCTGCATCCAGAGGGGGACGAGATAGGGCTGTCCACTGTCACCTGTTTGCCTTGGCAATTGAGCCCCTGGCCCATACGATTAGAGCTTCCCCGGAGATAAAGGGTATCCAAGTTGGGTCACATCACTTTAAGGTATCGCTCTTTGCGGACGACTTACTGTGTTCCATTTCGGAGCCATTGACGTCGGTACCACCTCTGATGCAAAAACTTGAACGATTCGGGATGCTCTCAGGATTGAAAATCAATGTGGAAAAAACTGAAGCATTGGCTTTAGATATTCCACTCCTAGAGAAAGAATCCCTTACAAGGAGTTGTAAGTTTCAGTGGGCCGGGAAGGGGATTAAATACCTGGGAATATGGCTGACAGCTAAAATACAAGATTTATATAAAGCTAATTACCGCCCATTGTTCCGCTTACTTCAGGAGGAGATGATCAAATGGGCAAAGTATAACATCTCCTGGCTCGGTAGGATTAGCTCGGTTAAAATGAACATTCTACCTAGACTGCTATATTTATTTAGATCTTTACCGATCCAGATGCATATGAAAGACCTTTCAAACTTCCAAAGCAGGGTTTTTCATTTTATCTGGGGTGGGGGTCCCTCCAGGATAGCAAAAAATAACATGTACAAACATAAATCCAGGGGGGGGGGCTGGCGTGTCCCAACTTAAAACTTTACTACCGAGCAGCACAATTAGCTTTTGTTCCCCAGGCCCACTTGCCCAAAGCCCATCCGGCATGGATGTTTATTGAAAGCCAGGACATGATGCCCTATACATGGGACACGGCGGTCTGGCTTCACCCACTCCCCACAGAGATTAAAAAGTCTGCTAACCCAATGATAAGGAACTCCGCAGCTAATCTAATATGGGCCTTCAATCATACGGACCTTCTACCCCGGCTCTCCCACCTAACGCCTGTACTCACACACCCACTAGCTCCGGCAGGTATTTCACAGGTTTCCCGGCAATGGTGGAAGAATAACAAACTTTATAGATTGGGTAACTGGATGAGAGATGGTTGGGCGTTAGCATTCGAGAGTTTTAGGGACGAATATGACATCCCCCTATATGAGCATTATAACTTTTGCAGGTTTAGGTACTTTGTGGAGAGACTACGTAGGAATTCAGGGGTCCCCTCTCATAATAGGTTTTCTAGAATGTGTGAAAAAGCCCCCCTCACAAAAGGTGTGATAGGGGAACTATACGAGGTCTTCAATACCCCAAAAACGTTAGCCAAAGATAAATATATGAGGGAATGGGAAAAGGATATAGCCATCAACTGGGAGATTGAGACGTGGGAGACTTCTTGGGCCAATGTCATGAGGGGGTCACTAAATTATAGTATATTAGAGACATCAATTAAAGTCCTTCACCGTGCTTTCATTACCCCGGATCGACTAGCTAAATGAAGTAAAACGGAAACCCCGAGGTGCTTTAGAGGATGCTCAGAGCTGGGCTCTTTTTACCATACTTGTGGAGCTGCCCAAAGGTTCAGCAGCTATGGACGGCAGTGGGTGGCTTGGTGGATAATATCTTTGGACATCATATTAAAGTAACCCCTGAAGCTAGTCTACTGGGGATGCCGGTGGCCTCTCTCTCTCTGCCCCCTACAACAGACTCTTACAATTTATCTTTTTAGCGACAAAAACACATATAGCCAGGAGCTGGAAGAAAAAGACACTAGAGATAGGGGCAGTTCATGCTAAGATTCACTACATAGCGGTCAATGAAAGGATTTCCCATTCGCTGGCGGATTCAATCCCCAAGTTCTTGGAAATCTGGGGTCCCTGGATAGAATACACAGATATCAAGATTCCTCTACTTCAATAAATGGGGAGGAGGGGGGGGGGGGGCGCCCTCACATTGTCGACAGGGAAAAGGGAAGGCTGGAGGCCGGAGGGGAGAAACCGGGAGAGGAGCTGCACCGAATTGGAGAAGACAGACAGGTATGATAGGATGGAACAAAAGCAGGATTGAGATGGAAAAGTGCTATCCAGAGATGAAGGCTTAAATATGGAAGTGTCAGGTAGAATGTTTTAGTTTGGTTGGTTAAGTTAACTTGTGTACAAGTTATTAAGCGACTCTTCCTTAATATTAAAGAAAAGATAATAAAAATAATTTAATGGGGGAAAAGAAACGAAAAACAAACAAACAAAGAAAATAGTAATGTATTTCTCTAGATGTAAAAGAGCTAGTTAATTGATAAAATTAGGGCTTTTATAATATCTATATAGACCCCTAAGTCATAACATTGAGATTCAAGAACTACTTGGAAGATTCTCCGGATGAGATAGTAACGGAAGGAGAGGGGAGAAAATAAATAAAAAACCAAAGAACAGTATAGGTTACTGATAGATTTAGGGATACATGCTTATATGGCCAAGAAAGGCCCGGTTTAAATCCATTCATTGGTCTACCAATAATAGCACGGAGGAAAATATAGCAAAAAAGGAGGAGGCAGGATACAATGATAAGGTCTCATGATTGATATTAATGCTATGTTTATTACGCTCATTATTGTACAAATGTTTGCACTTTGTATTCCTGCAATAAAAACTATTTAAAAAAATAAAAAATAATCCATAGTGTGTGAAAGGAAGTCATTAAAGCATGCAGAAATAAATTATATTCATTGACTGAGTTGACATTCTATCATAAGAAGGCTTTAAAAGAAAAGCCTTCATGATAGTTGGAGGCCGAGCCAACGTCCATAGCCATCGGACGTGTTGTGTGTGAGCTCCGGCCACAGGCTGATTAATCAGGCCCAGAGACTGCCATCAGGGCTGAAAAATCCCCCTAAAACCTCAGGGGAGAACAGGGGGAGCAGCCTGATACCCACCCTGAGACCCCGAATCCTCAGAGCCCGGAGAAGGGGGTGCACACATCTCCCGGACGGGGAGTTCCGCCAAAGGGAGAAAAGAACGCCTGGCAGGTGCAGCACAGGCACCGAAGAGGTGCTGGAAGAGAGGGGACTGAGACCGGAAGCTCCAGGCACCCGGATCCCAGACTGTGGAGGTAGGAGAGGCGGCCGCGGGGGCCGTAGAAGGGAGGAAGAAGCCGCCAACTTGGGGCACGTGTGGCGAGGGCCACGCTACCCCAGGGGATCCCCAGGGCATAGACTGAGGTGAGGCACCTGCAGAGGGGTGACTGGAGGGACTGGCGGAGGCCTATAAAGCCCGTAGCCTGGGGCAGAAGTGAGCAGGACGGCGGGAGAACCCGCGGGAAGACGGGAGGCCACCATTTTGGGTCCCCATGAGGCAGGCCTGGAAACTCCCATCACCAACCTCATCTCAAGCTAGACCAGCTTAATAAAAGGAGACCTAGCTCCACAAGGCTCAACACCCTCACCTGCCCAACACTACTGTAAATACCTTTCCTATCCTGCAAGAGCTAGAAGACACCCTTGTGGAGTAAACACTGGGCCAGAAGGGCTGCTTCACTTAAATCCCTCACCCCCCACAAGCCCTACCAGGACTCTGTTTTATTTTGCGAGCATCCAACTCAGGAGCTGTGTGCTTACGCCTTGATTGGGGCATTGCCACTTTAATGAGTCTTGATATTCTACCAGACCTAGGCCCGCGAAGAAGTGGCCGCCATCTTGCGTCACCCCGGGGTGAGCCTAAGATCTATCCCTGTGCCCAGACATCTACCTCTGGGCCCAAACAAGCCACTGTCCACTAATACCCAGCCCAGAAACCCTAAGCCTCAAGAGGAGGTATATCTACAGAGCAGTGTGAGCTGAACACAGCAGGCCACTATATCATCCAGACTCTGCAAGTTGTACCCTAACAAAAGGAGGCTGCATTAAAAGCCCAGAAAAGATTGCAACTTTGCCGCTACTAAAAGCCGTGCAAACCTGGGGGCACTAAAGGGAGGCTTTACTATTCCCGGGTCCAAAGGACTCAGGTTAAAAACTTTTCAAAGCTCACTGTGAGGCAGCTGCTTAAGATTGCTGTAGACTCAAGCTGCCACCCTCTGGATACATAGCAAAACTGCAGCAGACTTGTAACATGAGAGCTGGGCTGCCTGCTTTCTACACACCTACCCCTGTAACAAGCTACAAAGGCCAATGTGACTCTCTAAATCAAGAGATGTAAAAGCCCCCCGATAAGAAGTCCTGACTGACAAGCAATCACGATCTACTCTGTGTGGGATCACAGTCTCGGATCTAACCAGCTTGATGTGACACAGCAATTATAACTATACGTTCCTGAATGGCTTACAAGCAGATGGGAAAATAGGAGGAATTTTACAGCTCTCTGAATAGTGCAAAGCTCCACGGTACAGCAATGAAGAAGAGTAAAAGGGCCCCCTCAGCTAATGGCATCCGTCAGCACTTCTCGCCTATGGCGGCCAAGCCTGTGTCTCCAGTGGAATCTGCTTCCGACCACTCAGACTCATCTGACCAAGAGGAGTCCTCTAAGAAAACAAGGCAACACATCGACCTATTGCCTAGATCCATTGCAACTATTGAGCAGCTCTTAACCAAGGCAATAGTGCCTTTGAGGAATGACCTGAAAGAGCTGGGGCAGAGGACCCAATTACTGGAGGAGATGGTGGATCAAATTGGAGAGGCGCTTCAGCATGACAAGTCCACCATTGATCAAAATTCATATTACATTATGGAACTGACAGATAAGATCGAGGACCTAGAGAACCGGTCCCGCTGCCACAACGTCAGAATACGTGGGGTGCCAAGGGCCACACAGGATCTGGTGGTGTATTTAAAGGAAACCTTCGCGGCAATACTACCTGACCAGCCAGAGGTGGTTCTCGAAATAGAGCGAGCTCACAGAGCTCTTGGAAGGGCGAGAAATCCGGAGGCCCCTAAAGATGTTGTTGTGTGAGTCCTAAGGAAACAGGCCGAAGACCTCCTACTGGCAGAAACTAGGAAGATGCAGATGGTCAAGGGCCCAGATAACTGTAGTCTACAAGTGTATGCGGACCTGTCCCCCAACACGCTAGACAGGAGGAGGCAGATGAAACCTGCTCTGGCGATCCTTCAGCAGAACAAACTGCAGTATCGGTGGAATTTTCCCTTCGCCCTCACCTTCAGCTATCAAGGCACCTTGCACACCACCCACAATCTACAAGACTGTCTTGCAGTATTGCGCCAGCTCCGTATCTGCCCAGCAGACCTACCGGCAGAAGAACATGGCCACTCTCCACCTCCTCCCATCCCGAAAAAACAATGGACTCTAGTGGGTTCACAACTTCCAAAAGATGATCCGCTCCCCCCCAGGAGTTCCAGAGATAAGAACTTATCCCGCAAGAGCCAGGCTGTTTGCAGTTCCCAACACAGAGGAGATCCTGGACTGGTCCCTGAGGGCTTGATAACAACACGATCAGAGTGAAAGCAAGTCGAATAACTGTAAGTGACTCAGAGACTTTACTCACTCAGTTCCTGGACTTTTTGATATACCCTAACGGAAGGGGAGTAGGCATAGAATAGTTTAGTTAAAATATAGGTTAGTCAGGGCCTCAGAGGGGGGGGGGCCTGTTTGAAGTGGATTTTTGAGATAGACATAAAAGTTCTCAGTTTAATTTGACAAGTTGAAATGTTGTTGAGATTGGGTATTATTAGTTATGGAGAAAGGGAGGAGCGGGGTCCGTTAGAGCAACTATCCGGCCCTCAAGGAGCAATTATCATAACAATTATAGTACCAGAAGTGCCTCCGCTGATAAAGAAATATGCAGACATATATATTCCTGCAAGTCAAGGTAGCCAGGGTTTAGGCAGCCAGCATAATCTAACCTCGGGGCAAGGTCAGGAGAGAATAGAGGGACCCAGAGGAATGAAGGGAGTTTGCCATATGTACATCTAATACCATGTGTTTCTGTTTTTTTCTGGCCCAACAGCGACCGGAGTCTCCAGCACCAGCAGCCTCTCTCCAAGCCTTTATTCATCCTTGGATCCCTAGGATTTGGCGTCGGGCGAGGAGTAACAGGTAGACAAGGAGAGCATACACACTTAGACGCTAAAATACAATGAGTGGGTCAGAGAACGTATTTATAACTCATAATGTGAAGGGGTTTAACTCCCCTTTTAAGAGGAGGAAGGCTATTAGATACTACAAGAGGTTGAGGCCCTCGGTTATCTCATTTCTCGCATGAGAGTAAACCGAAGTTTGTCCACAAGGACTATCCGATAGTATATGCGGCCACTCAGCCTACAAAGAAGGCAGGGGCAGCTATCCTGATGCACAAAGACTTCCCGTTCAGCCTGGAGCATAGCAGAATAGATAAAGAGGGGAATTATGTATTAGTCACAGGAGTGGTCTCGGGCCAATTTCACTGATCTCCCTATATTCTCCCACAAATTCTCCCCACCAAACCCTGATTAAAACGCTGAGGGAGCTGGAACCTCTAGATCTGGGCAGGCTGGTGATCGGGGGGGGGGGGGGGGGGGGCTTTAACTTGACCTTGGACCCAACAATAGACAGATCTGGACACACCCAGGATGCTAAATTTAAAAAAAAAACAGGGTCAAATTAAACAGTTAATGGCTAAGAAGGGCTTAGTAGACGCTTGGAGAGGCTTACACATGGATGACAGGGAATATACATTTTACTCACCTACACATGGCACTTATTCGAGGATTGACACGTTCCTAATGAGCTCTCTACTCTTTGATAAAGTCAGAGAATCTGACATTGTCCCTTGTCCCTGGTCTGATCACGCTATAGTGGTCATTAAAATAACGATAGGACCTAACTTATCCCCATTCAGGAGCTGGAAGATCGATGAACACCTGCTGTCAGACCCCAACAGCTTAGCATCATTAGCGGGGGACATTAAGCAGTATTTTGAATTGAATGATTCCCCTGAGACGGGGGTGGGATGGCTCTGGGTAGCCCATAAGGCTTTTATAAGGGGCTGCTGTATTAAACTAACAGCTCAACCCGGTAAGTCGCTTAGGCGGAAGGAGGAGGAGTTAACAGCTACCCTCAGCAACATAGAAAAGCTTAACCAGAAATGCCCTACCATGGAGCTTTGCAGCCAAATTAATAAGGTTAGGATAGAACTAGACAGGGTCCTGTCTTTTTATATGGAAAAGGCTATGAGGAAGACTAGGCACCGATACTACTGGAAAGCTAACAAACCAGACAGAATGCTGGCTAGGAGATTGAAGGCTAAGGAGATCCAGTCTAGGGTCACCCAGATTAGGAACGTAGACGGCAACATTTCTTGTAGCCCGAGGGACATACAGAAGGAGTTCCAGTCCTTCTATCAGCAGATCTACTCATCTGGTCAGCTGAACGATGGGCTGGATCTTGACTCCTTTTTAAGAACTATCGATCTTCGCTCTATAGACGAGCAGCAACTAGCTAACCTTAACTTAGATATTACATCGGAAGAAGTGAAGGCAGCAATCCAGGGTCTCAAGCTAGGCAAATCCCCGGGGCCGGACGGCTATACCAACTTATATTATAAGAGATTTGAATCCCTATTAAATCCCCATCTTACGTCCCTATTTAACAAGTTAATGGCCAAAATTATGGCGACACGGATCTCCAGATTCTGGCCAGAGATTATCCACAAAGATCAGGCGGGGTTTGTACCTTATAGACAGGCAGGGGACAATGTCAGACGTATCCTCAATATTCAATATCTAGCGCATAAAACGAACTCCACAATGTGCCTATTGGCTCTATAGAGAAAGCCTTCGATACGGTTGAGTGGACGTATTTGTTTAAAGTTCTGGACAGGTTTGGTCTCAGGGGTCGGTTTATTACTCTACTCTGCACATATTATGAAGCCCCGATAGCTACTCTGAGGTTGCCAGGCGAGCATAGAGCCCAAATTGACATACAGAGAGGTACAAGACAGGGATGTCCACTCTTGCCCCTATTATTTGCCATGGCTGTGGAACCACTGGCGCAGCTCATTAGAGCGGATAGAGAAATTCAAGGGCTCTAGGTAGGGTTACAACAGTATAAGTGCTTTTTCACGGATGATATCTTATGTACCATAACAAATCCCTGGTACTCCATACTAGCATTGATGTCGACTCTTGACAGGTTTGGCAAAATGTCAGGACTTAGGCTGAATTTGGGGAAATCAGAGGCTTTGAGCTTAGGCATGGTGCAAGGCGACATAGACCACCTGAAATCTCTGTATTCCTTCTCGTGGCCTACCAAACATATAAAATACCTAGGGGTTAATATTACACCTCGAATTTCTGATTTGTATAGGGCTAACTATCCCCCCATGTACAGAAAATTGAATGAGGACTTGCTCAGATGGAGGAATTACCCTCTTTCTTGGACCACCGAATTGCGGCAGTCAAAATGAACATTCTGCCAAAGATTCTATATCTCTTTAGAACGCTCCCTATGCCGATCTCCCTGAAGGAACTAAACCGGTTCCAGTCCAGTATGTAATGGATCCACTGGCACCCTGACCGGGTACCTCCGTTGATGGACGCGTCCTAGTTTGTGTCGAGGACTACAAGCACCGCACCGGACACCACAACCACTACAGACTCCATAACCGCCGTAGCTTAAAGCTCCCAGGGAGTATGCAGCGCATAGCAATCCCCAGTATGATATAGCGATCCCCTCCAATAACGAGACGAGGCTACGTTTTGAAGGGTCAAGTAGTAGTCTTTAATGACAGGGGATCTCCTATTATGCAATGGTGCCCTCTGAAGGGCTACACCCACATAATTATCACAACAGCCAATTATATACATGGTTCAACCCCCACGTCTCCTCCCCTCAGATAACAGGTAACACAATTATAACAGACACAATTTTAATCACATTCTGGATGTACCCCAAATACAGGGGGTACCCCTTTAAGTCCAGCACCGTTCAATAGCTCTCACCCAGGGGAACAACATATTAAAAAATGGCATGAATCAGACCAGGGGTTCAAAAGTTAGTAAAAGTATCTTTTACACATAACACACAGACATTTCACATATCCCCCATAGTTGGCCACACAATACACATAGAGGGACAATAGGTGAGTCACACCTCCCTGAGGCTACCTGGCAACTTGGATACAATCAGACATTAATTAGATCATCCTTCTTTGTCCTTATCTGAGAATGAAAACAGTTTATACAATAGACTTCCTTATCTGTAACAGGATTATCTCCCATGCCAAGGTCTGCACTAGTCTGGGCCAATATTCTGCAGAGCATAAACCAACATACATGCAGTATAATAGTAGGATCATATTTTAACCATAATAATCATAAAACAGGGTAAAACAGTGATGGGTTCCGTTACACAGTATTTTTAGGTATGTGTGGAAAATAAGAAATCTTGCATATCTAGAAAGGTAATGTTCAGACATAAAAAAGAGGGGGGGCTATCATGTCCTAATCTGCGGGAGTATTTTAAAGCGGCTAGACTGTCCCAACTACCACAAGCGCACTCAGTCAAGCATCAGCCGGGCTGGGTATTTTTAGAACAGCAGCAATTGCAAAAACATAGCTGGGACACATTGATTTGGGTGCCTGAAGGATTGAGCTCGGTTAAATCACATCCGACCCCCATAATAAATCTGACTATAACAATGTGGAAATGGGCCAGATCCAAAAACAAGCTAGCTATAGGTGCATCTCCCCTTTGGTCGGTCCTTTCCTCCCAGGATATTTAGGCAACCATGAACATAACATCCAAACATTGGTGGGCTTCTAGGGGCTTAGATAAGGTAGGCTCTTGGTTTTTAGGGAGTCATTTGATGACTCAGGAGCAGTTTGGCGAAAAATATGCTCTTCCTTCAGGGGAGTATTACAACTGTCTAAAAATAAGGAGCTGGGTCAGCGAAATATTTAAAAAGTTTGGACCCCCGAAATCCTCCTGGTTCTCGGTAATATGCAAAAGCCTTCCACTTGTAAAAGGGATAATAGGCTCATTATATGACATATTTACTAAGTCAAAAAATATAGACAAACCAGCATATATCTGTAAATGGGAAAAAGAGCTAGGGGAGGAATGGGAATGGAAAAAGTAGCAGAAATCGTTCTTCAATCTAAGCAGAGCAACATGTAATTACACGCACATTGAGACATCTATTAAAGTACTTCAGAGAATATATTGCACTCCAGACAGACTAAATAAGTATGACCCTAGGGTAAGCAGTAAATGTTTTAGGGGCTGTCAACAAACAGGAGACCATGTCCATACCTGGTGGCTGTGTCAGGCGGTTCACGAGCTATGGGAAAGGTTAGCACTTATGGCGACGTCATTGTTTGAGACTACGGTTACGGCAACCATGGAGTCTTGTTTATTGGGGATTAATCTGCCTAATTTATCAAAGAATCAGAATAGGCTATTCCAGATAATGGCTGCTAGATGCGCAGGAGGTTATTAAGAAAATTAATTACATAGCAATAAATGAGAAGTTAACACCTGCTATATTGGGTACTATGCCACAGTTCTATAAAATCTGGAATCCCTGGTTAGAGTCATTGTTTGGTTTTCCCTTGATCTGAGTGATCCAGTGGTAATAAGATAACAACAACATATCAGAATTGAGCTATAGGGGGGCTTGGATTGGAGGAGACTTGAGAGCTGGTCCTGGAGACTCTGGTTCGTCTGGACTGCGACACAAGAGGTGATTATATGTACAATAACTGTATAAGTTTAAGAATTGCATTGCTCTCGATGGCAGCTTATTGAAATAGTAGATTAACTAAGAAAATTGAGCTGCATAACTAAATGGACATAGCTTAGAAGTAACTATTTAGGAGGTGAAGAATAGCTAAGCACTGATTCATGCCTTGGTTAAGGAACCCTTTAGATATAAATATATTGATTCAACTTGGTTTATTGAATGTTCCCTTATCTCCATAGTTATTTATTTATTTAAAGTTTTAGTTTTTAGATATTTAAGTTTTGTTTGTTCAAGTTTCCCTTATTTAAGTTAAACGGCTGCTACAGTAACTACAGAATAATAGAAAAAGGAAAACTGAAAGTGTGTACTATAGTTGTGATTATAAGGCATACGTGTTTATGTTAAAATATTATATGCTAATGTGCCTATTGCTTGTTGTTTTGGAAAAATGTGTATTCCTTTCAATAAAAACAATAAAAAAAAAGAAAAAAAAAGAAAAGCCTTCCTTTGGGCCATATGGCGACTGCAATTTCAATTAAAAAATCAATATCAATACTTGACCTATATTTTATGTTTCAACTTTCTGCTTGTAGGGCAGATAAGCAAAGGCAGTTGTCTGCTGTATATAAGTGCATATAAAACAGCAATTCATTGAATGGTAATAAGCAAATATCTGCTTCTAGGTTTTCACCAACTTGACAAGAAACATACAGTGCCTTGCAAAAGTATTCACCCCTTGACTTTTTACCTATTTTGTTACATTACAGCCTTAAATTCAATGTTTTGTTAATCTGAATTTTATGTGATGATCAGAACACAATAGTCTAAGTTGGTGAAGTGAAATGAAAAAAAATATACAAAAAACTATTTTTTAGAAATAGAAAACAGAAAATTGGCATGTGCGTATGTATTCACCCCCTTTGTTGTGAAGCCCATAAAAAGCACTGGGGCAACCAATTACCTTCAGAAGTCACATCATTAATTAAAAAGTGTCACATGATCTGTCATTTCATATACACACCTTTTTTGAAAGGCCCCAGAGGCTGCAACACCTAAGCAAGAGGCACCACTAACCAAACACTGCCATGAAGACCAAGGAACTCTCCAAACAAGTAAGGGACAATGTTGTTGAGAAGTACAAGTCAGGGTTAGGTTATAAAAAAATATACAAATCTTTGATGACCCCCAGGAGCACCATCAAATCTATAATAACCAAATGGAAAGAACATGGCAAAACAGCAAACCTGCCAAGAGACGGCCGCCCACCAAAAGTCACCGGGCAAGGAGGGCATTAATCAGAGAGGCAGCACAGAGACCTAAGGTAACCCTGGAGGAGCTGCAGACTGGAGTATATGTACATCGGATGACAATAAGCCATACACGCCATAGAGTTGGGCTTTATGGCAGAGAGGCCAGAAGAAAGCCATTACTTTCAGCTAAAAACAAAATGGCATGTTTTGAGTTAGCAAAAAGGCATGTGGGAGACTCCCAAAATGTATGGAGGAAGGTGCTCTGGTCTGATGAGACTAAAATTGAACTTCTCGGCCATCAAAGAAAACGCTATGTCTGGCGCAAACCCAACATCACATCACCCAAAGAACACCATCATGCTGTGGGGATGTTTTTCAGCAGCTGGGACTGGGAAACTGGTCAGAGTTGAGGGAAAGATGGATGGTGCTAAATACAGGGATATTCTTGAGCAAAACCTGTACCACTCTATGCGTGATTTGAGGCTAGGACAATGACCCCAAACAATCTGCTAAAGCAACACTTGAGTGGTTTAAGTTGAAACATGTAAATGTGTTGGAATGGCCTAGTCAAAGCCCAGACCTCAATTCAATAGAAAATCTGTGGTCAGACTTAAAGATTGCTGTTCACATTCGCAAACCATCCAACTTGAAGGAGCTGGAGCAGTTTTGCAAGGAGGAATGGGCAAAAATCCCAGTGGAAAGATGTGGCAAGCTCATAGAGACTTATCCAAAGCGCCTTGGAGCTGTGATTGCCGCAAAAGGTGGCTCTACAAAGTATTGACTTTAGGGAGTGAATAGTTATGCACATTGACTTTTTCTGTTATTTTGTCCTATTTGTTGTTTGCTTCACAATAAAAAAAAAAAAACATCTTCAAAGTTGTGGGCATGTTCTGTAAATTAAATGATGCAAATCCTCAAGCAATCCATGTTAAGGCAACAAAACACGAAAAATGCCATTTTGCAAGGCACTGTATACTCTCAAATAGAGCGATTGGGTTTGGTGGTTGGGTACAATCTGACCACAACCAAAGTTTAGCCTTAGCGCTTGGTAGATCTTGTCTGATCGGCGATGGTGTTTAATAGGTTCGAAACGCACAAATCCTAGTTGTATACTGCTGGGTGTGTACAGTGGTCGGATGTGCTGCTATTCCCAAAAGCACTGTTCACGACGGTGCCTTGTTGATATGTGAAGGAGGTGTGGAGAGGGAATCTTTGCAAAGTGCACAATCTTGAGTGTGTCTAACATGACGTACCCGGCCGGTGTCCTCAGTCTCTTGTTTCTAAGGCATATGTCGTCTATGGTGTGCTAATGCACAGTATAATGTATAGTGTGATGACGCCTTGCATTGTGTGTAACCGCTGAGTCTGATGTTGTGTACTTTCTATGTGTACGTGAAGGGGTGTCCCAAAGCACAATTAATTCAGACTGTTTTCATAAATAGAAGTATCTTAATTGGGAAAATTTTGATACAATTCATGTAAGTAAAATCCTTTGATAAGAACAATAAAACCACGCAAAAGTATAAGACGCGTTTTGCTGATTTAATCTGCAGCTTCCTCAGTGACAAAAGGTTTCCTCCCTCTATTCAGGCTTAGACGGGCCTGGTTGTGGGAGGATGATGGGTTTGGTGTATCCCTCTGGTTTAGAGTAGTCCTGAATGGAAACCGAAACTATGTTAATAGAGACCTCATTAGAAATCAATGGAGATGACATAAAAAAACAAACATGTAAAGGTGGTTTTATTTTTTACATTACTGAATATTTGCCCATTATCAACACCAGTTCATTAAAATAGCTAAGAAATATTGACTATAGTGGGGCTTACTTACCTGTCAGCCATATCTTATTTCCCAGCTGGACTACTACTACATGCAGACTTTATTATTTTACTAGCGATCAAAAATGACGGCAATAAAATTTGAAGCCTAGCAATGCTGTTTATCAGACAATGCGAGGCTCTCCCCCCTCTAACTTGCGGGTCAAGCAATGAGCGCCTTCGGCTCATTGCAGGCTATAGCCAATCCGCAACTTTCGTGCCCCGCAATGAGCGCCTTCGATGCTCATTGGGAGCCTCTCCTTCCTCTAATTTACGCTTTAGCTTGCCACCTCACTTACAGGCTCCCTGCCTCTCCCCCTATGCTGTGTGTGAGGTTGTAATCTAATTTTCTAATAAATTGGCTTTTTTGACAACCCCCGAACGGTTTCCGAGTTACGGGCTTGAAGAAAATGGCGGCCGTTAAACCTGTAATTTTTTTGAAGCCTGTAACTCGTAAGTCGTTTCTAGTCTCTCCTCCTCTCCATTGCGGGCCTCGCGATGGACGCCTCTGGTGCTCACTGCGAGCCTCTCCCCCCTCTACATTACAAACCTCGCGATGAGCGCCTTTGGCGCTCATTGCAACCCTATCAAACCAGTCATGTTCGGGCCTCACGATGAGCGCCTTCAAGGCTCTTCGCGAGGCGCTCATTGCATATGCGCAAGCCCGTAAATTTTAACATTGTGTGACTACAACTCGCATTTACCACAACCATTATAAGTATAGACTGGGACAAAGAACTGGCAGGTAAAAATACTAAACATAAATGGACAACATTTAAATCCTTACTAAATATACATACTTATCACCATATACCAAGTAGGAATAAAAGTAAATGGAGTAAATCACATCCAATGTGGCTTAACAAGGATTTAAAGATCAAGATACAGAGTAAAAAACAGGCATTTAAATTATACAAACAAGAGACTGCTTTACGGGAGTACATGGAACTCAACAAGGCTTGCAAAAGCGCTTTTAGTCTGGCAAAAATAGAAAATGAAAAATGTATTGCAGAGAGTAAGACTAACCCTAAAATAGGTAGATGAGCTAAATAGGTTCTTTTCTTCGGTATACACAAGGGAGGTACCAGTGGTTGGGACACCGCAACATAATGGGGCTACACTACCTTCACCAAATAACTGGTTGACGCAGAAAGTAATCCAAAAGAGGTTTGAAAAAATAAATGTTAATAAAGCCCCGGGTCCTGATGGAATACATCCAAGGGTACTGAGGGAACTGGGTTCTGTAATAGCCAAACCATTATATTTAATTTTTCAAGATTCACTCAACACAGGGTCTCTACCAGGTGACTGGAGAAAAGAAGATGTGATACCTATATTTAAAAAGGAAGCAAGAGCAAATCCGGGAAATTATAGACCAGTGACTCTCATTTCTGTAGTGGGGAAGCTTTTAGAAGGGTTAATAAGGGATAATATACAAGAATATGTCTATTTGAACAGGATTATAAATAGGAGTCAACATGGATTTATGAGGGATAGGTCATGTCAAACAAATCTTATTAGTTTCTATGAGGAGGTTAGTAGGAACCTGGATCAAGGCAACTCAGAGGATGTAGTCTTTTTGGATTTTGCAAAGGATTTTTGTACAGTGCCACATGGGAGACTATTGTGCAAACTAAGGGATACAGGAATTGCAAAAAATATCTGCTGATGGATTGAGAGCTGGCTAAAAGACAGGAAGCAAAGGGTTGTTGTTAATGGAACATACTCCGATTGGACTAATGTGGTAAGTGGTGTTCCTCATGGTTCAGTATTAGGTCCTCTGCTTATTAACATATTTATTAATGACTTAGAGGTGGGACTGGAAAGTAGTGTCTCCATTTTCGCTGATGACACAATATTGTGCAAGGTAATTAAATCAGATAATGATGTGCTTTCCCTTCAAAGGGATTTACAAAAAATTGAGGAATGGGCATCTAAATGGCAGATGAGATTTAATACGAATAAATGTAAAGTTATGCATCTGGGAAGGAAAAATAGCCATGCAGTTTATATTCTTAATGGAGCAAATATAGGGGTATCAGATATTGAAAGGGATTTGGCAGTACTTGTGGACAACCACCTAGGTAGCAGTGCTCAAAGCCAAGCAGCGGCTGAAAAGTCAAATAAAATATTAGCATGCATTAGGAAGGGTAAAGAAACAAGGGAAGCAAATATAATTCTGCCACTATACAAATCTCTAATACGTCCTCATTTGGAATATGGAGTATCATTTTTTGTACCACTACATAAAAAAGGACATTTTAGAGCTGGAAAGGGTACAGAGGAGGGCAACTTATTTACTCTAGAAAAAAGGTGTCTAAGAGGATATATGATTACCTTATATAAATACATCCAGGGTCAATATAAAGAGTTGTCAAGGGAGCTTTTTGTACCAAGAGGTTTTCAACTGACAAGAGGACACTCCTTGAGGTTAGAAGTAAAAAGATTCCACCTTAAAGAATGAAAAGGGTTCTTCACAGTAAGGCTGGTTAATGTGTGGAATTCTCTACCAAGGAAGGTGGTAACAGTGGATTTGATAGATAACTTTAAAAGAGGACTGGATTTATTTCTAATTAGGAAGGGAATTCAGGGTTATCCTGGATAATTAGAGAGAGAGTATTGATCCAGAAAGAAATCTGATTGCCTGTATCTGGGGTCAGAAAGGAATTATTTTTTTTCCCCTTTGAGACGATTGGCTGTTTCCCTTGGGTTTTTTTTCTGTTTGCCTTCCTCTGGATTAATTACTAATTAAAAAAAAAAAGAAATGTTGATTATTAATGAATTAACAATTAACAACTAATTCATTAAAAACAAATCCTCATATTGCAGATCAGAGGAGATCTTAAAAGGTTGAACTTGATGGACTGAAAGTCTTTTTTCAACCTTAAGTGATCACATGCCACTGGTGCATGAAGCTTGGTATGGGAACATTTCACTCTATCTGTATTATTAAATGGATGCTATAAAATTAACAAAGCATTTGCACAGTTCACAACATCATAAAACACATTGCTGGCAGACTGAGGCATGGTCTGATCCTTTTAAACTGGTAATAAAGTCCAGGTGTTGTTGTAAACTGGCTTCTATGAATTTATTTAAAACAACATGAAAATTGTAAATCATGTATTTAAGGGGCCACTTTAACTCTCCAGCAATGTGAGAGATAAATTCTTGAATATACTGCTCCTCATATTTTTTTAAACTCCATAATGTTGATAGTCAAGAAATTACATTGAAATATACAGTTGTGCTCAAAAGTTTGCATACCCTGGCAGAAATTGTGAAATGTTGGCATTTATTTTGAAAATATGACTGATCATGGAAAAAAAAACTTCTTATATTGAAGGATTGTGATCATATGAAGCCATTTATTATCACATAGTTGTTTGGCTCCTTTTTAAATCGTAATGATAACAGAAATCACCCAAATGGCCCTGAGCAAAAGTTTACATACCCTAGAATGTTTGGCCTTGTTACAGACAAACAAGGTCACACACCGGTTACAATGGCAATTAAAGGTTAAATTCTAAAACTTTTTTAATTGAAATTAGTGTCTGTGTATAAATAGTCAATGAGTTTATTAGCTCTCACGTGGATGCACTGCACAGGCTAGATACTGAGCCACTGGGAGCAGAAACAAACAAGGTAATGGAACTTCATAAAGATGGAAAAGGATATAAAAAGATATACAAAGCCTTGAAAATGCCAGTCAGTACTGTTCAATGACTTCTTAAGAAGCGGAAAATTCAGGGATCTCTTGATACCAAGCCAAGGTCAGGTAGACCAAGAAAGATTTCAGCCACAACTGCCAGAAGAATTGTGCGGAATACAAAGAAAAACCCCACAGGTAACCTCAGGAGAAATACAGGTAACCACAGGTAACCTCAGGAGAAATACAGGCTGCTCTGGAAAAAGACGGTGTGGTTGTTTCAAGGAGCACAATACAACGATACTTGGTTAATATGCCAGAAAGAATCCTTTACTGCACCAATGCCACAAAAAGTCCCGGTTACAATATGCCTGACAACACCTTGACAAGTCTCACAGCTTCTGGCACACTGTAATTTGTAGTGACAAGACTAAAATAGAGCTTTATGGTCACAACCATAAGCGCTATGTTTGGAGAGCAGTCAACCAAGCCTTTAGTGAAATAACTACCATCCCCACTGTGAAGCATGGTGATGGGTCACTGATGTTTTTGGGGTATGTGAGCTCTAAAAGGCACGAGGAATCTTATGAAAATTGATGGCAAGATGAACGCAGCATGTTATCAGAAAATACTGGCAGACAATTTGCATTCTTCTGCACGAAGACTGCGCATGAGACGCTCTTGGACTTTCCAGCATGACAATGACCCTAAGCACAAGGCCAAAGTTGACCCTCCAGTGGTTACAGGATAAACATGTTAAGGTTCTGGAGTGGCCATCACAGTCTCCTGACCTTAAAACATTGAGCCAATCTGGGGAAATCTCAAATGTGCGGTTCATGCAAGTTGACCAAAGATTTTGGCATGACCTGGAGGCATTTTCCCAAGACGAATGTGGAGCTATCCTTCAATAAAACACCCTTTTTGTTTGCATGATCAGTCATATTTTTTAAATAAATGACAACTTTTCACAATTTCTGCCAGGGTATGCAAACTTTTGAGCACAACTGTAACTTGATATGATAGAGTTTGCTCCACCTCTATTTTAACTGCTATATAAACACAAAGTTCACAAAAAGCCTGGTCAAATAATTGCATAATTTAGGAGAGTTTGCTTAATTAGTAGAAAGTGACAGTAATTAAAAACAAGATGATTTCCGAAACCTTCAAGAGGAAGATCAAGGAATTTAAGGTCATTTGAGTGCATATTTTCTCTAACTTTTTTTTGTGGAAAAAAAATAATGTTTAAAACGTATTCTTTTTTAAATTAAAATACAAATTTGGGGATTTTATTGTCCTTTAAATATACTAAATCAGTGATTCCTAGCTGTTATTTCCTAGACCACTTAAAAGTTGAGCAGGGTATTGGTGGACCACTTGAATCCTGTCCCTGAGTTTGCCACCCCCTCAGTGCAAACATATATATATATATATATATATATATATATATATATATATATATATATATATATATATACAGTGGATATAAAAAGTCTACACACCCCTGTTAAAATGTCAGGTTTCTGTGCTGTAAAAAAATGAGACAAAGATAAATCATTTCAGAACTTTTTCCACCTTTAATGTGACCTATAAACTGTACAACTCAATTGAAAAACAAATGATGGCAGGTGTACGCTGACTAATATTTAACATGATTTGGAATGTGATTGCTTAATTCTGAACACAGCTACATCCCCAGTTATAAGAGGGTGTGCAGACTTATGCAACCACATTATTTATCTTTTTTTCTTCCCTCCACCTAAAATATTTCAGTTTGTTTTTCAATTGAGTTGTACAGTTTATAGGTCACATTAAAGGTGGAAAAAATTCTGAAATGATTTATGTTTGTCTCATTTTTTTACAGCACAGAAACCTGACATTTTAACAGGGGTGTGTAGACTTTTTATATCCACTGTATCTCTCCCTATTCCCCTCCCTTCTCTCTCTTTCTCTCTCACCCTTTCTTTCTCTCCTCTCCCCTCTCTCTCCCTCCCCCTCTCTCTTGCAACCCCCTCTCATTCTATCCCTCTCTCTTTCTCTCTCTTTCCCCTCTTCTCTCACTTGCTCTCCCTTTCTCTCAGTCCCCCCTCTCTCCCTGTCTCTTTTCCTCCCCCTCTCTCTCGCCTTTCTCTCTCACCCTTTCTTTCTCTCCTCTCCCCTCTCTCTCCCTCCCCCTCTCTTTTGCAACCCCCTCTCATTCTATCCCTCTCTCTTTCTCTCTCTTTCCCCTCCCCTCTCACTTTCTCTCCCTTTCTCTCAGTCCCCCCTCTCTCCCTGTCTCTCTTCCTCCCCCTCTCTCTCGCCTCACTCTCTCTCTGCTTTCTCTTTCTCTCCCTATCCCTAGCCACAACTGCCAGAAGAATTGTGCGGAATACAAAGAAAAACCCCACAGGTAACCTCAGGAGAAATACAGCTAACCACAGGTAACCTCAGGAGAAATACTGGCTGCTCTGGAAAAAGACGGTGTGGTTGTTTCAAGGAGCACAATACGACGATACTTGGTTAATATGCCAGAAAGAATCCTTTACTGCACCAATGCCACAAACAGTCCCGGTTACAATATGCCTGACAACACCTTGACAAGTCTCACAGCTTCTGGCACACTGTAATTTGTAGTGACAAGACTAAAATAGAGCTTTATGGTCACAACCATAAGCGCTATGTTTGGAGAGCAGTCAACCAAGCCTTTAGTGAAATAACTACCATCCCCACTGTGAAGCATGGTGATGGGTCACTGATGTTTTTGGGGTATGTGAGCTCTAAAAGGCACGAGGAATCTTGTGAAAATTGATGGCAAGATGAACGCAGCATGTTATCAGAAAATACTGGCAGACAATTTGCATTTTTCTGCACGAAGATTGTGAGGGCATCTCCTGTGCACAGCCCTCTTCAGATCACCCCACAAATTTTCAATCGGATTCAGGTCTGGGCTCTGGCTGGGCCATTCCAAAACGTTAATCTACTTCTGGTAAAGCCATTCCTTTGTTGATTTGGATGTATGCTTTGGGTCGTTGTCATGCTGAAAGATGAAAGAAGCCTGAAGGTTTTGTGCCAATATTGACTGGTATTTGGAACTGTCCATAATTCCCTCTATCTTAACTATGCCCCAGTTCCAGCTGAAGAAAAACAGCCCCAAAGCATGATGCTACCACCACCATGCTTCACTGTGGGTATGGTGTTCTTTTGGTGATGTGCAGTGTTGTTTTTGCGCCAAACATATCTTTTGGAATTATGGCCAAAAAGTTCAACCTTGGTTTCATCAGACCATAACACCTTTTCCCACATGCTTTTGGGAGACTTCAGATGTGTTTTTGCAAAATGTAGCTTGGCTTGGATGTTTTTCTTTGTAAGAAAAGGCTTTCGACTTGCCACTCTACCCCATAGCCCAGACATATGAAGAATCCGGGAGATTGTTGTCACATGTACTACACAGCCAGTACTTGCCAGATATTCCTGCAGCTCCTTTAATGTTTCTGTAGGCCTCTTGGTAGCCTCGCAGACCAGTTTTCTTCTCGTCTTTTCATCAATTTTGGAGGGAGCTCCAGTTCTTGGTAATGTCACTGTTGTGCCATATTTTCTCCACTTGATGATGACTGTCTTCACTGTGTTCCATGGTATATCTAATGCCTTGGAAATTATTTTGTACCCTTCTCCTGACTGATACCTTTTAACAATGAGATCCCTCTGATGCTTTGGTAAATCTCTGTGGACCATGGCTTTTGCTGTGGGATGCGAATAAGAAAATTTCAGGAAAGACCAACTAGAGCAGCTAACTTACTTATGTGGGGTTAATCAGAGGCACTTTAAATGATGGCAGGTGTATGCTGACTCCTATTTAACACAATTTGGAATGTGATTGCTTAATTCTGAACACAGCTACATCCCTAGTTTATAAGAGGGTGTGCAGACTTATGCAACCACATTATTTTTCTTTTTCTTTTTCTTCTTCCCTCCACCTAAAATATTTCAGTTTGTTTTTTAATTGAGTTGTACAGTTTATAGGTCACATTAAAGGTGGAAAAAGTTCTGAAATGATTTATCTTTGTCTAATTTTTTTACAGCACAGAAACCTGACATTTTAACAGGGGTGTGTAGACTTTTTATATCCACTGGATCTCTCCCTATCCCCCTCCCTTCTCTCTCTTTCTCTCTCACCCTTTCTTTCTCTCCTCTCCCCTCTCTCTCCCCTCCCCTCTGTCTTGCAACCCCCTCTCATTCTATCCCTCTTTCTTTCTCTCTCTTTCCCCTCCCCTCTCACTTTCTCTCCCTTTCTCTCAGTCCCCCCTCTCTCCCTGTCTCTCTTCCTCCACCTCTCTCTCGCCTCACTCTCTCTCTGCTTTCTCTTTCTCTCCCTATCCCCCACTCTCTTCCCTCCCTCCTTCCTCTCCTTTCTTTCTCTCTCTCCTCTCCCCTTGTAATGATATAGGAATCACAAGGTTGTGGAGACCAGTAGCCAAGGTCAGCAACAATCCAGTTCAGCAACTTGTAGGTGAAATAGGAACAAGCTTTATTGAAGGGATCAGGAACCAACAATAATCTGGCAAGGATACAGAGACAGGAAGTGCCTTATATAGGCCAAGAACCAGACAGCTGACCAGACACAGCTAAAGAGAGTTGTCACTGATTGCATTGCTTTTAGAGTCAAGGTATCAGATCTCAGGTAAATCTGCAAGAGGCAGGCTGGCGTACCGGTAGGGAAGAGGTCCAGCAACACGCAAACCAGGGTTCGAATCCCAGCAGAGTCAATTCCTCACATTACCCCCACCTCTATAGGCGCAGCCTCCGGATGCCCTATTACCTGGTTTAGCAGGGTACTGTGCATGGAAAGACCGAAGAAGATCAGGAGCGTGAATATTGTCCACTGGTTCCCACGATCTATCCTCCTCACCATAGCCTTTCCACCGAACCAAATATTGAAGCTTGTTACGGAAGATCCTGGAGTCAAGAATTTTTTCCACTTCGTATTCATCTTCGCCATCCACGAGGACTGGAGGTGGGGCAAGTAGGGCTCGGCCAGGGAAAGTATTTTCATGAAAAGGTTTAAGCAGTGCAACGTGAAACACTGGATGTATTTTCAGGGAATTTGGAAGTTGCAAACGGAAAGTGACAGCATTGATCTGAGCAATGATCTCAAAAGGTCCCATGAACCTTTGACCCAATTTATGAGAAGGAATCCGAAGCTTAAGATTCTTTGTTGACAGCCACACCTTGTCACCAACATGATAGACTGGGGCCTCCTTTCTAAGCTCTTTTGTAACATTCCTGAGCCTCCAAAAGAGTCTCTTTCAACAGTGCTTGGGAATCACGTAAGGCGGTTAGCCGGTCAGTGACTGCAGGAACGGGAGTAGTAATCGGGAGACTCACTAGAAAGGTTGGATGGTAACCATAATTGGCAAAAAATGGGCTCAGAGAAGTGGAGCAGTGTTGGGCATTGTTATAGGCAAACTCTGCAGTGGGTAAAAAATCCAGCCAGTCATCCTGCAGGTAACTAATATAGCACTGCAAATATTGCTCCAAAGTCTGGTTGGTTCACTCAGTCTGTCCATTACTTTGTGGATGAAAAGCTGACGACAGATTTACATTAATACCTAGGTTAGAACAAAAATGTTTCCAAAAACGAGATGTAAACTGCACTCCCCTGTCAGAAACTACTTCATCAGGCACTCCATGCAAGCGAAATATTTCCTGAATAACCAGGTCAGCAGTCTGTTTAGCTGAAGGGAGACCACGAGCTGGTATGAAATGACCCATCTTAACCTGTTAACCTGTCCACAACAACAAGAATGTTAGTGTGTTCCTTAGAGGGAGGTAGTTCCACAATAAAGTCCATGGATATAGATCCCCAGGGACGATGAGGAATCCGAAGAGGCTGAAGCAAGCCAACAGGGGATGAGCGAGGAGTCTTATGTCTGGCACATACATCACAAGAGGACACATACTTCTTAACATCCTCATAATACTTGGGCCACCAAAAGGATCGGGCGAGTAGCTCTTGTGTCTTTCGGATTCCTGGATGACCTGCTGGTTTTGAGTCATGGTAGAGACGTAAAAGGTCCAGTCGCACTGACTCCGGAGCAAACAGACGTTGTTGAAAAATACAAAACCCATTAAGCATCGTCATATGGAGATCACGAGGAGGATCACGAAGAACTGGGTCTTCAGCGTAGCCCTTTTTAATGCGAGACATCAGATCAGAAGGAAAAGTAACTCCTATAAATATATCCTCCGGCAAGATGGTGGTCTTGGTTATGGTAGCATGGAGGGGGTCAGCTATTCTAGACAAGGCATCCGCCTTACCATTCTTGGAGCCAGGACGGTATGTAACCAAAAAATTAAACCTCGAGAAGAATAGGGACCAGCGTGCTTGTCTGGCTGACAGTCTCTTAGCTGATCGAATACATTCCAGATTTTTGTGATCTGTGAGGACAGTAATTGGATGGGTAGCTCCCTCCAAGAGATGTCTCCATTCGGTGAAGGCAGCTTTTATAGCCAATAGTTCTTTATTCCCTATGTCATAGTTTCTTTCTGCTGGCACCATCTGGTGGGAATAGAAGGCACACGGATGTAACAGCATCTTAGGTCCAGTCCTTTGAGACAGTATAGCACCAACAGCTGAATCAGAAGCATCAACTTCCACAATAAATGGTAATTCCGGCTGAGGATGGACCTGGACGGGGGCAGATGTAAACAGAGTCTTTAATCGGGAAAATGCGGTATCAGCCTTATCGGACCACTGAAAAGGAGTCCCCTTACGTGTGAGTTCAGTGATCGGTGTAATAACGGCAGAGAAATTCTTAATGAAATGCCTGTAAAAATTGGCAAACCCCACAAATCTCTGGACATCTTTTTCATTCTTGGGGATGGGCCAGTCCAGCACAGCTTTAATTTTACTTGCGTCCATAGTTAAACCTTTAGGAGTTATGACATACCCCAGAAATTGAATTTCTGTTTGTTCAAACTCACATTTTTCTAGTTTAATGTATAGGTGGTGGGTACGAAGGCGCTCCAGAACTATACGGACCTGTTTTCTGTGGTTTTCAAGATTATCAGAGAATATTAGGATATCATCCAAATATGCCACAACAAACTGATCCAGGAGATCTCGTAGTACATCATTGATAAGATGCTGGAAAGTTGCAGGGGCATTACAAAGCCCAAATGGCATTACTAGATATTCGTAATGCCCGTATCTGGTTCTGAAAGCTTTTTTCCATTCATCATTTGGTCTTATGGGAACCAGATTATATGCCCCCTGAAGATCAAGCTTTGTAAATATTTTAGCTGAGCGAAGTCTCTCCAAAAGTTCAGGAATGAGAGGCAAGGGGTAGCGGTTTTTAACAGTGATGTTATTAATGTCCCTGTAATCAACGCATGGCCGCAGGCTGCCATCTTTCTTCTCTACAAAGAATATAGGAGCTCCTGCTGGGGAAGTAGATGGTCGAATAAAACCTTTGGCAAGATTTTCTTGTATGTATTCACGAAGAGCTTTCAATTCAGGCTCAGAAAGGGAATATATACGGCCAAATGGGATAGCAGCCCCAGGCAACAGCTCTATTGGGCTATTATAAGGCCTGTGGGGTGGAAGCTGATCAGCATTCTTCTTATCACAGACATCTGCAAAATCACGATATTGTAGAGGAAGCTTAGTCAAGTTTGTAGCAACCATTTCATTAATTGTTGTGGCAACAGGTGTTACCTTAGTGGGTTGACAATTCATTAAGCAGTGTTCTGAAGGAAAGGACAAAGTTCTGATCTTCCAATCAATTTGTGGGTTATGCAGAGCAAGCCAAGGTACCCCCAAAATCACTGGAAACTGTGTTGAGGAAATTAGGTGGAAAGATATAGTCTCATGGTGATTCACTTCCAGAGTCAACTTTAAGGGCACAGTCTCATGTGTAACCGGGCCCGACGTAAGTGGAGAACCGTCCACTGTCTCCATTAACACAGGTGAAGAATTAGGGATAGACTGAATTCTATTTCCTGCTGCAAATTTAATTTCCATAAAGTTTCCGCCTGCTCCAGAATCTATCATAGCTGTAGTTGAAATGTTATGATCACCACATTGCAATGTGATAGGTACCACAAAATGAGGATGTTGAGTCAACATACCCTCTTCACCATGAGCCAGATAAAACAAGGGTTGTGTGACAGAATCCAGTTGATCTGCAATCTGAGATTAGTGTCGAATCTGTGCGCCCTCAGCAGCCATAGCTATTGTTCTTTTGTATTTGCTAGGGCATTTGATGGCATAGTGCCCTGCACTACCACAATACAGGCATAAATTGTGAGTGCGTCGCCACTGTTTTTCTTCATTGGATAATGGCCCTCTTATTAGATTTACCTGCATAGCCTCAGGCTCAGAGTCTGAAGGTGTTTGTGGGGTTGGAGTAGAAATTCTTGAATAGGAAATAGGAGTAGTACTTGGTCTAAAAGAGCCCTGTTTTTCCAATCTTCTTTCAGAAAGTCTCCGATCGATAAGAATAGCCAAACGCACAAATGCATCAAAGTCAGCAGGAAGATCAACACGAGCTAGCTCATCTATTATAGCTTCTGAGAGACCTTTTCTGAAGTGTAACCTCTGAGCTGATTGGTTCCAGGTAGTATCAGCAACCCACTGTCTGAATTTAGCAGCATATTCAGCCACAGAGCGCCTCCCTTGATGCAAATGAAGGAGAGTGGCTTCTGCTGTAGCACATCGATTGGGGTCATCAAAAACTAGGCACATGGCCTCAAGAAAGTCATTTAGATTACCCAAGACTGGACTGTCCTGTTCCAGAAGAGGGGAGCCCCAAGCCAGGGCTTCATCTTTGAATAGTGAAAAAAGAAATCCCACCTTCTCTCTTTCAGATGGAAATTGGTGAGGTAACATCATGAAGTGCAAACGGCATTGATTTAGGAAACCCCTAAAATTTTTTGCGATCTCCTCCAAACTTTTCTGGAAGGGGCAAGCGGGCATCTTGTGCAGGTGTAACAGTAGCAGCCGCAACATCACGTGCCCTGTAGCTGGTATACTCACTGTGCATTGACTGAAATTTATTTTGCAGTTCAGCTACCTGGTCCTGCAGCACTTGAATGGTCTGTGCCTGGGTCTGCACAGTTCTTGCAGTAAAAGCAACCTGCTGGGCCAATGCAGAATCTGACCCGACGGTCTCCATGAAAGTGGCCAGATTATTCTGTAATGATATAGGAATCACAAGGTTGTGGAGACCAGTAGCCAAGGTCAGCAATAATCCAGTTCAGCAACTTGTAGGTGAAACAGGAACAAGTTTTTTTGAAGGGATCAGGAACCAACAATAATCTGGCAAGGATACAGAGACAGGAAGTGCCTTATATAGGCCAAGAACCAGACAGCTGACCAGACACAGCTAAAGAGACTTGTCACTGATTGCATTGCTTTTAGAGTCAAGGTATCAGATCTCAGGTAAATCTGCAAGAGGCAGGCTGGCGTACCGGTAGGGAAGAGGTCCAGCAACACGCAAACCAGGGTTCGAATCCCAGCAGAGTCAATTCCTCACACCCCTCTCTCTTGCTCCCCCTCTCCCCTCTCATTCTATCCCTCTCTCTTTCTTTCACTCCCCTCTTTCACTCTCTCTCTCTTCATCTCACTCTCCCCCTTGCTCTATGTATCCCCCTCTCCCCTCATGCCTCTCACTCCATTTGTCTCTTTCTTTCCCCTTGCATCTCTACCCCATTCCTCTCCCTCTCTCCTTATGCATCCCTCTTTTCCATGTCTACTTCTCTCCCTCCATGTGTCTCCCTCTTCCCCCATGCCTCTCCCTCTCCCCATGTCTCCCTTTCTCCCCCATTCCTCCTTCTCTTCCATTTTTCCCCGTCTCCCCCCATGTCTCCCCCATGTGTATCCCCCTTTCCCCTTGCCTTTCTCCCTCTCCCCCTCTCCCAATATCTCCCCTCTCCCTCCAAGTCTCCCCCTTACCTCTCGCTTCCCCATGTGTCTCCCCCTTTACCTTTGCCTTTCTCCCTCTCCCCCTCTCCCTCCGTGCCTCTCCTCTGTCTCTTACCTCCTGCTCTCTTAACTCTGCTGGCTCCCCTCTAAAATTTACGAGATTAGCGGCCGAACAAAACAGAAAAACACGCTAAATACACCCCAACAATTTCCAAAAACATCAGAGACAGCATGGGGCAACAGCCAGGTCGTTTGTGAGTGAGGTGGAACGCGAATTTAACTTGATTTAGACGATTTTCGTCACTCGAAAACTGCATAGGCGAGGAAAAAAATGGCCACCGAAAATAATGAAAGTGAGGCTGCACGACCCCAGACTACGCAAAACACTGCAAAACGCGTAGCACTTTACACATCGCACTACGACCTACAAAATACACTATTACAAAAGCAGGAAAATGCTCACGAGACGCGTACCACATTAATAACATTACGATTATACAATGCCACTTTACACAATAAACCAACGGCTTTACCTCGCGCACGCATCCTATTTAGAATGCACACTTCAAAAATTCATTACACTTTATAAGCAGGACACCAACACTCAAAATGTATATTCTATGCAGACGCTAAATACAAACAGATTGTTAGCTCTTCAGCCTATTGCTCGCTACATATATCAATTATAAGTAATGAAAGTATATTAATTGATTTAATAAATCATTAATTATTACTTAACTACTGTACATATACATAGAAATAGATATCTCTCTCAGAGGACCAAAAGTACACGACAGGAAAGCCTTGCAATGAGCGCCAATGGTCCTCACAGTCCAAAACGGTTTCAATTATGTCTCAAACAGCATTACCATGGCTTCAAATTGTATTGCCCCGTCATTTTTGACGGGCGAGTCGCTAGTATTATATACTGCTCTTCACGTCACTTGTGTCTTTCACCACAGGATGGAACTAGGGAGTCTTTATAAAATGCCTTTGTGCTTACATCCTTTTGTTATGGCATATGTGTATGGAAGAGAGCGGCAGAAAATAATCTATGCATTCATACAATGCAAACCATGTGAGGTTTAATTCTGTTTACCCACTTTCCCCTCCTTCTTTGGTTGCCCACAAAGTATATTGCTTTGTTAGTCCATTTGTTTAAACTGAATTTAGGCTAACATAGTGCATAGTTTTTATATTAGCATCTTTCCATGGTAACAAAATTGTTCATATGTTTGAAGAGATGCAAATATAAAAAACTTGGGATTCTTTTAACTTTAAATGTCTTGGGTAATCAGAATAATATTTATGATGTATCCAAGCATGGCCTATAATCTGAAAACAAGACATTAGTTTTTCAAACAATAATAGAATAAAGGTTTGCTTCAATGAGACACAACTTCAAAGAGATATTGCTTCTCTCCAGGGCTTAGAATGCATCTTGTTTCAAGCCGTTTTATTCTGATGAGGGTGTGGATAATGCAGGGTTGTATTATTTGGGGCAGAGTGAGCTCACAGCATCTTTGTTATGCATTCAGACATCAAAATCCTAATACAATAGTATATTCAAAAATTGTTAATCTTCAGAAGTAATAATAATACCTATGGAGTGGTTGAGGCCCTGGGCCATCCTCTTTTCTTAGCCATCCTAAGGTATCACATTAATGAAAAGGAAATATATACATTAAAATATAAGATTTCCTATGTATACTCTTGAACAAGTTTGTCTTTAAAATGCCACTCATTTAATTCTTTAATTCTATTGTTAAGTATGATATTTGGAGAGGACATTTTCAACAGAAGCGAATACAATCATATTTCACTCCATGGTTCCTCTCTTACGAACAAAGACACAATGGCCCCTATTTAATTGCAACAGTTATAGAGTGATTCAATTGATCAAGACCGTAGCTACCTGGCTGAAAGCCTAAACCAAAAACCATGCACCCGTAAGTAGCATTTCAGAGCATGATCAATTAAGCAAGGCCATAACTACCGATTTAGAAACAGTGAATAGTAAATGAGACTTTCATCATTACGTCCGTAAAATATGGCATTTAATCATCAATCAAATAGCGTTTAGAAGTGCGATATGAGATCGGACTCGCAATTCGGCAATGTACAATATAATAAAGATGAATGACGATACTGTTCTAGTCTATGTGGGTGGCCGGATATGTATTAACGCCTTGATTCCTGGAATCAATATAACATGGAAATAAAATCTAAAAAAAAAAAAAAGTGTTCTTTCAGATGTGCGAGCTTGAAACTGTTGTGCAATTAATTCTAATGTTTTTCTTCGCTTTCCCTGCAGTATTGATTTTTAATTTGCATTTACAGTGCTACGAATAGGTATTGAACCCCCTTGCAAGTCCTATCTGGTACTCGTAGTATTTTCTTCTATATTTGCCATTTACAGGTGTGAAAACATTTGCAGCCTTGAGGAATTGTAGTAATTGAATTGCGATTTGCGATTGTAACATTTACGGGCTTGAAAGATCAACAGCTTAGATGGGTCAGAGTTACAATTGAATTTTCAGTCTGTAACCCACAAATCGTGTGTTGGTAGCTAAAAGACGCCAATTAAAAAGCAAATTAGTCGGTCATTATTAAAACAAAATTGAATAAAATAGTTAAAAAGTAAAGTCTTTATTTAATTTCTTAAAACATTTTGGACATTATCAAGTCATGTTCCTAAAAATAGCAGGCTATAAATATTACACTTCAGTGGTCAATAGGGATAAGTAGTTTTAGATGTCAGAATTGCATATTTTTTAATGCAAATAGATTTAGTAAAGGAAAAACAATATCAAGTGATCTTATATATATATACGATCTCTTAAAGAGATATGGAAATATTTTTTTCTTTCTCATATCAGAAAAAGGCTATTTGATAATGTGTTTTTTCCTTTTTTTAAATAAAGACCTCAAAGCACAAATGCTTATTCAGAATCTTAATAAGGACTGCCCTCTGCCAGCCAATTAGATCTACATACTAAAATATGATCCCTTTACTTCCTGTTAGTTACAAAGATGCTTAAACAGGTTTTTCCTGATCATTTTTAATGCATAAACAACTTTTTGTAATGTTTAAAACATACTAAATGGTTAAAAAAACGGTTGTGTTACATCTCCCTATAATGCTTAGATGACTAAAACATTAAGGCTAAACTGAATACATAATAAAAAAAAAAAAAAAAAAAAAACATTTGACCAAGACAAAATAAATTAAAATTATTATGGTGAAATAAATACCATCAATAATAATAAGGCTCAGGGGTGGGCAAGTTAGGTCCTGGAGGGTCGCGCACAGGCCTGGATTTGACAATACCCTCGCTGCACACAGGTGAGTCAATTGCTTCTCCAGTCATCCTGATTGAATCACCTGTGCACAACAAGGATATCCTCAAATCCAGGCCGATGTGTGGTCCTCCAGAACCGAACTTGCCCACCCCTGTTTGGTTAAAAGTTAAGCAGCACATCTTACCACATTATACCATATAACTGGTGACAATATACTGAAGGATACATTTTTTATTTACATGAATTAATTATTAAATGTATTAATCCTCCAAATATCTTCTTATAATTATAAGAAATGGTCCTTTATTCTGATGTTATTGTCAAATGCTGTATGTCAGCCAGTTTGAGCTGTTTTTTATGTCTTATGACTGTGACCTGTTTCACTTGAAAAGCTGTAAAAAAGTCCTTACAAGGGCCACACATTGTGTTTATCCATTTTCACATTATGCATAGCAAAATGGTAAAATCACTGTGGGAAAACAGGTAGAAGTGGATTCATTGTAATAGAGATATAGATAATAATAAGTGCTTATGAGTGTAAAAGGGAGAGGTATTTACTATATGTGAAGAGATAAAATGGACTGTGTATTGTTGAAAAGGATATGTCCTCCCGTGGTAGAGAACAGAATAGAGGACACACGTGTCTGGAGGACACGTGTTAGAGAGCCTGTGTTAGAGAGTCTGTTTGAATAGATAATAAAAGCTATGAGCTCAGGACATTGGATATATCTTGCGTGTTTGACCAGGAACTAATTAAACGATCTTTGGACTTTGGAACTTCTTGATTAGTACTCTACTATTTCTACACTTTACTAAATGAATTTAGTTATTACAAATACTTGAGATAAGAGTCTGATAGTTGCTGTATACCTTTGTCTCAACAAACATGAACCAATCAAGTTTCATTGTCTCTGTTTTATGGCTATAAATGTCACAACAGATAGGGAGATGGGGAAACTAAACATGGCTAGGAAAGCAATGAAGAATTACCAGATATAAGGAAAAAATAAAGGGAGATAGTTTAACATGTGGGTAAAGAGAGAGAGGAGGGGGTTTGAAGGGAAAGAAAAGTAAAAGATGGGGTGAGTAGAAAGATAATGTTGAAGTAATAAAAAGATAAGTAAAAAATAGAAGAGTAAGCAATAATAATTTAGCACATACTGAAGACTCCCTGTCACTATAACACTGTGGAAGTGACAAATATACTATCATTTAAAATGTTTGGCTGGCATCTGCTCCTTTTTCCGACTCTCTTATCCTTTATCCTGGAACATATTCAACTCTAAATAACTGGTCCAAAGACAGCCCTCAACTTAACAACATGGCAACAGCTTTCTTAGGTCATGAAATACTGAGAGAATTCACTCCTTTGGCTAACTTGAGAGAAATACATCACGTCTACTTAATATCTAACATCCTCTCAAAATTTCAACCCAAGCATTCAAATTTGAATATGTACAAAGAATATAAGATTCTGGAGGCAAGTTTACCTGATGTTATTTGGATACACCAAGAAAGTTCTGCTATGCAAAAAAATTATATTAAGACACTGGTTGAAACCAACTGCACCCAGACTACTACTCAAAACTGAGATTTCATGAACCATGTACATCTATCTGTAAGTTAGACAAGATTTTGGCCCAAAACAGATAAACAAACACATTTCTCACCAGATGGGACCTTTACTTAGAGACACTTCACAGAGAGGTAGTTCTTAGCATCCTAAAGCCATTTAGATACACTTAGACGAAGCTTTGAGAGGAGACTGGTCTTTCTTGTCTTTATTATCCATTTGCCAATGACTGAATTCCTCTATGACATTTACAATGTCATTCTCAGACATGTTATTAAGGCTTTTCAGCTGGAAGTGGTGTCACAATACAGGGCAATCAGGACTGGTATGCTCTGGAACGCCCACTGCTTAGGTCCTCATATTAAATGCGTATGTCTATCCCCAGTGACTGTGGTGCAAAGTATATATGTTACCTTCTGAAAGCAGAATAACTTTCATTTAAGGTAGCTCCCTGAACTAACGAAATACAACTCTCATGCTTGTAATCGTCTGGGATTGGGTGCTGGAGAATCCCACTACACAATAATGTAGAAGGCACCCAGCCCGGAAAACTAAGCAAGACAATCCAAAAGGCTCCTATTTTCCATGGGGAATTCCCAGGTGTGACAGTGGTGCCAGTAAGTCTTGTCCCATTTCTTAATTCGCAGTGTCATGTGTAGACTGCATGTAGGCACATCAACCACATGTGGTGTAAGCAAGGACGGGTGGTGCCAGGAGGTGGTAGGGAGCAAAACTGGGAAACTAGCGGCACAGGCCACAAAAGTAGGTGACTTCGGCAAGGGCTAAAGTAAGGGGGACGAATCCTAAAAGAGAGGTTAGCTGGAGCTCGGGTAGGATCCAAGGAAATGGGTAGGATATCAATGTCACAAGAGGTGGCAGCACTAGAGACACCTGGCCTATATATATGTTACGGGCAATGCGTATAATCTTTTATTCTTATTTGACTGTGTAATGTGTCGCATAATGACAACAAGGTTTTTGAATTAGTATCATCATTTATTAGAGCAAGGCAAAGAATAGGGTTTTTGAATTAGTTAATCGTAAAGATCATCATTTATTAGAGCAAGGCAAAGAACTGTTGTGGCACTTGGAATTACAGAACTAATGCATTGGATTTTGTGGTTGCATTTCTTATGCCCCTGTGACCCTGACACGCTGTTGTAAGATGCCGCCTCCCTCAGAGAAATATCAGTTTGCTATTTGCCTTTGCCGTAACAGCCTTTAAGTCTAAAAATCTTTCTTTGCACGGATGTATTTCTGCACGCGTGTACAACTGCTCATCGTAAACACCATTCACCACTGCTAGGGTGTTGTTGGGGGACCCGCAAGCCCTGTCAACGTTGGAGATTGATAGACGGACCGTTTCTCCCACTTTAACTGGAAGAAATTGGTTCTGTGTTCACTTCAACATTTTCATAGCCTGTTTTTGAGGCATTCACCAGCCCTTTTTCTGTTGTTTTCAATGGATTCCAAATGGATGCAAGTTAGACACTTGGATGATTGCGCCCCTTCTTCTGTCAGTGTTTTTTTTTCGGATTAACTTTCCTCAGCTAGATTCGATGTTGGGTGGATGGGTCATCACTTGTCAACGCTAGTACCAAGTCGTCCTCTGAATCTATGCCGTTAACTGCCTCAGTGGGAATACTGATGGAAATAAGGCCACATGCTGTTCGTAAGGGGATCTTCCTATACCTGATTGCAGTGCACGGTTCTTCTGAAATTGCACAAATTTCAGCCCTGATCGGACCAAGGGGATCCTTTCAAGAATAATAAAAGAACAAATTACAGCCCTGATCGGACCAAGGGATCGTTTCAAGAATAATAAAAGATTATACACATTTCCCAACGGGCATTGTACAGAATGCGATTATGCACATTGCCAGGGCATTATACAGAATGCCCGGATTATACACATTGCCCGTAACACACACACATATATATATATATATATATATATATATATATATATATATATTAATAATGAGTATTGCAACACTTGCTTGAGACGTGATAAAGAGAAGTTAAACCTCTTGAAAGCTCGTCATTATAAATAAGAAGTTTGTCCAATACAAAAGGTATCAAATTATATTGCAATACTCATTAATAATCTATATATATATGGATTATTGATTACTAAATTGCTGGATATTCACGGTTGCTTCACTCTTCAATATATATATATATATATATATATATATATATATATATATACTGTATATATATATATATATATATATATATATATATATATAGTCCTGAGGATACTGGACCTGTGACCACGTCCAACCCTATAGCCTCCATGCCTCACTGTTCCTCCAGCTCATTCACCTCCTCTTCATTTTGAGGTGTTAATCAGAAGTATTATATGTTTGGTAAATAAATGTTTAGAATCTAGTTATACGCTTGTTGCTATTCCTGGTGCTAGAAATTGTCAGATTTCCTCTGTGTCTCTTCACCTACCTTTGCTTATAACGGGGTGTGTCCACCACTGCCTGAGTATTAGACTAGAAAAAAAAAGTCTTACCAGTGTTGGTTCAGGTTTACACTGACCATGCTCAGTAAGAGGATGGGGCGACAAGAACTTGTGTAGTCATTAGCCCTGCGCCGGTTATACAACTGGGCAGGAACAATGGGTAGATTTTACCTTCAATACCTCTCTGTATGCAGCAGGGAAGGAGGTAATGAGTTCAGGAGTGGGCCCCAATGTCATCATAGTCCTGCATCCAGGCTCCATGATTGCCCAGGTCCCCTCGAGAAAAGCCTCTCTGCTTAGGGGGAAAATAAACAATTTAAAAATCAAGAAAAAATAAATGTATTTATTTGTCTCTGTCCAACGCTCATATCAACTTTACGTTTAAATGCATTACAGTGGTCCTTTAATATTAATTTCACAAGTCACAATGTTGTCAACATTTTTTCCTATAGAAGTTAAAATTATTAAACACAGCGATGTCTTAGTGAAGAGGCAGATGGTGTAACCCTGAGTTATTTCACCAACGTCCTCTGAATAATTGTTGTTATGTGATGTAATTGTGTACAAACTCAGGCAGGTAACCATAGTTACACAGGAAATCTAGATTCAAAAATATGTTTAAAGAAATAAATGGTCTGAAATGTCATGGCCATATATAGCAAACAAATTAGATAAAGTCCAGAATCCCTGAATGAAATCAGATGTGTTTATACACTTAGGTCAAATAGTTTAAAGGGATATGAAACCATCAATGTTGATATTACTCTGTTAAATTAGCATGTTTTAAAAATTACAAATATTTTTGCATTAAAAAGTAGCTTATATTTAGATCTATATATATTATATTCAGATGTTTTGTTGTCTGAGAAAGCTATAATGTGGACAAATCAAAAAAAATGTTCTTTTAGCCAGTAGGTTCAAATCCAAAATGGCAAAAACAAATGTATCCATTTTTTGTTTGTTCAGGTTCTCTAACGAATAGTCCTAAACACATAGAATAGATATTCCAAATTACGGTAATACCAGAAGTTGTACTCTAGTACGAATCAAGAAATAACTCATATTTTGGAGTCATGTGCATTACTGTCACTTAGAAGTCTCTACCTCTATGCAGATTGCTTCCTTTGCATCCTCACTATTCTATTAACTTCCATACACAAGTTCTTTAAAACCCTTGCAATCTTTGGACAAATCTCAAACCTTAAAGTTAATGTTGGCAAAACTGATGCCTTAAACCTGACTCTCAATGGCATGTGGTTAAAATTCTCCCATTAAACTTTAATTTCTCACATTAGATATCTAGGAGTGAATGTTATGTCCCATTGGTCCCAACTCTACAAGGATAATTAACCAGAGGTACAAAGATCTAGTATCATATTTCTACTCCTGGTTCCATCATAATCTGTCCTAGATGGGTGGAATTAATTGCATAAACATTGACCTACTTTGCTGTATACTTTATCTCTTCCATACGCTACCTGTTCCCATCAAAGCCAATTAGCTAGACCGATTGCAGACTCAAATATTTCAATTTATCTCGAAGAACAAGTAAGCTCAGATAGAAAGAACAACTATGCATCATCACAAAACTGGTATGTCATGTCCTAACTTTAAATTGTATGACAGAGCGGCTCAATTGGCCTCTCTGTGGCCCCCAGACCATTATGGGTTTCCTTTTAGGACTCAATAATGAGTTCTTACATATGAGATAGCATTCTTTGGCTACCTAATTCTGCTTCCCATGCTTACAGCCATTGATAGTCTCCTTACAAGGTTTACTCTTTGGAACTGGGTCTGGGCTGTCTTGTGACATAACTTGGCTCAGAATATCTCCCCAATGACACCTCCCATTCCTCATCCAAAGTTTCTTCCCAGTCTGGAAAAGTGTGGAGGGACAAAACCTTATTTTGATGATATCACTGGTTAACCAATTACTTTATCCTTACTTATAAAAATCTCAGGGATACCTATAATCATCCTTTGCAAGAACATTTTAGTAATTGGCAGATTAAACATTTCCTATTATCATTGTTGCGCACTATTCCCAATCCGCAAGATACTTGGTTTACTCCATTTGTCAAAATGCTCCAACTATTATGGAAATATTGGATGATCTACACTATCTTTTGCATCTATTTTTCATGCATAAAGAGACAGGAAAAAGAGAAATGCACAATACGCGGGTGGGAGCAGGTGAGGAGAGAGACGGGGGAGAGAGACAGGTGAGAGGGGGGAAAGAGACAAAGGAGGGGGTTAAGGAGGGGGGAAATACACAGAGGAGGGAGAGCAGGGTAAGTGAAGCAAGGGAAGGAGAGGGGCGGCAAGAGACACAGGGGAGGGAGAGGGGGGGGGGGTAGACACGGGGGGGGGGGGGGGAAGAGAGGGAAAGAGACACCGGGGAGGGAGAGAGGGGGAAAGGAGACACAGGGGAGGGAGAGTGGGGGAAGGAGACACAGGGGAGGGAGATGGGGGAAAAGAGATCGGAGGGAGAGGGGGAGAGTGACAGAAGAGTGGGAGAAACACAGGGGAGAGAGAGGGGGAAAGAAACACATGGGAGTGAGAGGGGGAAGGGGTGGAGAGAGACAGGAGAGGGAGAGGGGGAAGAGACACAGGAAAGGGGGAGAGAGGCAAAGGGAAGGGATTAAGAGGCACAGGAGAGGGAGATGGGGAAATAGACACAAGGGAGGGAGGGGGAAGAGAGGGGGGAAAGACACAGGAGGGGAAAGAGAGAGGAGAGGGAGAGACACAGGAGAGAAAGAGACACAGGAGAGAGAGAGACATAAGAGAAAGAGAGAGACACAGGAGAGGTTGACAGGACAGAGAGAGACCGACACAGGACAGAGAGAGGCAGAGACAGGAGAGGGGTGAAACACTAGAGAAAGAGAGAGACATGAGAGAGAGAGGGAGTACAGAGAGAGAAAGAAGAAAGAGACACACACACAGGAGAGAGAGACAGACACAGGACTGAGAGAGAGGGAGACAGGAGAGAGGCAGATGAGAGAGAGAGGGAGAGGAGAGAGAGAGACAGGAGAGAGAGAAACGTAAGAGAGGAAAGGGACACAGGAAAGGGAGACAGGACAGAGCGAGAGACACACAGGAGAGAGAGATATAAGATTGAGAGAAACAGGAGAGGGAGACAGGACAGAGAGAGATAGACACAGGACAGAGAGAGGGAGAGACATGAGAGAGCGAAACAGATGAGAAAGAGAGGGAACAGAGAAGTAGAGAGAGAGACAGGACACAGAGAGAGACAGACGCATGACTTAGAGAGATTGTGAGAGACAGGAGAGAGAGAGAGACAAAAGAGACAAAGAGAAAGACAGGAGAGAGAGACACACATAAGAAAGAGACATCATCAATACCCAACTAACATCACACGCCTCACCAAAGAGAAGCAGTTCCAGCCATCCCATTAGGAGTGAGTTAAGGTTCCCCACCCTGTTCTATGCTATATACATAGATATATCGATATATGTTTATTATAAAGTGGTTTAGGATTTAAGAGGGACTTATTTGCATGCCCCACTCAGTTTGTTAGAGTGCAATGCAATGATTGTATTTCTTGGAAGTCTGAGCAGGAAATCTGTCATGAATCAGCCAGGGGCCATCTTGGATTGGAACTGTTATCTGCCACATGTTATTGAACAGAAGGTTTTGGCTCCCAGAGCCACTGTTATAATGTTATGTATTCAGGGCAGAGTCCCACTGTTATTGTTATGTATTCAGAGAAGAGGCAGTTTACCACGTCACCACTAATAAAGTCGTCATAACGCATTAAGTGGACTGACGTGGGAAGTACTGCCTCAACTCATAACATGTGGGAAAGGGATAGATGCTGTGGGTTATAAAATGTTGTAGTGGTATTATCTGTAATTATATTGTATTGTAATGTGGGAGCCATGTTGTGTGCAGTCATCCATATTGGGTCTGATACAGATAGTAACCTGAGTAGATCACCCATCTGCCTTCCAGCTATCACCTAAAGTAAACACTTGAAATGATAGCAAGGCCAAAACAAAGGGGTCTGTACAGACATTGAGGCACCTTAACCCCATGGGGTCTTCAGCCCAATATCAGGGTCATAGTACAGGAGCATAGATGTTTCTCCCTTGAGAGCCAAAGACCAAGTAAATTAAGTAGCCACACCTAGTGGGCGGCCCATGGGAGGGGTATGGAAGTTCCCAGAGCTTACCTCTAGTCCATTGGCCAGAGGTAATCAAGTTACTCTGGAGATTACCCCATTGGCCAAGAGGAAGATGAGGGTTGGACAAGGGGGTAGCCACTCCCTGTACTGGTTTTGTGAGTTGTTTAACTACTTGTGTAAAAATAAAGAAGTTGTTCTTAATTTTCATACTTTGACTAAGCATGTATTATTGACCCAGAGGCATATGCTGGTAGAGGAGCTCGTTCTAACTCCCTACCAAGGTGCTCCCAGGTACACTACCAAAGCACGCTGGGACTTATGCCTTTGTACCGACAAAGACTGTCCATAGGTCTCGAGTCACCCAAACTTAGGTCTAAACCTACTGGGAATAAGAGTACTAGGATACTCTAGATCCCATCATCATAGTAGGTTGTGACAAAATCGTTTTATTTTTCACATTCAAATGGGATCACAAATATACTATTAATTTTCTGTACTATTATTTACAGCTGTGCTCAAAAGTTTGCATACCCTTGACGTATTGGTAATATATGTAGCATTTTTAAAGAAAACATGAGTGAGCAGACAAACCACATTTCTTTTATTTCTTATGGGATTCATATTCAACTGTAGGTTATAAAAGAATAGCACAATCATAAAAAAAAAAAAAAAATGAAATGACCCTGTTTAAAAGTTTACATACCCTTAGTTCTTAATACTGTGTATTGCCCCCTTTAGGATCAATGACAGCGTGCAGTCTTTTGTAATAGTTGTCTATGAGGCCTCTAATTCTTGCAGGTGGTATAGCTGCCCATTCGCCTTGGCAAAATGCTTCCAGGTCATGCCAAGTCTTTGGTCGTCTCGCATGAACCGCGCACTTGAGATCTCCCCAGAGTGGTTTGGAGACTGTGATGGCCACTCCACAGCCTTCACCTTTTTCGGTTGTAACCACTGGAGGGTCAACTTGGCCTTGTGCTTAATGTCATTGTCATGCTGGAAAGTCCAAGAGCGTCCCATGCGCAGCCTTTGTACAGAAGAATGTAAATTATCTGCGGGTATTTTCTGATAACATGCTGTATTTATCTTGCCATCAATTTTCACAAGCTTCCCCATGCCTTTAGATCTCCCCCCCCAAAAAAACCCATCAGTGAGCCACCACCATGCTTCACAGTGGGGATGGTATTCTTTTTACTATAGCCCTTGTTGACCCCTCTCCAAACACAGTGCTTATGCTTGTGACCATAAAGCTCTATGTTGGTCGCCTCACTCCAAATTACAGCATGCCAGAAGCTGTAAGGCATGTCAAGGTGTTGTCTGGCATATTGTAACCAGGCTTTTTTTGTGGCATTGGTGCAGTAAAGGCTTCTTTCTGGCAGCTCAACCTCTACCTGTGGGTTTCTCTTTGTATTCCAAACAATTCTTCTGGCAGTTGTGGCTGAAAACTTTCTTGGTCTACCTGACCTTGGCTTGCTATCAAGAGATCCCCAAATTTTTCAGTTCTTAATAAGTGATTGAACAGTACTGATTGGCATTTTCAAGGCTTTGGATATCTTCTTATAGCTTTTTCCACCTTTATGAAGTTCCATTACCTTGTTACGCAGATCTTTTGACAGTTCTTTTTTGATCCCCATAGCTCAGTATCTAGCCTGCTCAGTGCATCCACGTGAGAGCTAACAAACTCACTGACTATTTATACATAGACACTAATTGCAATTTAAAAAGCCACAGGTGTGGGAAATGAACCTTTAATTACCATTTTAACCTGTGTGTCACCTTTTGATATGGGGCATTGGGGTGATTCCTGTTATTATGATTTAAAAAGGAGCCAAACAACTATGTGATAATAAATGGCTTTATATGGTTACTATCCTATTAGTTTAAGGGTGTGCATACTTATGCAACCATATTATTTTATTTTTATATTTTTTCTTCCCTCTACCCAAAAGATTTCAGTTTGTTTTTCAATTGAGTTGTACAGTTTATAGGTCACATTAAAGGTGGAAAAAGTTCTGAAATTATTTATCTTTGTCTCGTTTTTTTTACAGCACAGAAACCTGACATTTCAACAGGGGTGTGTAGACTTTTTATATCCTCTGTGTATATATATATATATATATATATATATATATATATATATTTATATATATATATTTAGATCCCTCTTAGGAGGGATCTAAATTCAGTGGTGGTTCAGCTGTAACTTTGACAACTTTTTTTTTTGACACAGTTGACCACCCAATTCTTATACAAATTATTTGCTCTCTTAGCATCCGTGATATTGCTCTCTCTTTGTTCACATATCTAGAAAATCAAACCTTTAAGGTCTCCATCACTGGCTTCTCTTATCCCTTTTACCCTCTGACTATAGGCTTACCTCAAGGTTTAGTCCTAGGTCCCCTCCTTTTCTCGATCTATACTTCCCCACTTGGTACCCTAATAAATTGTTTTGGATTTACGTATCATCTACCTGTCTGTGCCAGAACTATACCCCTCTCTTCCAGCTCATTTGGCCAACTGCCTCTATAGCATATCCTCCTGGATGTCTGCCGGTCAACTCAAACTCTTCCACAACTTCCACTCTTCACATATGTCTCACTGTTGACAATGCCATCATCACCCCCCTCCCCCCAACTCTCAAGCCCATTGTCTTTGGGTTCTACTGGATCCTGCCCTCTCTTTTATTCCTCACATACAATCAATCACTAAATCTTGTCATTTTCACTTAAACAATATCTCCAAAATATATAACTTTCTGTGTCTGCAGTCACTCCACTTGCTTCCCATAGCCTCCAGAATACAATTTAACATCTTGACCCTAATGTATAAAGCTTTCAACAATAATGCACCCTCTTATATCTCTGCTCTTGTCTCTAAATACTCTCTCAATGATCCTCTTTGCTCTGCTAATGACCTTCTTTCCTCCTCTCTTATCATCTTTTATTTTCCACCTTCAGGACTTTTCTCGTACTGCTCCTATTCTTTGGAAATCCTTGTCTTGCTCCACTAGACTAACCTCCTGCCTTAAATCCTTCAAAACCTCACTAAAAACGTATCTAAAGAAGTGTATAACCTTCAACTCTAATACGTGCAATATATTGTACCTCAACATTTTATACCTCACATATACCCTGTAAACTATAATTTTGCAAGTTTTCAAACTTATTGGAGAAAGCACTTTGTATGCTTGATTTTAAACTCAATAACATAAAATAAAAATTGCAATACAAAAAAACACAGAGCTCATCCAGAGTAGGGCCTGGGTGTATTGCACTGCCTGCACCTGCGGTGGCTCCACCACTGGATCAGAGATGCATAGTATACATGCCAATATACTTGGATAAATAACTAATATATATATATATATATATATATATATATATATATATATATATATATATATACCAGCATTTAGTGTATTTAAAAAGGTAGGAAAAGTAAAAACCTTAATGTAGGTTGAGTTTGTAGTTAGAACTATTTTGGGTACAAGCTCTACTGGTGAGATGAGGCATCAACCATGCACGGTTTAATTTACTAACTGAAACACATGCCCTCTGAATGAAATCATCACTAATCTTTGAATTTTGAAATCCTTAAGACGAATGAGAATTGAAAAACAGCCCCTCTACTGGTTTCCAGTTTAATAACAGAATACAGAAAACTAATCATTTGTAATACTTTAATGATGTCATCTGGCAAATAATATGTACTCAATAAAATCTTTATTCTAGATTTTTTTCTTGATTGTGTTTCTCCTGAAATAGGAATTTATACAATACAGTATATTTAAATGATCTATAAGACTTAAAATAAATCCCATACACTAAATCTAAGCAGCTTAATTGTCCAGTGGATTCTGGTAGACCATTTACTGGCTTGAAAACCAGTCTGTCTGACATCTGTTTTAGCCACTGGAATTTGTGGAATTGATTCATAGCTTCCATTGTCATGCGAACACTCCCATCTATTCATACACCCAACAACTGCTTCTACATTACCAAGGCTATGAAAATCCTGCTCACAGACACTTCACAGTTCATCACAGTGTACTAATATGAGGATGGAAATTAAAATACAGTAAAATGCAAAAAATAACAGAGAAAAATCAGTAACTTGAACCCATCTTTATGTTAATAAATTGGCTGATAAATTAGCACAGATGTTTCAGATTACACAAAATTGACTGTATTCCCTCATGCATTTTAGTCTGCACTAATTCAACAAGAAGGTGGTTTCAGGAATTCCAGAAGGACAGCTGACATTTCAAAAGCAGTATTGTTTTGGGTAGGTGCTGGTCACTCAGAAATATAGAATACAGTTACATTTTATATACAGGAATATATTAATTACAGGTTGGCGTAAGAATGTTAAATGAACACTTAAGGTATATTTTATTGTTTTATTTAAATGTTTTTATATTTTTTTTATTCTACTCAATGTAATAGTGATATAAAATGTTATCTTCACTAAGAAGCCTCCAGTGTTTCTCATTCTCTGGCTATGGATCTGCCCCTTTTCTTTCCTTTCTCTCTCATATGGGGTGCCATGTTTCAAGCGGTGGGGCTTGACATTGCCAGTGGCTCATGCTTCTGCATGCAGAAAGTGACATGCTGTATGTCTGCAGCAGTAGTGTGAAGCACGTCCCCTGTCATTGTAGCCTAAGGGCACAGTTATGAAATATAGAACCCCATATGAGAGAGAAGTGGAAAAAAGGAGGAGAACCTAAGACATGTAAACTTTTATGACAATTACATTGAGAAGAATACAATCAATTAAGTCAGCATTTATATGTGTTTGTTTAAAGAGTTCCTTTAAGATATTTGTTAATCTTGTTGAAGCTTGATTCAACATATTTATCCCTTTAAAGGACCACAAAGTCCATTATATGTACCCTGTGCCATTAGATAGAGGGTGAAAACGCATGTGGAAAAGTGTGTTTTAATTTTTAATATTGATGCTGAATTCAAAGAGTTATGATCAATAGAAGTCAGGCTATTTCACTGTGTTTCCCCTGCCTAGATGAGTATTGAGCTCTCTACCAGGAGGAACATAATGAATATTAATTAGAATCAAGTGTAGAACCTTTATATGAGGCAGTCCCTGAGTGATTTGTAAATACTTGGAAATACTCTAGCAGTGTGAGTAGCAACAGAGCAGGTGGCACACAGCTAATACTACTGTCTGTGGTGGAGCAGGTACTGGGTTCCAAAGTTTTTTCTTTGCTGTTTAAAAAATCAGAAATAATTTTAACCTTAGTTTATATAATAAAGCATATGTCAATATGATGTAGCTGTCTTGTTGTTTGTTTTTTATATACAAAAACATAATTATTTAAGAAATTAAGTAAACGACTTATTAAAAAAAAAAATATATATATATATATATATATATATATATATATACACACACACACACACACACACACCGTATATACTCGAGTATAAGCCGACCCAACTATAAGCCGAGGATAAATGAGTGACTCAAGTATAAGCCGAGGGTGGGAAATGTGCTGCCCCCTGTGTCCTTCTTGTGCCCTCTGTGTCCCCCTCTTGTGTGTCCTTTTCTTGTGTCCCCCCTCTCTCTCCCCTGTGTCTCTTCTTCCCTCTCCCTTCCCTGTGTCTCTTCCCCCCTCTCCCTTCCCTTTGTCTCTAGCCCCTCTCCCTTCCCTGTGTCTCTTCCCCCCTTTCTTATCACTCTCCTCAACACCCCTCCTCCTTCTCAACCTCCCTCCTCAACCCCCCTCCTCATTCTCAAACTCCCTCCTGATTCTCAACCTCCCCCCTCCTCAACCTCAACCCCTCCTCATCCTCCCTTCTTATCCTCAACCTCCCTCCTCATCCTCAGCCTCCCTCCTCAACCCTCTCCTCAACCACCCTCCTCATCCTCAACCCCCTCCTCAACCTCCCTCCTCAACCTCAACCCCCCTCCTCATCCTCAACCTCCCTCCTCATCCTCAACCCCACCTCATCCTCAACCTCAACCCATCCTCATCCTCAACCCCCCCATCCTCATCCTCAACCCCTCCATCCTAACCCCCCCTCCTCAACCTCAAAGCCCTCCTCATCCTCAACCTCCCTCCTCATCCTCAACCTCCCTCCTCATCCTCAACCCCCCTCCTCACTTTACCCCTCTAAATACCTCCCCCTCTCCCTCTCCCCTCACTTACCTTCATCTGCAGCTTCTCCTCCGGCCTCCGCTCCTTCCTGCGTTGGCACCCGCGCATGTGACGTCACGTCATTAGCATATACCGGATGCCGACGCAGGAAGGAGCGGAGGCCGGAGGAGAAGCTGCAGATGAAGGTAAGTGAGGGGAAAGGGAGAGGGGGAGTTAAGGATGAGGAGGGGGGAGGGAACGAGACACAGGGGGTTAGAGAGACACAGGGGGTTAGAGAGACACAGTGGGTTAGAGAGACACAGGGGGTTAGAGAGACACGAGGGGGTTAGAGAGATACGGGGGGGGGGGTAGAGAGACACAGAAGGTTAGAGAGACACAGGGGGTTAGAGTGACTCGAGTATAAGCCGAGGGGGCCCTTTTTAGCCTTAAAAAAAGGGCTGAAAAACTCGGCTTATACTGGAGTATATATATATATATATATATATATATATATATATCACATATTATAATTGTCTAACTGCGATTCGTCGTCACGCTTCAGACGAATCGCAGTTAGACAATTATAAACTGCTGTGCATTGCGCAGAGCGCGGCACGAGCCGCGCACTGCGCCAGAGCCGCGCACTGCGCCAGAGCCGCGCTTGTGCAGAGCGCAGCGCGAGCAGCGCATGCGCAGAGCGCGGCGCGAGCCGCGCTTGTGCAGAGCGCGGCGCGAGCCGCGCTTGCGCGCAGCGCGGCCCGGGAACAGATGCAAGAGTGGGGAAGAGGGGGGGGGGTAGAGGCACAGAGGGAGAGTGGGGAAGAGGGGAGGGAGAGTGGGGAAGAGGGGGGGGGAGAGGCACAGAGGGAGAGTGGGTAAGAGGGAGAGTGGGGAAGAGGGGGGGGGAGAGGCACGGCACAGAGGGAGAGTGGGGAAGAGGCACAGAGGGAGAGTGGGGAAGAGACACAGAGGGAGGGGGGAGAGACACAGAGGGATAGGTGGGAAAGAGACACAGGGGAGGTAGAGGAGGGGGAAAAGACACACGGGAGGGAGAACAGGGGGAAGATACACATGGGAGGGAAATGGGGGGGGAGAGGGGAACAGACACAGGGGGAAGGGGGAAAGAGACACAGGCCAGGGGGGAAGAGGCACAGAGGGAGAGGGGGGAAGAGGCACAGAGGGAGAGGGGGGAAGAGACACAGGGGGGAGAGATACAGAGGGTGAGGGAGGAAGAGACACAGAGGGAAGGGGGGGAAGAGGTACAGAGAGAGGGGGAAAGAGGCACAGAGGTGGGGGGAACAGAGGAAGGGGTGAAGAGACACAGTGGCGAGACACACAGAGAGAGGCGGGGGAAGAGGCACAGAGGGAGAGGGTGGAAGACACAGAGTGGGGAGAGACACAGAGGGTGAGGGGGAAGAGACAGGGAGGAAGAAGCACAGAAAGAGGAGGGGGAAGAGACACAGGGGAGTGAGAGGAGGGGGAAGAGACACAGGGGAGAGAGTGCAGGGGGGAAGATACACAAGGGAGGGAAATGGAGACACGAGGAAGGCCGTAACAGACACAGGGGGAGGGGGAAAGAGACACAGGCCAGGGGGGAACAGACACAGGGGAGGGTTGGGGGAGACACAGGGGGGGGGGGAAGAGATGCATAGGAGGGAGAAGGGGGAAAGAGACACAGGGGAGGGGTTTAGAGACACAGGAGGGAGAGGGAGGTAAAAACACAGGGGGGCAGGAGATACAAAGGAGGTAGACGAGGTGGAAGGAGACACAAGGGAGGGAGAGGAGGGGGGAAATAAGACACGAGGGAGGAAGTAGACAGAGGGAGAGACTCGCAATGAGCTCCAAAGGGGCTCATTGCAAGGCCTGTGATGAGCGCCAAAGGCGCTCATCACAAGGCCAGTAAAGTAGAGGGGGAGAGGCTTACATTGTGTGGCAAACAGAATTGCCAGGCTTCAGTTTTTATTGCCGTCATTTTTGATGGGCAAGTCGCTAGTATATATATATATATATATATATATATATATATATATATATATGTTATCGTTGTTGTTGTTTAGTCGTTCAGTCACATCTGACTTTCCATGACTCTATGGACCACAGCATGCCAGGTGCATCTCTCAGTCACTGCCCCTCTGAGATCCATCAAGGTTTTGTTCATTGCTTTAGTGACCTCATCTATCTATCTCCTTCTCTGTCGTCCCCTTCTTCTTGTGCCTTCAATCTTTCCCAGCATCAGACAAAATTTCTAAGGAATCCTGTCGTCTCATGATATGGCCAAAATATTTGAGCTTCAGCCTCATGATCATGCATTCTTGTCAGTTTGTACAAACGTCTTTAAATTTCATGGCAACAGTCACCATTGGCAGAGATTTTGGATCCAAGGAAGATAAAATCTGTCACTGCCTCCACTTCTTCCCTGTCTATTTGCCAGGAAGTGAGATTGCTGTTTGCCATGATCTTCGTCTTTTTAACGTTGATCAGCAGGCCAACTTTTGCCCTCTTCCTTTACCATCATCTATAAGTTATTTGGTTCCACCTCACTTTCCGCCATCAGAGTAGTATCATCGGCGTATCTGAGGTTGTTGATATTCCTTCCAGCAATATTGTTTCTGGCTTTGGATTCATCCAGTCCAGCCTTACGTATGATGTATTCTGCATATAAGTTGAATAAATAAGGTGACAATATACAACCTTGTTGCACTCCTTTTCCGATCTTGAACCATTCAGTTGTCCCATGTTCGGTTCTGAAAGTGGTTTCTTGGTCCACATACAAGTTCTTTAGGAGGAGGATGAGCTACTCTCATCTATTTTAGGACTTGCCACATTTTGTTGTGATCCACACAGTCAAAGGCTTTAGTAAAGTCTATGAAGCAGAAGTAAATGTTTTTTGGAACGCTCTTGCTTTCTTTATTATCCCAGCTGACATTGGCAATTTGATCTCTTGTGCCTCTTCCTCTGCGGAACCCGGCTTGCACATCATGGTCCATATATTGTTGGAGTCGAGCTTGTAGAATCTTAAGCATTACTTTGCTGGCATGAGAAATGAGTGCAATGGTTCAATAATATATAATTTTAAATAGCTAGTTCACATAATTTTTCAATATATATAAATAGTTCAAATAATGAGTTTAACTTCTACAGACACTTTTTAAAGCAGAGTATGTTGGTCTAGTGGAAAGTATGTTTCAGAAAATATTTTCATTAGTAAGTCATTGGTTCTAAATCAGTGTCTTCCACTTTAAAAATAAAAAAACAAATGGAAGGCAGAATTGAACATATGACTATGAAAAGCATCATTAAACTAGATTGCTTACCATTGCAACACCATACTTTGCTTTTAAAGAAAATGTAAATCCATAATACAATTTATAACCATTACAGACTCCAACCGTATTATTTATGCAGGTTGTTGTGAGACGACTTCAAGGGCTAAACTAAAATGACAATATCTATTGATCCATTTAAAAACTGTAAACAAATGATTTCTACCCTCTAACTGATGGTGTAGACATGCTCAGTCGGTATAGATTGGTATAATGAAAGACGTTAACACATAAGTCTCTATGACTTTTATTATTTATCAATCGTGGAGTACACCTATGGCTTATCATGTGCACTTTGAGAGATAATTGATTATGTGAAATCCAGTCAGTGGGGGGGGGGGGGGGGGCTTTTCCATGTAATTAATGCTTACGATATCCAGTTTTCAAGCTCTATTATCTAACACTTCCATTCAAAAATGTAAAAAACTCATTATACTATTATTAATTAATTAATTTATATGTGTACTTTTTATTTATGCTACAACTGGGGAAATTGCTGTGTCCCTTTAAGGTTACATTTCAGGAATGTTGATGTTTTGTCTGGTTTCATTGCTTAAAGGTTTTAGAACAAGCTGTACACATTGTAAATATTTAAATGAAACATAGTATTTATAGACTTGGATTTGCTTGACGTGTGTTCTGTGGCCAACTATAGTGCAGTACATCACATATTATAATTCTCTAACCACGAGATGTTGTCACGCTTTGCGTGGTGCATACGGACTTAGGCGTAAAAGCGAGGCGAGCAGTTAACGCATAGGACTTAGCCGATGAGCGCTGAAGGTGCTCATCACTGCGAGCCTCGCAAAGAGAGGCGAGCCATTAAACCGTAGCATTTAGCCGATGCGAGCCTCTCAAAGCGAGGCGAGCCGTTAAAATGCGAGACGCAGGACTTAGAAAAAAAAATGACCAGACACAAGATACGAGACACAAAAATGTATGAGATTAGCGGCCGAAACCCCTCCCCCCGAAAAACACATTAAATACACCCAAAAAAATTACAAAAACATCACAGACAGCATGGGGCAACAGCCAGGGCGTCTGTGAGTGAGATGGAACGCGAATTTAACTCGATTTAGACGATTTTAGTCACACGAAAATCGCCTAAGCAAGTAAAAAAATGTCCGCCGAAAAAATGAAAAAAAAAACTACACGACCCCGGACTGCGCAAAACACTGCAAACCACGTAGCACTTTAGACATCACACTACGGCCTAAAGATACACTATTACAAAAGCCGGAAAATGCTCACGAGACGCGTACCACATTAATAACATTACGACTATACAATACCGCTTTACACAATAAACCAACGGCTTTACCTCGCGCATGCAGCATATTTAGAATGCACAGTTCAAACATTCATTACACTTTATAAGCAGGGCACCAACACTCAAAATGTATATTCTATTCAGACGCAAAATACAAGCAGATTGTTAGCTCTTCAGCCTATTGCTCTCTGCATATATCGATTAAAAATAATTAAAGTACTTTAATTTATTGCATAAATAATTAATTCTTCCTTAATTAATTGAATAATTCAGTAATTACTACTTAACTACATATACATAGAAATATATATCTCTCTCAGAGGACTAAAAGTACACGACAGGAGAGGCTCGCAATGAGCGCTGAAGGTCCTGAGGCTCACAATGAGCGCCGAAGGTCCTCACAGTACAAAACAGTTTCCATTATTTCTCAAACAGCATTCCCATGGCTTAAAATTGTATTGCCCCGTCATTTTTTATGGGCAAATCGCTAGTAAAATATATTTTATTTAACATCTGACAACATTTTGCTTAAAACAAGGATTTCAATATTTTCCCTATAGTTTTATATACAGTACAGTATTGAGTTTACAAACAATAAGTATTGAAAATGACACTGTCACTCCAGCAACAAGTTGGTTTTATCTTACAGAGCAATCATTAATTAATTAATTAATTAACACATCAAAGCAGCTAATGAAAATTCAGGAGTCACTCATTTGCATAAAAATATAACAGAAACCATACCGAAATTATTAACTTTGGAATCAAATAGTTAGTACAATGTATAGCTAGTTTTTTATGTTCTTTAAAGGCATATCTCCCTGTTTTTACCTTTGTCTAATCTAACACATGCTGCTTATATCAGACACACACAATACATTGAGTCATTCTATACACACACACAGATTTATTTTATTCAAAACTATAACCTGTTTTCCACACCCCCAGAGCTGCTTACATAGGCACAGTGTACCTACCAATAGAAGTACTGCATCTGGGTACAGATTAAACCTATTACTAGCCTTCAAGCCAGCAGCAGCTCAATGCAAAGATCTACAGATCAGTGTCTGACTCATCCTACTTCCTTCTACAGGGAGACTACACATCCCCTGATTCCTTCCTGCACAAACTGCCATAATTGATTGTTACATTGTATTAAAATATATAGCTGCCTACCATTGGCTAAAACAAATTACCGTATTTATCGGCATATAACACGCACCGGCGTATTACACGCACCTCATTTTAAGAAGGGAATTTCAGGGGAAAAAAATATAAATTCAAATAAAGAACTTTGAAGCAAAATCCTCAACCTCAACCTCCCTCCTCATCCTCAACCCCCTCCTCAACCTCCTTCCTCAACCTCCCTCCTCAACCCCCCTCCTCAACCCCCCTCCTCATCCTCAACTCCCCTCCTCATCCTCAACCCCCCTCCTCATCCTCAACCCCCCTCCTCATCCTCAACCCTCAACCTCAACCCCCCTCCTCATCCTCAACTTTCCTCCTCATCCTCAACTCCCCTCCTCATCCTCATCCCCCCTCCTCATCCTCAACCTCCCTTCTCATCCTCCCTCCTCATCCTCCCTCCTCATCCTCAACCTCCTTCCTCAAACCCCCTCCTCAAACCCCCTCCTCAACCCCCCCAAACTCAAATCCCCTCAACCCCCCTCCTCAACCCCCCAATCCTCATCCTCCTTCCTCAACCCCCCTATCCTCAACCCCCCTCCTCAACCTCAACCCCCCTCCTTAACCTCCCTCCTCATCCTCAACCCCCCTCCTCATTCTAAACCCCCCATCCTCAACCTAAACCCCCATCCTCCTCAACCTAAACCCCCATCCTCCTCAACCTAAACCCCCCTTAATACCTCCCCCTCACTTACCTGCTTCTGCTCTGACCTCCGCTCCGCTCCTTGACCCGGTGACGTCACATGGGGAGGGGGGTTTAGGTTGAGGAGGAGGAGGGTTTAGGTTGAGGAGGGGGGGTTAAAATGCGGAGGGGGTTTAGAGTGAGGAGGGAGGTTGAGGATGAGGAGGGGGGAGGGAATATCGGCGTATAACACGCACCTATCATTTGCCCCCTATTTTCAGGGAGAAAAAGTGCGTGTTATACACCGATAAATACAGTATTAATTTTAGTAGGGATTTTCAGGGGTGTCGATGAACAAAAGCTGCTGCTTGCAAACTCAAAAGGTTTAGCAAACATCAGGGTGAGTTTATAAATGTTTATTTTGGTATTTTTTCATGCAAAACAATGTTGCCATACACTACTGTTTCTCTTCTATCAGATACATTTATAATCCAGGAAATTTATATATGCCTTTAAGAATAACTTAAAAAAATATAACTTTATTTTTTTCATTGTACAATAGCCAGTTTGCAAGCTACATTACCACACCATTGAATTTAGGCTCATTTGTGGTGGTTAGTGAATAATTGTCATTCATTTAAATAATAAAGAATAATATGTAATAATACTAAATAATAAAAATGATAGAAAAACACTTTATAAATACTGTATCGACAAAAAAATGATAGTTACAAATTCTGCCTAAAAAATTAACTGACCTCCAAGGAGAAAGGAACTCGGTCCTTTCCGGTTATGCCAGCACAGGCAGCAGCAGTGGCAGTGAGCATCCGCTACATGGCGCCAAAAATGTTGCTGCCAATATCATAGCTTTAGGGTAAGGGATAGGGGAAGGGTTAGTGGGTTAGAGTTAGGTTAAGGATAAATTGTTAAGCTTCGAAATAGTATATGATCTGAGCAGCGCTTGCAAAGTGTGCACATTTTTGGCAGCTCCTTGCTGCAACTCCTGCTACCACTTCAGGAGCACCAATTATAGGAATGATCCAGGAACTCTTTTGTTACAATTCAAATATGGCTCACTAATAAGAATAGTAGAAAACAAGTGTTATACATTTACTATTTTTGTTTTTACATAATTAATATGTCTGTAATACCACTGTGTAGGGAAATCGGATACCTGGTATTGTATTCCCTATTCACACTTGAAAAACTACTCTAAAGGGAACGCCTAGGCAGTTACAGGTACAGTGCTCAGTGATACATTTAATTTGATGCTTTAGAAGAGCCAGTATCAGACAAAGGGTTATCCGTGCTATTCAGTCTAAAATCATATATTCTGGTCTATATATATGTATTTTGGTATGCCAATTAAATAAGTAATAAATTAATAAATTAATATACTCACTATACTTACCTATTTGGAAGTAATCTATGCAGGAAGCATTGTGCTGAAGAACTGACAATCTGTTTTGATGTTCCTGCCACATACAATTTCGGTTTGCACTGTTGTGGACCTGAGGTGTAAGTGTCAGCAATGTGTGCCGTGTGTAGTGTAAATAGGCTGCGTGCGCGAGGGGAAGCAGTTAGTGTAGCTGGATACTTCCGCATTGTGTAGGTTAGTGTGTAAAATGGCGGCGAATGTGTATGTGGTAGGCGGGTTTGTATGATTTACCGTCCTTGCTAATGGTGTATGTTGTAGGTCGTACAGGTTTTTGTAAAAGCCGTATTTGCTTTGTGTTATTTAGCGGTTTTAGGGGTGTAGCCTCGTTTTCGCTTTTTTGGGCGGACATTTTTTCTCTTGCTTAGGAGATTTTTGAGTGGCTAAACTTTGTAAATTTGACCGAATCGAGGTTTAAGCTGTGTTGCAGAGGTCCTGGGTGTCCCCCCTTGGTGTGGGTAAGGTTTTTATTTTAATTTTGGGTGTATTTTTGTGTTTTTTTTAAGTTTTGCGCTGTGCATGGGTTGTCCATTGAGATCGTATTTTTGCGAGTCCTGCGGGTCATAATTGTTTTTGTGTAAGTCCGCAATTTATTTTTTTCTAAGTCCCGCGGCTGGTATATTTTTGTGTAAGTCCGTAGTTAGTCATTGCGTGTTTATGTTTTTTTTGCAAGTCCCGATTGTGTGGTGGTTTGTAACCGGTTGTGAGACAGCGTAGAGCCTCCACCTCCGCAAATGCAGCCACTCGCTTTGCGAGGGTCCACATTTGTGGTCCGAAAGTCGTAGGGGGTCGTAGGGATGAGCGCGTACTGCGTTCCTTGCCAGCAACTGCGGCCCTTGCTTCGCTTCTTTGAGACAGGTCCTCGGAAACGGACGGAGGTCTGCAGGGCTCTTCAAGTGCAAGTAGGAGGTTATAAATTGAGAAGTCGGAACCCCAGCTATTAACAGCACATAAGAGGCAGCGTGTGTGTTGTGTGTGTGTTTTTGTGCGTGTTTTGTTTTGTCCGTTTTTTCAGCTGTGTGTGTGTGTTGCTTGTGGGCCTCTAATATGGATGCTAATGAGCTGGAAATGCATTCAGGGACTTATACCCCCCACGCCAGAGAGGGCTGGGCCCACGGGCGGTGAGGGCGAGGGCCTAGAACTATGGCCACTACCCGTCACTTTGCCCAAAGGGTCACACCCACGTCAGACAACACCCCGTTACCGCCCCGTGGGGTGGGCGCAGGGGGTAATAGAAAAGCCACAAGCTCCAAAAAAGCTTCTACAGCTTATCACTATGCGGTCCCCTCTAGTTCCTATTCTAACTGCGCTTCTGGTGCTTTGCAGGGACACAGTAACAGAGAGGAGCTGGACATTACGACGACGCGGGACAGGAGGACCAAAGTCGTCAGCGAGATGAACAGCCAGGACTGCATTGTGATGATTGACGACGTGCCGTTGACGGCCACGGAGGCGAGGCCGGCGAGCCCCACCAAGACTAGGAAGACTACAAGCAGGTATAGTCCACTGCTATTCCCCCACACTCCTTTGAGGCGACAAAGGGCTGAGACTGAAGACGGTAGGGTTAGGCCACAGCAAAATGTGACTAACACTGACGCACAGTTAGACCTTATACCGGCTAAGAAAGGCTCAGAGGACCCTGTACAAGATGTGCCAGAACCAGTGGTGCCAGCTTACTCTAGCAGCGCAGGTATAGGTGACCAAAACCAGTCCTCAGGGGAGGAGCAGACGGTTTGGGCACGGGTGCATAGGCAACGGAGAGCTAGCGAATGTTCCTCTTGCACTCATACAGTAGGTCCAGGAGGAGATCCAGAAGCAGATGGTCCTGCTGGAGCAGTTGCAACTGCACAGGTTCGGAAAGGGGACGGAGCCCACCAAGGGCCAGACGGTCAGAGTCCCCATCGCATCTCGAAGGACGCAGCGATACCCAGTTGGTGGCCTCTACTCCAATGCCTTTGGACACAGGTGAGCTCACATTGGTTGGGCAGCTTGAAGATACAAGGAAAAGGGAGCCATTGCACACAAGGACAGGGTTTTTAGGATCCCCCAGGTCTCTGTTAACCACTCATAACATTACAGTGAGTGATCAGGAGATATGGGCCGGGATCAGCGGTCTAGCCAAGAGCGCTTAAGCCGAGCAATCCCCTAGTGGGGGTTCCGGCCAAGTAGCGTTGGCCACGGTAGCACCGGCCGCTTCCTCTGTTGACCTAACCCCCATTCCCAGTGCAGGTCCGCCGACCCTGCCATGAGACCTATAGTGCTGTGTTCCCTAGACAACTTATGGGCGCACCTTCCCTTAGAAGTCAAAGAAAAGATTTGGAGGAGAGAGTTCGTTGAGCTGTTCTCTCTACTTCCCATGTCCAGACAATTGGATGCAACAGATAGCGTGTCCCGCAATGGGGAGGACCGTCGTAAGTCTTTTAGGCGGCTTCCTAGGACTTTCGACACTTGGCTTCAGGCCTTTTCCATTATGGTCTGCAATTTGTACGAGCAACATCCAAGCAAAGTTTGGGATTGTTCGTCTACACAGACAAAATTCGGAACGCACACAAGACATACGGAGGCATGGCGTGGTGGCGGTATGACGAAGAGTTCCATCAGTATCTGGCATCCAGGCCAGCGATGGCATGGATTGACAAGGCGGTGGCATACTGGTTAAACATTATGACACCAATGCGAGTCATGCCACCATTTTGGAGTGCGACCGGTGGAGCCAAGGGCTTTACCCTTCAGTCTCCACAGGCCCTAAGACCTGTTTTGCCTACAACGAAGGGCTCTCGCTCAATGCACCAGACCTGGGGAGGGTAATAGAATGGGAGAGCCCACTGCCAACGGGTAGGACTCCTATATCAACGACGGTATTCCAAAAGACCAGGCCGCTCTGTCTTATGCATTGTTTTTACCCTGGCGTTCTTCGGAGCGTTTTGAATAGTGGAGTTAGTCCTACACCCATGCATGGGATACTCAAAACTACAGTAGGTAAATATAGGGCATGAAAAAGTGATACCAGTTTTAGTCTGTGTGTATAACCGATCAACTTTTGAAATCAAACCTAGTAAAAGTAAAACTTGGAAATCTATCCAGATTGTTCACTATACCATTTTAATCTGATCCAAATCAATAAAAACAAATGATATGCAGAAAGAGTGTGGGACATCCCATTTCATTGGATCTTGACCAATAACTGACAACTTATTTCACTTTAAGGGTCTCATATTCTACCCCTCATAGTGCTTTAAATCTTTTTATTTTACCCAAAGTTAAATGGTAAAATTACTGTAGAAGAGGTGAATTAATTGGTTATAGGGGTACTGCTAATGATGATAAGTATTTAGGTGTACAATTGAGAATAATTTGCTAGATTTAGGGCGACAAAGTCAACTGTGTATTGTTGAAGATGGAAATTCACTCACAGTTCATGGAACAGGCTTGGGACTGTGTGATAACTTTGTATTACATATTGGTCATCCATTAGTGATCTGGAAAAAGTTCCATCAGTCTCACAGATGTCATATTGGTAGCAACATTTTAGTATATTTCTTACCAAAATGGCATGTTGCAAAATCTGAACACCATCTGCTTTTACCAGCAAAAATCTCTTCCAAGCTACAAAGTCACCTTTCTTGTAGAAAACAGATATTAAAGTTCTTATAAGCAGTTTTTCTTGCTTTGCAGGCTTTGGTACAATTGGCATTCCAGGCAGCAGTTGTGAGTGATGGCTGATTATTCCTCTGACATCAGTTTGCATTAAAGGTGATTTGTTTTACACCTCTATGTCCATTATTTATACATATTCAAATAAAGGCACTATATACAATCATAATATACTTTCCTAGATTTGTAACCTTCATTGAGGATATTAATAAAGATGCATCATTACATACAAATCAAGAAATGACCCATCACATATAATAGTTGTCAAACTGCAAATTGTCGTCACGCTTGCGAGCCTCACAAAGTGAGCCGTTGAGGCATAAGCTTTCAAAAAATACGACTTTAACGGCCGAACCACTAAACTGGAAAAGACGGCGAAATTACACAAATATGCCTCAAACTTACACACTCACACAGAGCAGAGGCGGAGAGCCAGGGAGCCTGTGATTGACGTTGCAAGTTAATTTGAGGCATATTTTGTATTTTTTAATGATTGAAAATCGCCAAAGCGGGAAATAAAATGGCGGCCAAAAAAACTTAAAAATTCTGAAACAAGATGAAAACGAGGCTCAGCAAGCCGGGCACGGAGGACTTATAAAATACATGACGCAAAAGACGGTAACACTTACACCAACAACGCCAGGCACGCGGGACACAGACGAACAATGCCAGGCACGCGGGACTTAGAAAATACACGACGGCAAAGACAGTAACACTTACACCAACAACGCCAGGCACGCAGGACTTTGTAAATAAAAGCAACGGCAGTCAGCACGCGCCAGACAAAGATTTAGCAGAGACATAGAGGAGAAAGACACAGGGAAAGGACAGGGGGAGGTGGTGGAAAGAGACACATGGCATGTTGCTGAGGCCTGTAATGAGCACTGAAGTAGATGGGAGGTGAGGCTCGCAATGAGCGCCGAAGGTGCTCAGAGGGGGTAGAACATCACATTGTGTGGCAAACAGCATTGCCAGACTTCAAATTTTATTGCCTTAATTTTAGACGGGCAAGTCGCTAGTGATTTAATAAATATGATGGCTATAAAGATTTACAGTCTGAGCAGTGTTCCTTTGGAAGTTGCCATGGCAACAATGTCATCAGATTGAGCAGAGATTATAAATATGCAAGTAGTGAGCTGCGATCGCCTTTACCCTTTGAGAAAGACGCATTAGCGTAGAAACGTGCGTCAGGATTCAGACGCGACGTGTGATATCACACGCCGGCGTCTATAGCAGAGAGACGATATATAAAGGGATACGCTAGAATGCTGATAGAAACATTTAGAGATTAGACTTAGGGTAAGTTCTAGTTGGAAATATTAGAAATACACAAGTTGAGTGGAAATAAAAATTTTAATTAGGAAAATAATGAATGTGCAATAAAGGGGGTATATTTAGTAGATTTCAATTGAACCCAGGTATTCAGTAAGAGGTGGAAGTCCCCCCTCTCCCTCCTTTTGAAGGAAGGAAGGAAGGAAGGAAGGAAAGAAAGAAAGAAAGAAAGAAAGAAAGAAAGAAAGAAAGGATATATGGATCTGGATAAAAGTATAAAATCATATGCAGCACTTGAATGAAAAGAATACAGGATGACATAAGAAGATGGTTAAGACATACCATCTGAACATCTAAATTAATACTGCCATCAACAAATATACTAATCAAACATTCCCCCTATTTTGCTCTCTTTAATTATTGTGAGACCATTTACACTTAACTCCCTTTCATTTTAAAGTATTTACCATTTCTCCATTCCCTTTATTCTAAATCGGGACCCGTAGTTTCCAGTCTTAAAAGAGCTCATTAAAACCTCATAATTATAATTCACAATATACTTACCTGGAAATGATATGGGCAAAAGTGATCAACATTTATAATGAAATGACAAAAATTCAGAATTATAATTACATATGTGCATCTGATCACTAAGGAAGCTCTATGCATTCATCTTATTTATAAAGGGTGATTCGATTTTCTTCCTTTTTAAATGTTTTAAAAAAAAAAAAATTTGCGTCGTTCACACCATATATATGTAAACTGAAAAATTCTAAATTGTTGTATCCCTTCTCTACTTATATGATTGATACATATAAGTGTTAAGCACTCTTTTGATTGATTGATTTTTGACCACAGCAGAAGATCTGTTGACTGTCTGATATGAAATGTCATATTCCAGTCCATTTGAGTTCACTCATTCCCAGGATATCAATGCTTAATCTTATAATCTCATTTTTGACCACGTCCAGTTTGCCTGGGTTCATAGTTCTAACATTCCGGGTTCTTTGTTCTTTGCAACAGTGGACTTTCCTGCAATCTTAACTGTTCTTTAAAGGCATGTGTACATTTCATGGATTATGAGTGCATCTGATAGAATGTATGAAATAATTTCTTACATGAAAAATCCCCAAATAAACATTAATAAACTTATCCTAGAGTTTGAAACTTTCTTCATGTTTTATAGCGGTTGCTTTTGACAAGAAATGCCCCTTAAATATTCTAGCTAAATTGGCATACAATTCATAATTCTTTTTGGTCAATCACAGGCAGCTACATATTTTTGCAATCTCTGGGATACCAGTTTCTACAAATCATCATGTTTAGACCCACCAAAGGGAAGCAAGGAGGAGCTCAGACATTGCTGTGTGGATCTCTGTTCTGCTGTTGGCTTGAATGTTAGTATATGATTAAATACTGTACCTGAATGCAGTGTTTCTATTGGCTAGTACTAGGTGCATTTGTAGACAGCTCTGGGGGGGTGGAAACCAGGTTTAAAAAAAAAAAAAAAAGTAAAGTAGATCTGTATTTGTATAGAATGAATCAATGCAATAAGTGTTTCTGATATAAGCAGTGTGTGTTAGATTAGAACAGTTAACAAACAGGGAAACTTCCATATACCTTTAATGATATATTTGTAATGTTTAAAAGCTAAACAATGTCCCCATAACAATCTAATTGTAACAAATTGCAGTGCTATCACAATCTGAAAAAAGGAATTGTATCAATGTACTTAGGAATTAATATACATCGCCACTCAAGTTAAATCTATTTAATTAAAGTGTTTGAAAATAAATGCTGGTCTATTTTTTTATTTACAGATGTATTGGTGGTGACTGCTGCCTAATGAATGTGTATATTTTGTTTTGGTTTAACAAATAAAAATAGATTTCACTGCTGTTAGGAGGCAAAATGCCCATGTGGTGTGACCATTTTAGGTACCTAAAGGCTTGCCTTAATTTAACTTGAGGATAGGCTTAAGTCAGACAGCCTTAAATTCCTTAAATGTGTTTGACCCTACCACTTGCACTGGAAGGCTGTAGCAGTTATATACTACTATTTTATAAAGCAGTATTTTGCCACATTAGCACCAAATGTTCCAGATTCCAAAGTTGAAATAAAGACCTCTTGTTCTTGTATATCTCTTTTTGTGGATGATATTTACCTGTTGAACTTTAGAAAACTGTTTATATTTGAAGTTAAAAGGGTTAATAATTTATACATTTTCTCGTCTGTAATGACAAGTAAATGTTAATTTATAGTAATGAACTTTAAATTTAAACATTATATATTAGAATATACACTCATCTATAATGATGAACATTTGTCATAGATGGCGAGCAAATGTAAATTTATGTTAAGAATAATGTAAAATTTCTAAATGGAAAATTGTTTAAAGCTATATTCACTTGAACGTAATGGCAAATGGTTGGCGGAATTGGCGAGTGAGTGAAAGTTTGCGTTAATGAAATTTTCATTTTTAAATTTGAAGTTGTTGTAAAGTACATTACTTTAGCAGGTTAGGCGAACGTTATCCATTAGTGGCGAGTGAATGTTGTACATCAGGAGATAACAGTTTTTAGTGTTATGGTTTTTTACCACAATGAATCAAGGTGACAACATATTAGTTTTGTCTCCTAATATACAAAATTATCTAAACACTAATGGCCAAACCTGCCAGATAGCTGGACTATACAACAATTAAAAAATTCAATAGGTAATTATCATTTGTTTGCCACCTCTGGTGAGTGTTCAACATTGTGGTAAGGAAATATAGTTTTAAACTATTTTAAATTTCAAAATTTAAATTTCCATTACATAAATTATTCATTAGGCCCCTCTGGTGAACATTCATCATTAGAGGAGAGACATAAGTATAACACCTAACCATAATTGACCAATCAATATGCATGGAATCTGACAATTCCTCACCTGCACAAGTCTCTACTGAGCATGCTCATTAGGTTATTTAAAAAATAATAATTTTATGTCAAAAATAGCTTAAGCTATCTAACAAATTTAAAAAAAAGGCAGTGTGATTTTTAGATAACGATTATCAACGTTCAAACAAATCCATTCAGCCACTTTTTTTCCAACCAATTGAGCAAAGAATCCTATAGGAAAAACAACATAAATCAATTATTTGTGGCTGGACAGAATTTTATGAAAATTGTCAAAAACAAATTTGGACTCCCAATCCCTCCTAAGATACAAAATTTTAAACAAATTTGTCAAACCAACACAAAGTTATAAGCTTATGAAGAATGAGTTTACAATGGAAATTTGAGTGAACCTTAACTATTACAGTAAGTGTGTGCTCTAACTATATACAGTGGTACCTCTGTACTCGTCTGTGACACTTGACGCTTGCTCTGCACTCACTTGCTAGGATCTGTATGAGTCAATTTACATTACTCCTTAAGGGAACTCCTTATTGTTTGGTACTCTTTGTTTTCACCACTTGTAGTGCCTTCTGGAACCAATTAACCACACGTAATAAGGCACCACTGTAGTCAAGCACCCTGTCTTTCAGGAAGTGGAATAATGTTCTGTACTGTGGTGTTGTTAGTGCCTACAAGAGCCCAAGAGCCGTTGTGCCTGAAAGAATCAAAGTGCAGTCTGTGCCTATAATTACCAAAGTATATACTGTACCTATAAGAACTAACATGCAGCCTGTGCCTATAAGAACCAAAGTGTAGCTTGTGCTTACAAGAACCAAAGTTTAGCCTTTGTCTACAAGCATCAAAGTGTAGCCTGTGCCTATAAGAGCCAAAGTGTAACTTGCGCTTATAAGAACCAGAGTGTAGCCTGTGCTTATTAATGCCTATTTAGTTTTATGGGTTTGTATCCAAAAACAAAACCATCAGTATGAGATATGTCCCGTTCTGGATCACTACCTTGTTGTGGCGAAGGGGCTTGGGAACTTCAATTAAGCTATTAGCTATACCACATAGGGTCACCCAAGATGGGCAAGTCATAGCAGAGACATCAGAAAAATTGCAGTCCACTGGGAAAGGAACTGGCAATCCACTCCAGTATATTTGCCAACAAAACCACATGGATAAGCTCAACCAGAGGCATAATGATAGATGTGCTTGGTGTGCTTTAGTCCATAGGGTTGCAGAGAGTTGGACACAACTGAATGGCTCATCAAATGATATATGTACATTTGTCATTACGGCAATAATGTTGTGTTGACACTGCCCTAGCATTCAGTGTGTATATAATAAATACAGTATTTACTGTAAACATAACCTTCACCACTACAAACAATAACTCGTATGAGTGCAGCTTATAATGGGAGTCAACGTGACATGAAAATATGACTACTTGTTCTTAATACAATGGTATGCTGACCTATACTGATAGGCAGGCAGGCCCTCATTCAATTGCGATTTGGCCAATTGAATAGGGCTCTAAATAAGCACATAACATATATTTTTTAAATATGTTTTTAGTTAGTAAACATCTATCCAAAAGCAAGGTTTTCACTAACTAAAAACTTCTTGTAAAAAAATATGCTATGTGCTTATTTAGAGCCCTATTCAATTGGCCAAATTGCAATTGAATGAGGCCCGCAGTGTTTGCTTTCCTAGGCCCTCATTCAATTGCGATTTGGCCAATTGAATATGGCTATAAATAAGCACATAGCATATTTTTAAAAAAATAAGTTTTTAGTTAGTGAAAACCTTGCTTTTGGATAGATGCTTACCAACTAAAAACTTCTTTAAAAAAAAAATGTTATGTGCTTATTTAGGGCCCTATTCAATTGGCCAAATTGCAATTGAATGAGGGCCCTAGAGTTTATAACACTTCCTAATAACACAGCTGTCTGTGCCTACAAGTCTGTGCCAGTGCCTCAGTCACATGACCACAGCCTCTCCCGCCTGACGTCATTGACTTGTGGCTTCCTCGCCCTTCCCAAAGTAATCTCCCAGCACAGCCAAGAACGATTCTGCGCATGCGCACTGAACACCACCCTGGGCTGTGCGCTGTGTGGGCGGGAGGTGACGTCACCTCCAGTCAACCGCCGGCATGGGAGGAGGCGGAGTGCTGGTCTCGTCACCGCCATGGCTGCCATATTGGATGGGAAGTGAGACCCATCCCTCCGCCCACTAAGCTTGGTGTTCCACGGAGCGGGGCTGGGAAGTGGCGGCCGCGGTGGGTTTTTTCTCCATTGATTGAGATTCTCACGTTAGGAGTCCTTTCCGGGTTTTCATTTAGCTCTGTAGCCCCGGGCCCAAGGGAGAGCGAGCAGGACGAACAAGATGGCGGACCCGGCGGAGTGCAGTATCAAAGTGATGTGCCGCTTCAGGCCTCTCAACGACTCCGAGGTGATACGGGGGGACAAGTATGTGGCCAAATTCCAAGGGGAGGACACCATCATCATGGCGGTGAGTGCAGGTCGTGTCATTAACCCCTTATACACCCCCTTAGGGCATTTCGGTGGGAGCCTGCCCATTCAACCAATGGAAGTTGTCACAGAAAGTAGATCAACTACAGAGCTGGCCAGACTGGCCTTATGTGTATGTGCTATATATGACAGGAATAACTATCGGCAATATGAGTCCTGACATCACTTACCATGGATCCACCCATGGCTTACTTGTCTGGCATTTAGTAGCCAGCCAAACTACGAGCCAGGAAAATGTATTTATGAGCCAGGTACTTGTTATATGGGAATATGTAGAATACTTCAGGCTTGACATTTTTTTTCCTGAAATAATAATGAAAAAGTTAGGATCTAGCAGTCACCAAGGATTTTGTCAAGCTCTTGGGAGGTGTCTACAAGAAAATACATTGTATATTAATAATAACATGCATAATAAAAAAACACTTGTTTTAGAAATGTAACTTGACTGAAATCTATTTGTTCTAATCATTTAATTATAAAGTGCCAGCATTGTAATGTTCTTCAGAAGGGTACAGTAGGTACAAGGACAGTTTTATAAGGTGTGCAGAAAGACAAGACCAGACGACTTTAGGCAAGTGGTTGCCAAACTTTATATGGGCCACATGTAAGGTGACCAGAATATTGGTGGACTATTAATGATGTTTCTGCCTGCTTTCGAACAACCCACATATTAGGAAATATCCTGTGTACTTATGCTATAATATAGTCCAGGATTGCCCAAAATATTGCTGCCTGCTTTTAGTCTATAACTTATTAAAAACATATATATATATATATATATATATATATATATATATATATATATATATATATATATTCCCTTGGTTTTCAAAAAGTTTGACTGACTCCTCCCAGATCTTGCTGTCTCGTATGTCAACCTCTGAAGAAGACGGCATACTGTTGTATGCCTTTTTTATTTCAGATTATTTTTTTCAGGACAAGTTGTTTTGTGGACCACCTGTATTAAGCTGGCACACCACAGTTTGGGATAATCTTCTATAGATCCAAATACAGCTCCGTGAAGATCAATATATGATTCTTCTGTCACTCACAAATGTCCCAGCCCTAATTCATATCATTTTAAATTAAGAACTGATGTTCTTTATTATTATTATTAAAATGCAAACCATGTAAGCTCTTTGCCATTCTGCACTTATCTATTTTCCATCCATTGTCATTTCAATATCTTTCTCCAAAACTTGAAGTTTTTTCGCAGATCCGTGGTCTGTGATCACAAAGCTGGACCAACTGGTTATATATATATATATATATATATATATATATATATATATATATATATATCTCCAGGGAGCCATGTCTCCTAGAAATCAATACCCTTGTCCTAAAACTATTTTGCTGGTTCATATCTAAACTAGCCAGGTCCTCAAACCCTGGTCTACACTGTAATTCACAATAAGAATCACTACCCAAATACAGTTATTGACATAAGAGCACCTATTTTGTAAATATTTCACAGTCATACCATGTGGGTTAATGGAAATTTGACTTGGTGTTGCCTGCAAGAAAATACCATAGGGATATAAATGATAAAACAAAATGTGTTTCATTATTCATTTTTCATTTTAAAGCTTGTGCACATTCCATTTTCTAATTTTATAAGTTATTGGTTACTGTGAAGTGGGTACAGTAATTTAAAGTATTAGGTATACAAAAGTACACCTGATAAAACATTGTACTGATAAAACTTCAGTTATTATACTTATTTTTATATAGTCCCTTCCTTGGCTTCTAACCCAGTTACTTTGACTCCTTAGTTGCAAAACTCTGATCTAAAGCTCTTCTCCACTTTAATGTTTTATTTTCAAAACACCACAAACTCTATAATTGTCTGTTTAACATAATTCTGATTTAACTCGTGTCATACAAAACTACGCACTACCAGGAAGTGGGACGTACCACATCTAGCTCCTACTTGGATTAGGTTGACTAAGTGTGAGTTACAGTGACAATCTTTGTCATGGTATAAATAGTCACAATTTGCTTAAATTGCTGGTATGATTATTGGTGGATGAATCAGTTAAGCTAGGGTTGACATGTATACCAAATGTAGGCAGCAGCCAGATTAGAAAGGAGCCAGCTACATTTTCAGTAGCAGCTAGTTAATGGAAAATGGATACAAATAATATGTAAAATTATTAAATAGTTAGTAGCCAGAAGTAACATTTCAGGGGTCATGACTCCATGTCTGTCAATATTTCTCAAGCCTTATTTTTAAAGACCGCCGTAATGCCCTAACAACAATAGTCCTAAATAGTCAGACACAAGCTTGTGTCCTGGCCGAGGTAAACTCCTTTAACACACCCCATCTCCAGCCAATGAAGAGCACTTGCTCCTGTCTAGACATAAGCATGTACCTGACAGTTTAGGACTGCCTCCCAGTTTGCTTCTGCCACCCCTTGCTGGAATAGACAAGCGGCTAACAAGTTAATGTTTGAAAGTAAGTTCAATATTGATTATTGTTTTTAAATGTATTACGGCTAATCCATTTAAAAGCAATAATCAATACCACTACTTTACATAAAAAATACATGTGCAAACCCCATCAAATCAAAGCTTTAGTCAGAAAATATAGATTACAAAAAAAAAACAGATTACACCTCCTGGACCATTGATATTCCACCTCTTGGATTCCACCTCTTTGTCCTGGGCACTACTGAAAGAAAGTGAAAGATTTCAAGTGTGGTAACATTATTCAAGCTTTACCAAGAGTGCATAATCTGTTTTAGCACACTTGAAATCTTTCATTTTTTCCAGTAATGCCCAAGACAATGAGGTGTACAGCAGTGGCTTTTAATTAGGTAAACTGCTTTTCAATGATATCTTCTGGCTGAAGCTTTGATTTGCTGCTGTTTGCACATGTATTTTTAATGGTGAACTAAACAGTAGGTTTACCATGAAAAGTGCTTACACATGCCCTTTGAGGCGTTACTGTAGTAGTACTTTAAGTTGTTCCTGAAATAATCTGTGTTTCATGATACATCTAATGCTGTGTATGAAGTGAAAGAAAACCTCAAGGTTATTTCACTTTTATCTGTTTCTGTCAAATGTTAGTTTACTATGAAATACATGGTAACACAATTTGACAGTAGTTACTTTTGTGGAATCACAGTTTATTGAATACTGACTGCTTTATGAAATAGAGTGCAGCCAAGATCTGCAAGCATGGACAGCAATAGTTCTATAATCTGGTTCAGTGATAGCAAAGCATGTGATGATACTTTCCTCACATTGCTCTCTTTATTTTAATGCTGTTTTTAAACATTGACTTTATGAAGCTACATTTGAATAATATTGGAGCAGTTTCTCATTCACATGCAAATGTAAACTGAGACCTAGTGACATGCTTTTGTGTTTAATTACAAATTCCATTACAATCAAGTTCTATATATATATATATATATATATATATATATATATATATATATATATATATATATATATATATATATATATATATATATATATTTTTTTTTTTTTTTTAATTGGAGACTTTGTTGGCAGGAATAGAAAAATAAAAATAATTGCATATGAGTTCAGGACCCTTCTACTATTCACTCAGAAATAGGTTGCATAGTACATTATTATTATCCTCCTTTATTTGTGATGCACCATCATATCCTATAGCACTATACAGATATTAAGTACAGGGCAAGGGCAATAATACTGTATTAATACATTGGAAAAGAATGGAGGGCCCTGTCTTTGAGCTTAAAATCAAAGCAAATTACTCGATTGGAAACTTGCAATCTTACACATTCTTGTAAGAAACTGTATACTTTCTTGCAGAGAGAGTCTGATAACAGCTATGTATAACTTGTATAAATGAATTGTTTACTCGATCATCAAAGATAGTTTAGCATCTACATTTTAATAAAAGGCAATGAGCATTTTCTGTCACAGCACACCCTTATATATATATATATATATATATATATATATATATATATATATATATATATATATATATATATATATATATATATATATATATATATATATATATATATACACACACACACACACACACACACACACACACACACACACACACACACACACACACACACACACACACACACACACACACACACACACACACACACACACACACACACACACACACACACACACACACACACACACACACACACACACACACACACACACACACACACACCAGTTGGTCCAGCTTTGTGATCACAGACTCCAGACCATGGTTCTGCAAAAAAGCTTCAAGGTTTTCAGAAAGATATTGAAATGACAATGGATGTAAAATACAGAGAAGTCCAGAATGGCAAAGCGCTTACATGGTTTGCCTTTTAATAATAATAAAGAAAATCAGTTCCAGTCTTCATTTAAAATTATATGAATTAGGGCTGGGTCATTTGTGAGTGACAGAAGAATCATATATTGATCTTCACGGAGCTTTATTTGGAACTATAGAAGATTATCCCAAACTGTGGCAATACACAATACAACTTGTACTGAAAAAAAATAAAAAAACCATAAAAACAGTAAAGAGCCGTCTCATTCAGAGGTTGACATAGGAGACAGCAAGATCTGGGAGGAGTCAGTCAAACTTTTCGAAAACCAAGGAAAAAAAAATAATATATATATAAATTAGTGTGTGTCTTTTTAATAGGTTATAGACTAAAAGCAGGCAACAATATTTTGGGCAATCCTAGACTATGTTATAGCATAGGCACACAGGATCTCTCCTAATATGTAGGTTGTTCGATAGCAGGCAGGAACATCATTAACTAATCCACCAATATCCTGGTCACCTTATATGTGGCCCATATAAAGTCATTACATAAACTTTCAACATGTATGCCAGCCTTTTGACTTTCTTGGTTTTATGATACCGTAAATGCGGTAGCATTGTATTTCTGTTACTTATTCATGATTATAGAAAACTGCATTGTAATAGTCTAGGACAGGGGTTTTATTAGATTTGTCAGCCAATATATTGTTGTATTTTACGGAAACTGCCACAGTTTAATGTATTGGATCCACATGTAAGCAAAACAATGTGTATATTCTTAAGTGGGCTCTTATGATGTGTTTGTCTATCATTTGATGAAGCTAGGTCAAATGCTTTCCCCGCTTCTTGTGTATTCTCATTCATAGTGGGAATCTTCTGTTGTCATGTCTCTGGAGTTCTCAATGTATAAAAGGGGGAAAACACATACCAAATACAAACTATGATTGAGATAGCATTGAGACTGTTATTCACAGTGGGGTGGGCTAAAGGCATGTTTTGGGTAATTTACAATCTTCTATTTTCTTTTTAGTGGATATTACTGATTCCACAGAAAAAAAAGAAAACTATGCATACTAGTCATATATATATATATATATATATATATATATATATATATATATATATATATATATATATATATATATATATATATATAATTTACACACACACCCACATTGCTGCAAACAGACTATTTTCTGGGCAGGTGTTGATCTCTTCTTGAAGTACTGAACTAGTAACTTAGTAAACAATTGCTCCTTATACTTCTCCAGTTTAAAATTAGGTTGTCTGCTAAGAGCATGTCTGTTCAAGGGCATGCAGTCTGACTCCTTTCAATCTAGATGTTTATGACTGATGAGTGTATTGTGGACATGCAGACACCGAAATTATAATCGCAGCTCTAAAAGAAGAAATTACTGCCAAAGACTAAGGAAGATATTTGCTTATGTTATGTCTGGGAACAACAAACAAAAGTTTTTTTTTAAACATAATGTCCCCTCTGCTTTTTACTGTATCTTTCTACTGTACCCTGTCTAGATGGTCGCTTATTTTAGGATTCTTTAGGCTTCTGTATTTGGGACATTTCTTAAATGAACTGTGAATAATATTTTCATGATGTAGTATCACTATTGGGGAATACGCTGAAAATCATGCGAGCAATCGATTTGAGTCTGTTCTACGCCTTCAAGAACAGACTGAATTGAGGTCTTTGCTACAACGAATAGAGCAGACAATTCTCTGGATTTAGGGGCATGCCATTCTAGCAATACACAGCCCATTATATTTCTCTCAAACTAGCAAAAACACCTAATTTTTCTCCTTCATTATCTTTACTTCACTTAGATAAGTGGTAATCAACCTGGTCCATACCGACCACTAGTGTGCGATTTTTATTTTTTCAAGGGGGCGGCGGAGTAATTGCTAGGCGACGTAGCTGACGATGCACGCTAGGCTGGTCGGAGAGCTGGTGAGAGAGCCTAGGGAGCAGTCAGGACCGGGTCACTATCTAGTAAGTCAGGGTGATACATAACTAGGGTCATATGATTTATGTAACTAGAAATGAGAGAGGGTAAATTGAGTTACGGTGGGCGGTAAAGACATTTTACCACAAAAAGTGGGCAGTAGGTATTAAAAGGTTGACTACTCCAGATTTAGATACATTTTACAAAAATATATAAGGAATGACGTTTTATTTTTTGTTGAATTTTTATATGTTTTAAATCCGATCTAAAACATAATAAACATATACTACCGGGTTGCTCAGGTCTTTCTTTGAAATACTTTAGAACTGCACAATGCTTAGCTATCTGGGTGTGCTGGCTGTTAGTCATTCCAGAAGCGTCAGCAAAAGATGACTTTTTATCCTCCCCTCAGTTTACAGAATGCTTTTTGGCAACTGTTCAGCATGAGATCTTAAATCGGCTAAATAACCAGCTACTGAAAGCCTCACATTCTTATATGTGGCCATTTTTCTTTAATTATTTGTAGCCATGTTACTTCCTTTATTTAAAAAGGAGACTCTCTGTCACCCCAAATCAAAATCAAGTTGTTTGTTTTCCGGTTACTCTTAAAGAGCATGAAAATCTGGTTATATGATGTTTTTGACTTTTTTCTTAAGGGAATCCTGGGAAATTCCATGATTTGTGTGTGTATTAGCAGCTCTTGTATATTAATTAGCTGCTTTCATGTGCTAATTAGGATTACAGTCTGCTAGCCTGTCTCTTTAGTGGCCAAAATAGACATCTGAAATATTATGCAGCCATTAGATCCCTCTTCTACCCTTATCAAGTACTCTGAGCTGCGCATTAGCATACTGAGCCCCACACATTAGTATAGAGGCATCACAAAAATGAATTCTAAATATGTCAAATTCTTTACTATAGAGAAAAACTGCTAGTACAACATTTAACCAGTTTTTAAATTTAAATCCCCTTCCTGTTGGGGGTGATAGTCCCTTTGTGCCAATAAAGGTATAATATAATTTCCATTCTCTGCTAACCAATTAGATTTCTTTACACACGTCTAAAATCTCATTGGCTGGGAATGCACTTAAAGGACCACTGTACTATAGAAAAGGACTGTTGAAATGAAAGTACATGAATATGTATTCTTCATTTATAATATTTAAACTGTGGTCTTGCTGCCTTGCCCTAAATTATGAAAAAAGAGAGCGATAAGAGATAAGCAGCACTGCACATTCGATTGAAACCTAAAACATTATTGCCATATATACTCGAGTATAAGCAGAGACACCTATTTTACCACAAAGTACTGTGAAAACGTAGTGACTTGAGTATAAGCCGAGGGTGGGAAATGTGCTGCCCCCGGTGTACCCTCTGTGCCCTTTCTTGTGTGTCCCCCTCTCTCTCTCCCCCATCTCCCTCCCCTGTGTCTCTCTCCCCCCATCTCCCTCCTCTGTGTCTCTCTCTCCCCCATCTCCCTCCTCTGTGTCTCTCTCTCCCCCCCATCTCCCTCCCCTGTGTCTCTCTCCCCCCCATCTCCCCCCCATCTCCCTCCCCTGTGTCTCTCTCCCCCCCATCTCCCTCCCCTGTGTCTCTCTCCCCCCCATCTCCCTCCCCTGTGTCTCTCTCCCCCCCATCTCCCTCCCCTGTGTCTCTCTCCCCCCCATCTCCCTCCCCTGTGTCTCTCTCCCCCCCATCTCCCTCCCCTGTGTCTCTCTCCCCCCCATCTCCCTCCCCTGTGTCTCTCTCCCCCCCCCATCTCCCTCCCCTGTGTCTCTCTCCCCCCCCCATCTCCCTCCCCTGTGTCTCTCTCCCCCCCCCATCTCCCTCCCCTGTGTCTCTCTCCCCCCCATCTCCCTCCCCTGTGTCTCTCTCCCCCCCATCTCCCTCCCCTGTGTCTCTCTCCCTCCCCTGTGTCTCTCTCCCTCCCCTGTGTCTCTCTCCCTCCCCTGTGTCTCTCTCCCTCCCCTGTGTCTCTCTCCCTCCCCTGTGTCTCTCTCCCTCCCCTGTGTCTCCCTCCCTCCCCTGTGTCTCTCTCCCTCCCCTGTGTCTCTCTCCCTCCCCTGTGTCTCCCTCCCCTGTGTCTCCCTCCCCTGTGTCTCTCTCCCTCCCCTGTGTCTCCCTCCCCTGTGTCTCCCTCCCCTGTGTCTCCCTCCCCTGTGTCTCCCTCCCCTGTGTCTCCCTCCCCTGTGTCTCCCTCCCCTGTGTCTCCCTCCCCTGTGTCTCCCTCCCCTGTGTCTCCCTCCCCTGTGTCTCCCTCCCCTGTGTCTCCCTCCCCTGTGTCTCCCTCCCCTGTGTCTCCCTCCCCTGTGTCTCCCTCCCCTGTGTCTCCCTCCCCTGTGTCTCCCTCCCCTGTGTCTCTCTCCCCTGTGTCTCCCTCCCCTGTGTCTCCCTCCCCTGTGTCTCCCTCCCCTGTGTCTCCCTCCCCTGTGTCTCCCTCCCCTGTGTCTCCCTCCCCTGTGTCTCCCTCCCCTGTGTCTCCCTCCCCTGTGTCTCCCTCCCCTGTGTCTCCCTCCCCTGTGTCTCCCTCCCCTGTGTCTCCCTCCCCTGTGTCTCCCTCCCCTGTGTCTCCCTCCCCTGTGTCTCCCTCCCCTGTGTCTCCCTCCCCTGTGTCTCCCTCCCCTGTGTCTCCCTCCCCTGTGTCTCCCTCCCCTGTGTCTCCCTCCCCTGTGTCTCCCTCCCCTGTGTCTCCCTCCCCTGTGTCTCCCTCCCCTGTGTCTCCCTCCCCTGTGTCTCCCTCCCCTGTGTCTCCCTCCCCTGTGTCTCCCTCCCCTGTGTCTCCCTCCCCTGTGTCTCCCTCCCCTGTGTCTCCCTCCCCTGTGTCTCCCTCCCCTGTGTCTCCCTCCCCTGTGTCTCCCTCCCCTGTGTCTCCCTCCCCTGTGTCTCCCTCCCCTGTGTCTCCCTCCCCTGTGTCTCTCTCCCCTGTGTCTCCCTCCCCTGTGTCTCTCTCCCCTGTGTCTCCCTCCCCTGTGTCTCTCTCCCCTGTGTCTCTCTCCCCTGTGTCTCTCTCCCCTGTGTCTCTCTCCCCTGTGTCTCTCTCCCCTGTGTCTCTCTCCCCTGTGTCTCTCTCCCCTGTGTCTCTGTCCCCTGTGTCTCTCTCCCCTGTGTCTCTGTCCCCTGTGTCTCTGTCCCCTGTGTCTCTGTCCCCTGTGTCTCTGTCCCCTGTGTCTCTGTCCCCTGTGTCTCTGTCCCCTGTGTCTCTGTCCCCTGTGTCTCTCTCCCCTGTGTCTCTCTCCCCTGTGTCTCTCTCCCCTGTGTCTCTCTCCCCTGTGTCTCTCTCCCCTGTGTCTCTCTCCCCTGTGTCTCTCTCCCCTGTGTCTCTCTCCCCTGTGTCTCTCTCCCCTGTGTCTCTCTCCCCTGTGTCTCTCTCCCCTGTGTCTCTCTCCCCTGTGTCTCTCTCCCCTGTGTCTCTCTCCCCTGTGTCTCTCTCCCCTGTGTCTCTCTCCCCTGTGTCTCTCTCGCCTGTGTCTCTCTCGCCTGTGTCTCTCTCGCCTGTGTCTCTCTCGCCTGTGTCTCTCTCGCCTGTGTCTCTCTCCCCTGTGTCTCTCTCGCCTGTGTCTCTCTCCCCTGTGTCTCTCTCCCCTGTGTCTCTCTCCCCTGTGTCTCTCTCCCCTGTGTCTCTCTCCCCTGTGTCTCTCTCCCCTGTGTCTCTCTCCCCTGTGTCTCTCTCCCCTGTGTCTCTCTCCCCTGTGTCTCTCTCCCCTGTGTCTCTCTCCCCTGTGTCTCTCTCCCCTGTGTCTCTCTCCCCTGTGTCTCTCTCCCCTGTGTCTCTCTCCCCTGTGTCTCTCTCCCCTGTGTCTCTCTCCCCTGTGTCTCTCTCCCCTGTGTCTCTCTCCCCTGTGTCTCTCTCCCCTGTGTCTCTCTCCCCTGTGTCTCTCTCCCCTGTGTCTCTCTCCCCTGTGTCTCTCTCCCCTGTGTCTCTCTCCCCTGTGTCTCTCTCCCCTGTGTCTCTCTCCCCTGTGTCTCTCTCCCCTGTGTCTCTCTCCCCTGTGTCTCTCTCCCCTGTGTCTCTCTCCCCTGTGTCTCTCTCCCCTGTGTCTCTCTCCCCTGTGTCTCTCTCCCCTGTGTCTCTCTCCCCTGTGTCTCTCTCCCCTGTGTCTCTCTCCCCTGTGTCTCTCTCCCCTGTGTCTCTCTCCCCTGTGTCTCTCTCCCCTGTGTCTCTCTCCCCTGTGTCTCTCTCCCCTGTGTCTCTCTCCCCTGTGTCTCTCTCCCCTGTGTCTCTCTCCCCTGTGTCTCTCTCCCCTGTGTCTCTCTCCCCTGTGTCTCTCTCCCCTGTGTCTCTCTCCCCTGTGTCTCTCTCCCCTGTGTCTCTCTCCCCTGTGTCTCTCTCCCCTGTGTCTCTCTCTCTCCCCTGTGTCTCTCTCTCTCCCCTGTGTCTCTCTCTCTCCCCTGTGTCTCTCTCTCTCCCCTGTGTCTCTCTCTCTCCCCTGTGTCTCTCTCTCTCCCCTGTGTCTCTCTCTCTCCCCTGTGTCTCTCTCTCTCCCCTGTGTCTCTCTCTCTCCCCTGTGTCTCTCTCTCTCCCCTGTGTCTCTCTCTCTCCCCTGTGTCTCTCTCTCTCCCCTGTGTCTCTCTCTCTCCCCTGTGTCTCTCTCTCTCCCCTGTGTCTCTCTCTCTCCCCTGTGTCTCTCTCTCTCCCCTGTGTCTCTCTCTCTCCCCTGTGTCTCTCTCTCTCCCCTGTGTCTCTCTCTCTCCCCTGTGTCTCTCTCTCTCCCCTGTGTCTCTCTCTCTCCCCTGTGTCTCTCTCTCTCCCCTGTGTCTCTCTCTCTCCCCTGTGTCTCTCTCTCTCCCCTGTGTCTCTCTCTCTCCCCTGTGTCTCTCTCTCTCCCCTGTGTCTCTCTCTCTCCCCTGTGTCTCTCTCTCTCCCCTGTGTCTCTCTCTCTCCCCTGTGTCTCTCTCTCTCCCCTGTGTCTCTCTCTCTCCCCTGTGTCTCTCTCTCTCCCCTGTGTCTCTCTCTCTCCCCTGTGTCTCTCTCTCTCCCCTGTGTCTCTCTCTCTCCCCTGTGTCTCTCTCTCTCCCCTGTGTCTCTCTCTCTCCCCTGTGTCTCTCTCTCTCCCCTGTGTCTCTCTCTCTCCCCTGTGTCTCTCTCTCTCCCCTGTGTCTCTCTCTCTCCCCTGTGTCTCTCTCTCTCCCCTGTGTCTCTCTCTCTCCCCTGTGTCTCTCTCTCTCCCCTGTGTCTCTCTCTCTCCCCTGTGTCTCTCTCTCTCCCCTGTGTCTCTCTCTCTCCCCTGTGTCTCTCTCTCTCCCCTGTGTCTCTCTCTCTCCCCTGTGTCTCTCTCTCTCCCCTGTGTCTCTCTCTCTCCCCTGTGTCTCTCTCTCTCCCCTGTGTCTCTCTCTCTCCCCTGTGTCTCTCTCTCTCCCCTGTGTCTCTCTCTCTCCCCTGTGTCTCTCTCTCTCCCCTGTGTCTCTCTCTCTCCCCTGTGTCTCTCTCTCTCCCCTGTGTCTCTCTCTCTCCCCTGTGTCTCTCTCTCTCCCCTGTGTCTCTCTCTCACCCCTGTGTCTCTCTCTCTCCCCTGTGTCTCTCTCTCTCCCCTGTGTCTCTCTCTCTCCCCTGTGTCTCTCTCTCTCCCCTGTGTCTCTCTCTCTCCCCTGTGTCTCTCTCTCTCCCCTGTGTCTCTCTCTCTCCCCTGTGTCTCTCTCTCTCCCCTGTGTCTCTCTCTCTCCCCTGTGTCTCTCTCTCTCCCCTGTGTCTCTCTCTCTCCCCTGTGTCTCTCTCTCTCCCCTGTGTCTCTCTCTCTCCCCTGTGTCTCTCTCTCTCCCCTGTGTCTCTCTCTCTCCCCTGTGTCTCTCTCTCTCCCCTGTGTCTCTCTCTCTCCCCTGTGTCTCTCTCTCTCCCCTGTGTCTCTCTCTCTCCCCTGTGTCTCTCTCTCTCCCCTGTGTCTCTCTCTCTCCCCTGTGTCTCTCTCTCTCCCCTGTGTCTCTCTCTCTCCCCTGTGTCTCTCTCTCTCCCCTGTGTCTCTCTCTCTCCCCTGTGTCTCTCTCTCTCCCCTGTGTCTCTCTCTCTCCCCTGTGTCTCTCTCTCTCCCCTGTGTCTCTCTCTCTCCCCTGTGTCTCTCTCCCTCCCCTGTGTCTCTCTCTCTCCCCTGTGTCTCTCTCTCTCCCCTGTGTCTCTCTCTCTCCCCTGTGTCTCTCTCTCTCCCCTGTGTCTCTCTCTCTCCCCTGTGTCTCTCTCTCTCCCCTGTGTCTCTCTCTCTCCCCTGTGTCTCTCTCTCTCCCCTGTGTCTCTCTCTCTCCCCTGTGTCTCTCTCTCTCCCCTGTGTCTCTCTCTCTCCCCTGTGTCTCTCTCTCTCCCCTGTGTCTCTCTCTCTCCCCTGTGTCTCTCTCTCTCCCCTGTGTCTCTCTCTCTCCCCTGTGTCTCTCTCTCTCCCCTGTGTCTCTCTCTCTCCCCTGTGTCTCTCTCTCTCCCCTGTGTCTCTCTCTCTCCCCTGTGTCTCTCTCTCTCCCCTGTGTCTCTCTCTCTCCCCTGTGTCTCTCTCTCTCCCCTGTGTCTCTCTCTCTCCCCTGTGTCTCTCTCTCTCCCCTGTGTCTCTCTCTCTCCCCTGTGTCTCTCTCTCTCCCCTGTGTCTCTCTCTCTCCCCTGTGTCTCTCTCTCTCCCCTGTGTCTCTCTCTCTCCCCTGTGTCTCTCTCTCTCCCCTGTGTCTCTCTCTCTCCCCTGTGTCTCTCTCTCTCCCCTGTGTCTCTCTCTCTCCCCTGTGTCTCTCTCTCTCCCCTGTGTCTCTCTCTCTCCCCTGTGTCTCTCTCTCTCCCCTGTGTCTCTCTCTCTCCCCTGTGTCTCTCTCTCTCCCCTGTGTCTCTCTCTCTCCCCTGTGTCTCTCTCTCTCCCCTGTGTCTCTCTCTCTCCCCTGTGTCTCTCTCTCTCCCCTGTGTCTCTCTCTCTCCCCTGTGTCTCTCTCTCTCCCCTGTGTCTCTCTCTCTCCCCTGTGTCTCTCTCTCTCCCCTGTGTCTCTCTCTCTCCCCTGTGTCTCTCTCTCTCCCCTGTGTCTCTCTCTCTCCCCTGTGTCTCTCTCTCTCCCCTGTGTCTCTCTCTCTCCCCTGTGTCTCTCTCTCTCCCCTGTGTCTCTCTCTCTCCCCTGTGTCTCTCTCTCTCCCCTGTGTCTCTCTCTCTCCCCTGTGTCTCTCTCTCTCCCCTGTGTCTCTCTCTCTCCCCTGTGTCTCTCTCTCTCCCCTGTGTCTCTCTCTCTCCCCTGTGTCTCTCTCTCTCCCCTGTGTCTCTCTCTCTCCCCTGTGTCTCTCTCTCTCCCCTGTGTCTCTCTCTCTCCCCTGTGTCTCTCTCTCTCCCCTGTGTCTCTCTCTCTCCCCTGTGTCTCTCTCTCTCCCCTGTGTCTCTCTCTCTCCCCTGTGTCTCTCTCTCTCCCCTGTGTCTCTCTCTCTCCCCTGTGTCTCTCTCTCTCCCCTGTGTCTCTCTCTCTCCCCTGTGTCTCTCTCTCTCCCCTGTGTCTCTCTCTCTCCCCTGTGTCTCTCTCTCTCCCCTGTGTCTCTCTCTCTCCCCTGTGTCTCTCTCTCTCCCCTGTGTCTCTCTCTCTCCCCTGTCTCTCTCTCTCCCCTGTCTCTCTCTCTCCCCTGTCTCTCTCTCTGTCTCTGTCTCTCTCTCTGTCTCTGTCTCTGTCTCTCTCTGTCTGTCTCTCTCTCTCTCTGTCTGTCTCTCTCTCTCTGTCTGTCTCTCTCTCTCTGTCTGTCTCTCTCTCTCTCTGTCTCTCTCTCTTCCCCCCCCCCCCCATCTCCCTCCCCTGTGTCTGTCTGTCTCTCTCTCCCGCACACCTCCCTTCTCACCCTTCTCATTACCTACCACCCCCTCTCCCTTTCCCCTTACTTACCTTCCATACGCAGCTGCTCCTCCGCGTGTCTTCCGGCTGCGTCTGGACCCGCCAATGAAGTGACGCGCATATGACGTCATTAGCATAGGACGGGTCCCGACGCAGCCGGAAGACGCGGAGGAGCATGGAAGGTAAGTGAGGGCAAAGGGAGAGGGGGAGGTTATTAGAGGGGGGTATGGAGAGACACGGGAGAGGGGGGTATGGAGAGTATATACAGTATTTATGCCTGTAATTTGCTTTAGCAGCCATTTTCTATAGTACTCCCTCTTCTGTTATAAAAGCTTGCCATTAAACAATCAGATTATTTTAATTATAATCCTACTCATCTCGTTTACCTACCATATAGGTTGGGGAGTGCCTTTATTCTTGGCTGATAACTTCTTCTCTTAACCTCTGTACACCCTCCCATCCTTTTCTTTTACTTGGTTATAACAGCTAGGTCCCTCCAAGTAATTCAGATTTTGTAGAAGAATACAATTTATGCCAGAGATAGACAAATGTATTCAAAATCCGAGAGCCATTCCAAAAATGTAGCCAGCAAAGAACTTTGTTAGTTAGACATGTGGGGTTGTGTGGATAGAACATGGCACTATTATAATTATACAGGGAGAGAGAGAAGGCAGGGATTTTGAGAGAAACTAATTGGTGAATGATGTTTTTTTTTATTTTTATTTGCTGACTCCTAAACTTAAGACATTTGTTAAGCACTGCTTTGTGATGGTTTTCTATCTGCCAGTGTTATTTACAATCTTCCTTGGTATATACCAATATGACTGTGGAACAGGGCATGGTATATCCAGTGAGCCACTGCTCCTGAAATTTTTAATGCTGGCTTCTAACATTTTAGTAGTTCTATCAGGGTTTGATAAATGCTGGATGACAAGTTGCCATAGTGACTACAAAATGGGGCCTGGTAACTAGCAAATTTTCTCTCTGCTTGTCCTAATTTAGTGACTGAATAAATCTTAATTCCATCTAGCTCTATCTGTTACTCACCTGCAGTTCTCACACTGTCAGCATTGCTTCATTGGATGTCTGTGACATCAGTACTCTGCACTAGCTTTTTGTTAGGCGTGGGGTCTCGCTCCTATTGAGACTGTGTTTAAGCACCCTCTGCTGGAGACTTTTCTGGATATTTATGGGCTTTAGATACCTGGCCCAGAGTAACTACTCTACTTCTAATGTTGCATCACTGAAGCAGCACTGTCCACACTGTTGCTTAAAGTGCCTGAGTGGTCTGTGCTATCTTCACCAGAATGTAATAACCTGAATGGATCAACTTCTTATTGATAATGCCTGGCACGTAAGTTTGAGGATATGTGGGAAGAAAATGTGTATTTTTATGTCAAAAGCATGAATTCATAGTAATGGGGAAAATTAAAAAAAAAAAAATCTTCTTTGACATAAAAAATAAGTGATTTTAAAGTGCTCCCCATATAGCTAATATATTTATTCAAATATTTAACAGTTGCCACATGTATTTAATTTTAATATATTTGGTTATAATTTATTTTGTATTTTATAATTTATGTATTTTATTTATATATATATATATATATATATATATATATATATATATATATATATATATATATATATATATATATATATATGCTAAAGCACCTATTTTACCCCAAAATACTTTGAAAACTTAGTGACTTGAGTATAAGCCGAGGGTGGGAAATGCGCTGCCCCCTGTGTCTCTCTTGTGCCCCTTTCTTGTGTCCCCCCTCCCCCTCCCTCCCTTTCCCCTCCCTTACCTTCACCAGCTGCTCCTCTGCGCGTCTTCTGGCTGTCCGGAATATGCTGGTGACGTGACGTCACAGGCACGTCACGCCATCAGCGCTACGAAATATTTTGGTGCGATATAAATAAAGAAAATAATAATAATTAGCATATTCTGGGATGCGCAGAGGAGCAGCTGATGAAGGTAAGTGAGGGGAAAGGGAGGGGTAATTGGAGACACGAGGGAGGGAAGGAGAGCAGCAGGAGCAGGGTGACTCGAGTATAAGCCGAGGGGGCATTTTCAGCCTTTAAAAAAGGGCTGAAAAACTCGGCTTATACTTGAGTATATACAGTGTGTGTATATGTATACATTTATAGAATTTGATGCAAACCATAAAGCACAATTTTAATAATCTACATCAATTTAACAGCGGACAAACCTGTTGATTATTAAATATTGACTTGGATCTGTGAAAAGTGTCTTTCTTCCAAATGGAAAATGTGCTTTAGACTTTTTTTCATTCCAATGTTTATTTTTAAGATTTTGCTTAAGTATTTGGGTCAATTCTCTGGTTGTGCACAGGGATTCTTTAACATAGTTATACCACTTTTATGTCCTTACCATGAAAACTCTCTTTATTGAGCAGTGTACATGAATACTTATTGGAAAAATACAGTGGTAACGTTAGAAGTTAACACAAAGTAACTAAACAGGGGTGCCATCAAACATTATTGCATGATAACTAAACAGTTTGAAGCTGAAATTAAAATAATTAGTTCAGAAGGCCTGAGTAAAATAACAATTTAGAGCTTAGACATTTGGTCGCATCTCTTGACAGGATGTCTTCAATGCTGAACTCTCCCCTCTTAGGTCTGCCTTTGCAAACCATAACTTAATTACGCCTCCATAGACCAGGTTACCTCAAAACATACATTATTATTATTGTATATTTGTAATGCGCAAACATATTGCATAGCGCTATACAGGATTAAGTTTCAGGCAAAGACAGTTACAATATTAACAAGCTGCAAAGGATAGAGGGCCCTGTCTTTAAACTTTGAATCCAGTGTCCATAATGCTTCCCCGAAGCTCCATGCAGGATTGTAAACTTACTGCATGCATACATACATGTATATATACATAGGGCATGTGGTGTTCCTCTGTGTGTACATTTCTATGAGTGGGTAGAAACCTTCTTATGCCCTCAGAACAGCATGAATTCCTTGTGGTTCAATACTGGACTGCCCTTGTTGACATGCTAGAATCAAGCAGTTGTTTCAAATTTGTCAGCTGCACATTCATGCTGCAAATCTCCCGTTGCACCACATCCCAAAGGTGCTCTATTGGATAAATATCTAGCACCGTGCAGGCCATTGGGTACACTGAACTGTCATTTTCATGCAACCAGCTTCCTGATGGAAATAGCCATTAGAAGATGATTAGACTGTGGTCTTAAAGGTATACACATGGTTTGCAACAATACTCAGGTAGGCTATGGAATTTAAGCAACACTCAATTGGTATTAACAGGTCTAATGTGTTCCGAGAACATTCCCCACACCATTACACCACTAACATTGGCCTGAACCATTGACACATTGAGTGCAGAATGGATCCAGGAATATGTATGGTTTACACAAAATGCTGTCCCTACCATCTGCATGTTGCAGCAGAAATCGAGTTTTGTGTGACCACGCAACATTTTTCTCCAGTTTTCAACAGTTCAGTTTTAGTGAAACTGTGCCCACTGTAGCAAACGTTTCCTGGTGTGGAAACCAGTGTGGTCTCTTGCTCATGTAGTCCAGCCACTTTTGTGGAGTTTGAGTGTTCAGAGATTCTCTTCTATATACCACTGTTGTAACATGTGGTCATTGAGTGTGGTTGCATTCCTGCCAGCTTGGCCATTCTTATCTGACCTGTTATTGTAGAGATCAAAAGGGGAAGAAAAAAAATTAACCCTTAACATATCCATGCAGGCATTGACTGCTGAACTCGTCTTAAACAACTGGTCCGTGCAGGAGGTGCAGTGTTATCAGTCATAGACTCACCCACACACGCAGCACTCGGTCTGTTATTACTCATGCAAAATGTAGTGAGCAGGATATACTTGTATGTACAACATAGTGTTTTTTTTTTTTTTTGTGTGTGTAATTATTAGAGAAAAACAATAATTATGCCATAAAGGCTTGTGCTCTTTCACACCATGAAGGGCACTTAAAGTAAGGTAAATGGCCCTTTAACCACAAGCTATGTGTCTACATGCTTCCCATTGGGTTAAAAAAACAATATATCTAACATAATAAAAATATAACTGTTCTTCAGCAACCTGCACACTTCATTCTAGTTAGTACTACCAGCCAATGCAGCTCATAATTTATTCTGACAAGGCAAGGGCAGGATAGAAGAAGCTTTAAAAACACTACTTTCTAATACGCCTTACTCAATTCCTTTAGCAGTAGCCTTTTAAAGGAAACAATTTACACATGTCTTCCCTCTATCTTACTGATGTTGAGGAGCACATATTGTGACTTCAGTGTCATTCTTATGTGCCTAGTATACCAAAAACTCTAGTTCCTGCAGAATATCTCTTTTCAGTAATTACCTCTTTTGTTTTGTTGCGTATTTCCTCTTCTGCTACAGTCTAATGAGTAGCTATAAAAAGAAAGAAATGTGAAAACCTAGATGGAATATTGCTTAATTCTCACAGTGGATATAAAGTCTACACACCCCTGTTAAAATGTCAGGTTTCTGTGCTGTAAAAAAATGAGACCAAGATAAATCATTTCAGAACTTTTTCCACCTTTAATGTGACCTATAAACTGTACAACTCAATTGAAAAACAAACTGAAATCTTTTAGGTAACTAATCAAAACATTACCTCATTAATGACTGTTACTATACACCTCCCCATATCTCTCATTGCCCCGAGCACTGCTGAAAGAAAGTGAAATATTTCAACTGCAATAACATTGTCCAAGCCTTAACAGACTAAGCGGTGTTATCAAAGTTGAAATCTTTCACTTCCTTTCTGCAGTGCATGGCACAATGAGGGAGAGGTATAGCTATTGCCATTACTGAAATAAACTGTTCTTTTAAATTGTTTTCTGGCTGAAGATTTGATTTGGTGCTGTACACTAGCCCTTTAAATCTTAAGCTTCCAAACAATAAGATAGGTTTCCGTATGCTCTTCTGTTTGCAAACTCTCACCCCCTAGCATTTCCTGTCTGCCCCTTGATTGTACCCATGTCAACTTTTCCCTGTGTGCCCAAGGTATCATTTCTGTCTCCTGCATGTGCTGCACATAAGAAGGATCTCTTCACAGCATAATCCATGTTTTGGATGTTCAGCAGCAGGGCTCCTTCACACTCCCTTCTTCTATATGCAAGGCTACTTTACACACATTTCAGCAGAGTTAATCCCCCAACCCAGAAAGTACTGAAATCAGCTTTGTGACTGCAATCTTGTTGCCAGTACAAACTTTTTTTTTTTTTGGTCGCACTGGTCTAAGACCATCCCTATCTGACTTATTTTTTACGTTGCATGTGGCATTGGCTATTAAAACTTTTTTTTTTTTTTTACAACTTTTTTTATACTTTTACAGAATGTAGTTGCAATTATCTGTTTTTGCAAGCAGCGATGAGGTTGCAATTTGGAAGCATATAACAGGTAATAAATATTTTTACATTAGAAAAGGTTTACATATTTTCAGGCACGTCTAATCTGTCTGCTACATCTACCTAAAAGTTAGTAGATTAATTAAGCCTTTAGGATGTTGTTGTTGTTTCGGTTAGTTGTGTCCGACTCTCCGTGACCCTGTGTGACTGCAGCACGCCAGGCACATCTTGTCTGGTTGTGCTCATCCGTATGGTGTTCTTGGCAAAGATACTGGAGTGGGTTGCCAGTTCCTTCTTCAGTGGGCCACGATTTTTCTGATTTCTCTGCTATGACCTGTCCATCATGGGTGGCCCTTCATGGTATAGCTCACAGCATCACTGAAATACACAAGCTCCTTCACCATGACAAGATAGCGATCCAGAAGGGGAATCCTTGGGATAGCATATGTTTATCCCAGGCATACGTAAATACTTATGTTTTACCCTACCAATCCCAAAGTATTGCTTTCATATGCTACCCCACTACATTTTTCACTTTCCAACTTAAAATCCTGACTTGAATTTCTCTTACTTGATTAGATCTCCATCATGATTTATTTTTTATTAAATCTTTTAAATTCTTTGATTTATTAGAATGATTCAATCAAAGCACCATTTTCCCTTCTGTCATCTAAGCCAGTGTTTTTATCTCCCAGTCCTCAGGAACCATCAACAATTCACATTTTAGGTATATGCCTGCTTGAGCACAGGTGAGCTAATCAGTGGCTTAGCTCATGGTTAAACAGAATTACTGAGCCTCTGATTAGCTCACCTGTGCTTAAAGGCATATTCAAGTTTCCTGGATTATGAATGAATCTGCTAGAGGATAATCAGTGTATGAAAACATTTTTTTACTTGAAAAAGTATCAAAATAAACATTAACAAACTCACCCTGATGATTGCTAAATCTCTTGCGCTTGCAAGCAGTTGCTTTTGTGAGTTAGCTGCCTGTAATTTGCAAGGGAAGTTAATACTTTTTAATACATTGTTACAATCAGTGATGGCAGTTTGTGCAGCAAAGAATCATGGGGAGAAGGAAGCAGGAAGAGCCAGGCACTGATCTGTAGTTCTTTGCATTGAGCTGCTGCTGGCTGGAAGATTAGTAACGTGTTAAAATCTGTACCCAAATACATTGTTTCTATTGGTAGGTACACTGTGCCTATCTATGTTAGCAGCTCTGAGGGTGTGGAAGACAAGTTTTATATTGAAATAAAATAAATCTATATGTGTATCGAATGACTCCATGTAATGTGTATTTCTGATATAAGCAGCATGTACCTAAAATGTGAGCTATGCATATCAAGATCATTAATTATTTCCTTGTACATTTTATCTTTTAAACCATACATAATTTGTCTGACTACTTCCCTGATTTATTTGTACTGAGGTTAAATTGTTTAAAAGATTACTGCAGTTCAAGGGAAAAAAAACACTTGTTTGTCAAGTATGTACCAAACTAACCACATTAGCAGCAGTGTAAGCTATGGACATATTTTACATCACCTTCTTAGAACTGAATGATGAGGGTGTTGGTTTTAGCCATCATTGGAATTAGGAGTGGGAATGAACCACGGTTAAGATAATTTGATCTCACTGGCATAGAAGCAAACTCATTGCATTTTTAAGGCATCTATATCTCACCAGAAATGTAAATGCCTCCTTTACATACATACCCCTACTAAATGTATCATGGATTCCACCAGAGCACAGCAGAGGTGTCTAAATGTATTTTTTTTTTTCTAATTTAAAAGGTAGCTGTATGACTTTTTTTCTTTTCTTGACTATGTTATTGGGATATTTTTTTTTTATTAATCAGTGTCTCTTTGACAACTCCCCCCCACCCCCCCCCCCCCCCCAATAAATATGGGTGCTCCACACACCCCAGTAGAAGCACCACCCAGCTTGAGAAGCAAATAACACACAAGCACACATACTACCTACCTAGCAATGCCATCAGGGTACTCCTTCATGCAACCCAGCTGGTATAATTTTCTGGGGAGAACACAATGTTTCTTGAGTGCAGTGGAAACCCTTGCAGGAGCCGACCCCTTGAGATTCTAGTCTCCGTTTCCAGGCATGGACACAAACATGGAAACTGCAAGCCATTGGAGACCACAAATGTCTGTGATTACAGAAGCAGCAAATGCAGCTCTAAATTACTTTTGTTTGTAGTAACTTCAAAAAGAACGTTTCATTGGTCACTCAGATTCTACTCTAAAGGCAGATTATGTGTGAGCAACCAGCTAAAAACATACTCCTTCAGTAGTCTAGATGCCCCCAGAGTCTCAAACCTTTCAAATGCTTTTTAGACTGACTTTAAAATCATCTTTTACTCCATTTGCTTTCATGAGGTTTACCTACAATCTTAAACTACTACATTTTAAATCTGAGAAGTGTCAATGATAGTTTAACCTTATAGCTAAAAGGAATAAATAATGTTCACTTGACAAAATGAAGGGCTATTGCTTTTATCTTTATGCTAATTTCATGATTCCTATAACATTGCTATTTACGAATTGGTGGTCTAGCAAATCCTTTTGGACATGTGCAAACTCTCAAGGAGTAATTGGCTATAATCCCAATAGTACAAAGATAAAAAATTACTTTGGGAGACTGAAAATACAGTAAAAAGAAAACAAACTTTAGTTTTATTGTAAGAAAAGGAACTATATTATTAATACGCTATTGATTAAAATACTATTTCCGTGTTTGGAACCTTTTCCCGCTCTTATACCAGTTCTTCTATTTTGTTAAAAGGGACACAGCAAACCTGCCATGAAATATAAACTACCCATAAAGCCTTGTCTTCTGTATTGATCTCATGTCAGCATTTCCAGCCAATCACTAGGTATTGAAAGAAGACATCACAGGATAAGACCTATGCTTGCATAGCTGTCTAAATGTAATTGTCGTTGTGAAGGAGAACTGGCGGGTGTGGATGAGAGGAGTCATCTGGCTAAGCGCTTCATTATATCTTCTTCTGAAGGAAATCCATTCAAATCAGATTATTAAGAATTTTATAAGAACCAAGATATGAACTGAAGTTAATGGCTGATAGAAAATCATATGTACTTAAGGAGCTATCTTTGAGAAAAGTCTAAAGGCCTTTCAAGAACTTAGCTGATTAGAAGGAAGCTAACTTGAGACAAGATAATAATTGATAGATTGTCCATCCAGTGAACAGTGTTATGGTATAAGCTTGTGTCTGACCATTTAGCACAGCCAGCTAGTCAGAGCCATATCCTGCCTCCAACCTTTGGCCCTGTAATGGGTGGAGATCAGTCATTGAATTTGATATTTGAAAGTAAGTTTTAATAATAAAGATAGTGTTTTTTTTTTAAATAATAGTATGAGATTAGAACATGATTAAAACATTTTGCTCCTGTTAGTGCATTGAAGTCTTTTAGATGAGCCTGGACAGCCCATTGTGATTTTCCAATGTGTTCAGAATGCTGAAGCCTCTTAAAGTGTATAATCTTAGTTAGAAAACTGGGCCACCAATAGGATGTGTGGAATCTTTTTAAAGAAGGTAAAGGGTCACCATTGTCCCATACTTTCTGTGCTCTGTTTTAAAGAACTAGAATTGGTAATAAATAAAATGTTTTCAGATTGTTAATTTACTACATTTTATATTTTGACTTGTCCAACTCCACTGTTGTCTTATATAAATGTTCTCTATATTTTATGTCTTAACTTCAAAGCCTTCTTCCTGCTTGAAGGATGTAGAAGTAAAGTTAGTTGTTTAATAAGAGCATAGTGCAGTTGGTTTCAGTGTCCGAGGTAACCAAACTTGACATTAAATAGTAACTCAAACGATAGGGGAGGTTTTGGACAATATGCAGTTGCATAAATTGGTAATGCATTTAAAATATGATTGTAAAGTTGTTGGCCATTATCAATACTTTTTACTTTTGAAAAGGCATAAGAATCATAGTAATGAGTTCCTTTTTTTGAGTTGTTTTACCTTACGAGGCAAAATGTTTTTAAAGTTGCAGACTGTGTAGCATTTTAATGTTTTTGAAAATATTGTAAAAATTGTTTGCCATAAAATTTCATAGGAGCGGAGTCAATGACAGATCTGCGAATAACAACTGGTAACTTTTAATTTCTGTTAGGATGTTCTCTTTAGTCATATGCATGCATTAACTGAACAACTGTTTGTGTAATTATAGCACACCATTTGTCCAGGGTGGAAAATCCTTTTTTAGAATGTGAGGCAATTATAAAAATCATAATCCTCAAATGTTTTTTTTTTTTTTAAATCTCTTCTAATCCACAAGCTCTTTAAACTGTAGTATTTTAGTATTTGTGTATCATTATTGCCTATAATGTCATGAATGGCATCATTAGTTAGATACTTTTGTATTGACCATGGAGATCTAGCCGACAGAATTGTAAGAGATAAGGGGAAGAATGCTTGCTTCACCCTGCCATGCACTATCTCTGGGTAGTTTAAAAAAAGCCTAAGAACAAATGGATCACGCAAAAAAAAAAAATATATGTGGCCCTTTCAGAAACTGCAAATCGGTTAGGTAAGAATATTTGAGGAATAACTGGGTTATAACCTAGTGACTATATTTATGAGTTTGTAAAATTCCTCCAATTGATCACTATAACTGATGTGCATATTCTAAAAGGGCAAAAATTCCTTTTCGGGGTCTGAAGATGTTGTAACCTCAAAAATAACCTTATGAAATGTAATCTTGCAGTGAAGAGAATATATACATTTAGTGCAAATTATGGTCCATTTTTAGAGAAGGCCTTGACAAAACCCAGATGCCAGGTAGCCATAGCGACCAACAAAATACAGCTGGCACATATATTTATTACAGGACATCGATAATATTGTCTTGAGAGAGAGAAATTACCTGCAGGCTGCTTTTTACAGAACAGATCAATTGCTCAGGGAATTCTCATGCATGGTGGATATTTAAATTTCCCTCCATGCAACAATGAGACTCCTTCTACCTTACTGGCTGGGAGGTTGACTGTCAGGCAGTGACTCCCATATCCCTGCTGTGTGCTGGAAGGAGCAGAGGCTGCATGTTAAGCCGGTGTTGCAGGGATGAGATCCATTCTCTATAATTTATAGCCTCTTCTGGAGGTTAATGGAGTGGGGTAGTGCGTGCATTGTCTGTCTGTGTTTGTCTCTCTCCTCTCTCCTCTCTCCCCTCCCCAAATCCATATACTATCAGGCATGGACATGTACAAAAAATTTAAAATAGATGTTATGGGATGTCTCTCTTAAAGCAACTGAATAATAATCTTCACACATTTCAATCATTCTTTTTGTTTTGTTTTTTTAAATCAAAATGATGGGCAAGTCATTAGTAATTTATATACACACGAGTTTAGACACACGAAAATCCCCTAAGCGCCAGAAAAAATGTCCGCCGACAAAAACGAGGCTACACAACCCTAAAGCCGCAAAAAACAAGCACATACGGCTTTTCCAAAAAGCCGTACGAGGTACAAGATACACTTTTAGCAAGGACGCTAAATCATCTACACCCGCGTACCACATACAAATTCGCAGCCATTTCACAACACTAACTTACAGAATGCGGAAGTACACAGCTACACTAACAGCTTACCCTCACGCACGCAGCCTATTTACACTACACACTGCACACATTGCTGACACTTACACCTCAGCTCCACAACAGTGCAGGAACATCAAAACAGATTGTCAGCTCTTCAGCACAATGCTTCATGCATATATTACTTACAAATAGGTAAAGTAGATTAATGTATAATTGTTTAATTGGCATACAACAATACATATACACACACACAAAAAAAACAAACACTATTGCAATAAACACAAAAGCCATTCACTGCGCACCTCACAACGAGCGCCAACGCTGCTCATAACACACCAGGGGACAGCCTTTCAATAAGCGCAAAAAGCAGATCAGCGCCGACCTTACAATGACAAAATACAACAACCAAGAGCCTCGCAATGAGCGCCGAAGGATCTCACACCACCCAAAAAATTAATGCCTGTGGCAAACAGCATTACCTGCCTTACAATGTTATTGCCCCGTTTATATTTATATATAAATCAGCGTTGCTGATAACAAGCCTCTCCCGCTCATGGTGCTCATCGTGAGACCCGCGAGCCTTTCCTCCCGTCTACTGTAGAGGCCGCTCATTGTAGGGTTCATTAACCTGCAAGTTGTGCTTGGGAATGCCATGTGTCTCTTTCCACCATCTCCCCATGTCCCTTCCCCGTGTGTTTCTCCTCTGTATGCCTACTGAATGTTTGCATGTTACGCGCTGACTGCCACTGTTGGATTTATTTTTAAGGTCCTGTGTGCCTGGCGTTGTCGATGTAAGTGTTACTGTCTTTGCCGTCTTGTATTTTCTAAGTTCTGCGTGCCTGGCTTTGTTCAGCCTTGTTTTCATCCAGTTTCAGATTTGTTACATTTGTCATTGGCCATTCCCCCCCCCCCCTCGCTTAGCCGATTTTGGATTGACGAAAAAACACAAATATGGCTCAAATTTGCTTGCAACCTCACGACCAGGCTTCCTGGCTCTCCCTGTGTGTGTGTGTGTGTGTGTGTGTTTTGTTAAATTATTTTGTCTGTTTGTTTTTTGGGTTTTTAGAGTTATGCGCTTGGCTCGCAGTTGCGCCCCTCGCAATCGCGTGCCTCAACTGCTTGCTTTGCAAAGCTCGCAAATTGTGACCAACATCGTAAGCGTTCCAGAAACTGACAACTATTATAGTGATGATATGTCAGTTTTATAACGAGCATCTGTGTATATACACAAACATTTAGACTTTAATGAGGTATTGTTGAGGTAAGGAATGTGATCTTTAAATTTTTTTTTTTTTTTTTTTTTTTTTTTTTATAAGCTTAAACTAATATTATAATAGCTGTTGTCTGAAGCCTTTTTTTTTCTCTCCACCTGCTGCCCCTCCTGTCTATTTCTCACTGTGGTTATGGCTGTCTCAGACACAGCTTCAGTTTTTGCTGTCTCCTTTTCTGCAATTAGCTGCATGACGGAAAGGCTTCCACATCAGTAATACTGCTGCTTGCTGCTCTAACCTGAGCAGCACAGGACTCCTCTCTCTGCCGGAGGGGTCGGCGCCAAGCCCTGTGCAGCATATCTGTACCCAGCACTCTCGGGACTCATACCAGTTAACCATCTTATGCCCTACATGCGTTTAAAGATGTGGAAACTGATGGGAACAAACCCTGGGAATACAATGTAGTCATTAGCACATATATATAATTTTAGTTATTTTTTAGCAATCTGGCTCCTGGCCTTGTTTAGTCTAATTTTTAATTCTCTTAGAATAGTGCACTTCTGAGAATGTAGAGCAGTGGGTTTATTTTTTTTTTTTTTTGGGCTATTATCCACATAATTATGGTATCATAATCTGTACAGCATACATGTATGTGTATGCAATGCATGGATTTCTCAAGAATAATTTGATAATCCTATTTGTCTTCCTTATGATTTCTACAATCTATCTTCCTGGCTGGTATGATTGAACAAAAACCTTGGCTGTTTTAAAAATTATATTTTGTCTTGTTAGTTTTAGGTTTACTGCTAATAACTGCTACACTAATGCTCTGATAAATTTCTTATATTCTCATCTGAAAAATATTCTAGCACACACTCAAATATTTTTCCAGGGAGGACAGCTTCCCAGATTTGGAAGTCTAGACATTATATTTCTATTACTTAATTTCAGCTCTGCAGATTGGATAACTTTTTTGTTACAAATACAATGGTGAACAATTTGGTGTTTTTAATGTCTCGGAGGTAATGTCCCCATTTAATGATGCTGAAAAAACATGTTCCAAAAAGGAAAAATTTGTTTTAGTATTAATGATTTTTTTTTCAACCACAAAAAATTGTGAAGCTTATGTGCTATGGGAATGTTAGTCTTGTACAATTTAAAGTATTGTGTCAAGATTTGCTTTTAAAGGGTCTTTATCACCCCAAAATCAAGTTTTAGTTTTTTTAGGTTATTAAGCATGAAAAACTGTCTAAAAAATAATAACACAACATTAAATCCTGGGAAGTTCTATGTTGCTGCATTTATATGCAATGAGGTGTTGAGGCATATTAATTAGATTCTTTGGTGCACTAATTAAGGTTGCAGTCTGCTTGTGTATCTCTGAAGTGGACAAAATAAAGACCTGCAATGTTATCTCACAGTTAGATCCTTCTCCCACCTTTATCAAGTACTCTGTGCTGCACAATCACATACTAGGCCACATGTTCACATACAGGAGCAGCAAAGTTAATTGTAAATATTTCACAAATGATTTACTGTAGAGAATAACTGCAAGTATAAGGTCTAGCCAGTTTGTAATGCTCTTTACAGTGCAATAAACTTACTGTTCAAATGACAGTGTCCTTTTATTTTGTTCACCTACAAAATATTTCTGTATATTTTGATAAGCTGCACAATGAGAGAATAAAGTGATGTTTAAAGCTTTGCTAAGAAGCACTCGTTGTTTTATTTGTTTTCTTCTAAATTACTGACCCCTGAAATCTGTCTTCAGAAACTCATGGAACCAGCCAAGAAGCCAATATTTTACTGTTGTGGTATTTGAGGAAACTTTCTGGCAGATATTGTTAAGCATCAATTAGATGTTTCCTCCATCATACTTTATTTTTTATTTTTTTATTCCTACTTTCTGATTGTGATTTGCTGGGAATACAATTCCAACACAAGAAAGAGGCTTAATAGTGTTGGCACTGTACAGTTCACTCCATATCAGGAGTACTTTTTTAGGAGATAGCTAGCATTTTTTTTTTTTTTTTTTTTTTACATGTGTTAGGAACAGCTTTGAGAATACCAAATACATTTCATTAATGACTCTCACTTATTTTAAAAATATTGGGATTGGTTATATAATTACTGGGCATCATGCTTATTCTCTTTTGGTCCAATTATGAGCTATATCCTAATCTGAGTACACAAGAAACAAGCATATCACTGTAATATATTTGTAAAGAAAACCCAGTAGTATAACAAGGCTGTGGGCAGAGAAAAGACTAGATTAGGTCAGGACGTTTATAAATGTGCCTGAAACCTAGGAGTCATCCATTTTACTTATGAGCCAGCCAAACTATATTTAGGCGCTATGGTATGGATTACGTATAGAAATATATGTATAGTACAGGGTTTGACACATTTTATGTATAAGCAGAAGGCATGGCTCACAAAATGTTACTGCTGTCTGTTATTTGTCAAGCCCAGAGTTAAAGAATACATGTGAAAAGTACATTTTGCAAAGACATTTTATTTTTTTTTGGTTTTATTTTAAATTGTTTTATGTTGACCCATTATTTGCACTAGTTCTTAATGAGCGCATGTTACAGGACTATGATGCTGCTTCCTGTTCTGCTTAACTCAAGCAGGGAAATCCTGGTTTGTGTATTGAGCTCAATGATTGATCTTGTTTACTTATGGTTTTTGTGTAACTTAATGTAGAGCTGGGCAAGTCCCTGTAACCAGAGAGCCATGGCTCCCAAAATATTTACTTCTGACTCATTGGATTTCCCCCCCCCCCCCCCCCCCCCCCGGTCCCCCATTCTGATCTCCTACTCCCTACCCCCAGGTCTGTATAACGCTCTTTCTGCTTGTTTATCATTGTTGTGACTGTAGTAATCCACCTTAAAAGGCCAGAGCACTGGGAGGGGTGTACAGTATTCTGACTCTGGCGCTGATCAAACATGCAAGATCCAAAAGGCCATTCAGCGCTATCCTGGATAATTAGAGAGGGCGCATTGATTCACAGGGGAATTGGATCGCCAGTATCGGGGGGGCAGGAAGGAACTTTTATTTTATTTTTTTGTTCCCCTTTTGAGACAATTGGCAAAGTTTCAATAGTTTTTTTTTTTTTTCCGGTTTGCCTTCCTCTGGACCAATATAAAACTAATCTGCATATTGCAGATCAGAGAAGACCTAAAAAGGTTGAACTTGATAGACTAAAGTTTTTTTTGTTTTTTTTTCTACCTTAATTACTATGCAACTACTCCATTCTCTATCTCCTAAGGAAAGATTTCAGTTTTCAACCCCAGATTTGATGAGGCAGCAAAAACAATCCAGAAGAATGCTTCAGGAGGCCTAGGGTCAGACCCAGATCTCTAGTCCTTTAGGAGGAAATTACTAAGTTAATCGCATATAATAGTTGTCAAACTGCGAGACGTCGTCACACTTTGCGCTGTGCGTACGAGTTAGGCAATGAAACTCGCGGGAATTAAGCCACAAAACACTTACTAAACGCGGGATCCCTTGGCGTGCAAATAGTTGACAAACGCGGGACTTAGAAAAAATAAATAAATTCCGAGACATTGGACTAAAAAATACGAGAAGCAAAAAAATACAAGATTGACGTATGAACTGCAAAAACTTTACACTAAAAACGCCAAAAAACAAAACTCACAGAACGGGGCAACAGCCAGGACGTCTGGGAGTGAGGTGGAAAGTGAATTTAAACAGATTTACACGACTTTCGTCACTCGAAAATCGCCTAAGCGAGAGAAAAAATGTCAGCCAAAAAAAAATTAAAACGAGGATACACAACCCGGACCGCGCAAAGCACTGCCAAACGCGTAGCACTTTACACATCAACCTACGAACTAGAAAATACACTATTACAAAAGCCGCAAAATGCTCACGAGCCGCGTAACACATTAATAACATTACGAATATACAATGCTGCTTTACACAATAAACAAACGGCTTTACCTCTCGCACGCAGCCTATTTATAATGCACACTTGGAACATTCATTACACTTTATCATCAGCACACAAACACTCAAACTGTACATTCTGTGCTGTTGGAAACTACTAACAGATTGTTAGCTCTTCAGGATACTGCTGGCTGCATATATTAATTATAAATACTTAAAGCATATTAATTTATTACATATACATAAAAATATATATCTTTAACATGGCTGATGAAGGTGCTCAGAGGACCAAAAGTACACAACCGAAGAGGCTCCCAATGAGCGCCGAAGGAGCTCCGTGCAAGGCTTGCAATAAGCGCTGAATGTCTTCAGAGTACAAAACGGTTTACATGGCTTAATTTTATTGCCCTGTCATTTTTGACGGGCAAGTCGCTAGTTTACTAATATATGAATTATTTCAAAACATATGTTGGAGCTGTATAAATGCACATAAAATGGTTAATTTTTCAGAGTGGATTAAAGCAAAAAGATGATACAATAAGCATGTCAAACCCAGAATTATGAGTATATATTATTTTAAAGATTCAGGTCCTAACCTGCCTGAGAGATGTGCTTGATGCTAAAGTGGCTGTTCTTGAAATAACAATTAACAATTCTGTGTAGATTACCTATGCTGTCAGTGTTATCCATATACTGATGGTACCTTTTGAACATGCAGTTTACGTTTTTTATATTCACAAATTTTAAATGCAAGTAATAAAAATTTACAGGAACCGCACAGCTAAACAAAACTTTAAAAAAAGCAATATGGTATGACAATGAATTGGATCATTTTACAAAGGCATCACAATCGGTATAAACTTTACCTGCATGTACATAAGACTGTATATCTGTTTTCCTGGCAGTTGCGCTGTTCATAAATCAGCGTTATGGGCCGCTTGCTTTTCCTCACACTGCATATTCTGTGTTAAAAAGGAAGTTGTGACCAGTGATGCTTCTTTCATGCCCTTAATGACAGGTAAATACAGCAGGATCTGAAACATAAATCTGGTATTTTTTTTTTTTTTTTTTTTATAAATATGTTTGCCAGTATAATTGGCACGGCTGAATGAGATAAGTTTCCACCTTCCAGAGATCCTGGTTTGTTCAGGAATCAGAGGCTCTGTGTACTGCAGGATGAAAATTACCATAACTAAAAGATCTTGTGTACAGAAACAAATATTTTAAAACATGTTTATTTTTGAATTTTTAAGATAAGTGACTTTACTGCATTTGAATACTTTCTTATCTTGAAGTGAAGATTTTTTCTAATTCTGTGTATTTTTTTATTTTACAGTCCAAGCCTTACGCATTTGACCGTGTGTTCCAATCAAATACATCACAAGAACAAGTTTACAATGCCTGTGCAAAAGCAATTGTCAAAGGTAAATATGGCTTGCACGATTATAATATGAATGTCAATGACTATGAACTGTAATAAAACTGAAATGGTTACCATTGCTATCTAATCGTGTTAAATAAGAATTAGTGGCTTGGCTTTGTTTCTTTTTTAAATCATGTGAAAGTCATGCATTCAAACTACACAACAAAACATGTTGATTTCTAATTTAAATGGAAGTGAATATCATCGGTCTTAATAATAATAATAATAATATTATTATTATTATTATCGCGCAAACATATTCCGTAGCACTGTACAGGGGTTGAATACATGGCAAAAAACAAACTTAACACCTTATAAAGAATGGAGCGCCCTGTTTTTGAGCATAAAATCAAATGTACATTGAGCTTGTTTCCAAGGCACTGACACAAGATTGAAAACTTGCAAACTTACAATCTAAGGGTTTAGGTGTGATACAAGAGGGTGACAAATGCAAGATGGCAATGTGAAATCAATTTGTTTAGTCAAGTGGAGGTGTCTGTGTGTTGTAGTGCAGATTGTGGGTGTAAGCGTTATTCGGCTGTGGAGTTTGCAGTTGTACATGTTAAGGCTGAAGGTGATAAGATTTTTTTAAACAGGTGTGTGTCTAGTATTTTTTTAAAGCTTTTGAGGCAGGAAGATAGTCTAATGGAGCGGGGGAGCATGAGAAGTCTAGAAGACTGGAGTGAGAGGAGGTGATGAGAGAGGAGGTAGAAAGAAGGGGGCGGTTGGGAGAGTATTTTGAAACGAGCAGTCATATGTATTTAAAGGGTGGTTAGTTGGAGAACTCTTGGTGATGGGAAATCTTAGTACATGAGAACAGAGAAGAATACATTCTTAAACCTTTAGTATATAAAGCCCAGTATGTTAAGCATGTATGTCAGACCAGCTTAGTAAATATTGCTTTTGGCAATATTGTATATTTATTGGGCAAGATCTGTATTTGCTTTATTTTATTTTTATGTTCAGAGCAGTCAACCAGTAGAAATGATAGGGTCTATACAAATTTGTGTAAGAAAATCAGTGGCTTTAGGGAAACCATAATATGTTTTGCAGGAACATGATTTATATGCTCAATGGTTGCCAAAAAATACCTAGCACTTTTTAGCCAATAATATTTTATAATAACCAGACAGTTTTGAGGAGCTGAGTTAAATCCTTCATACAGATACATTATAAAAATATTTAGAAATGGAAGTATGTATTGTAGGTGCTCTGGCTCCCAGGCTCCTGATACATTTGCACCCCTGTATATACAGCAGGATTGAAAACTGTACTAGTTCACATTTCTTTAAATGTTTTATTCCTTTTCTATGTAATTAAGGGAACATTTCATAATTTCAAAATGGAAATTACATTTTCACATAATGACTTTACTATATTGTTTTTCTCTCATACTATTGATATCTCAGCAAGCCTTTCCATTCACATGTATTCCGTAAACAACCATATACTAGACACGTGTTTTCTTGGAAACTTATTTTGTTTCTGACTTTAAAATACATAATCTATATGTAGATGGAAATGTTACCTTTTTAATGGCTTGCCGTTTATGACACTAATGGATTTAATGTAGTGTTCGATCAATGTGCATAAAAGTACAATACAATTTAGCGGAACTGTGCCAAAAGGAATTGTTTCTGACAGTTGGGGGGACTTGTCAATAGTTTTGCAAAAGGTTGTTTCAAGATGCTTTAATGATAAACCGTGAAAAAAAAATGTAGAATTCTATAATTTTAGATTTTATTTATGTAGCAATGGAAATTATATGCATAACAAACCTATGGGTATTTTAACACATGCTTACAGGGTGAATTAGACTGGATTTGGAGTAGTGTCACACTCTTCCTCAATACAAATCTGTTTACAGAGTCCAAAACACCTTGTCACGATTCCCCCTGACCACAAGCTCTTTTGGACTCCTATGATCTGCCCAGGATGACTAGGATTTTTAAAAGACCATTCCACTGGTTGCATAATGACTCCTATAAGGACTGCCTCCTGGACATATGTGGTTGCAGGATGGGAAAAAGATACCTTGTCTGCCCCACCTGCACAGGGACTGGGCTCAGTAATTTTATAGTTATTTAATGTTACGGTATGTTGATTATTTTACGTTATGCTGCATGTTCAGTTGTAGTCAGTTTGAGGGGTTAACTGACAGTTGGCATTCAGTTATGTAATCTGTAACTGTCATACATAGAGTCGGTTATCTGCGACCCTCACTCCATCAAGTCTGGAGCAGATCACAGTCTGTGACTAGATGAATATGTTATGAATTTCAACAGCAATAAAAGCATTATATGCTGACCCAGTGTTCATATTTTTAAATGCTGTATTATTGCAAGGGATTTTAGAGACATCTGCTGCCTTGGTGAAGGGATCAAAAGTACCTGAAAGATCTGCTGGTTAGGTTTGGCCACAACAGCCTTATCAAGCCTGACTGAAGAAAGCGGATCACCACACACCTCATCTGCATCTCCCACCTGCAGATTTTCCTATGTTTTGTTTAACATTTTAGTAACCACTTTCCCATTTTGTTTTATTTATATATATTTGTATTCTTCATTTAGATGTACTGGAGGGGTACAATGGCACAATATTTGCTTATGGACAGACCTCATCTGGAAAAACTCATACTATGGAGGTAAAACAATTGAATTCTTAACACCATGCTATTTATGCATCTTTGCTATACTAGTATTACATTTCTACTCTTTTTCCAACTAGGGAAAACTGCACGACACAGATGGTATGGGCATCATTCCCAGAATAGTGCAAGATATTTTTAACTACATTTATTCTATGGATGAAAATTTGGAGTTCCATATAAAGGTAATGCAATTTACATATATATATTTCTGTTACATATATTAATGCTTACAAAGTTCATTCTGTGCCATGAACACTAAGTTCAACCCATATTGCATTTCTTGGCAAGTCTGTGTGCATTTTTTTATTTTTTATTACATGTGTTATAGAAGAGCATGCGTCAAAAACTGTTTGTTTGTTCTAATTATGAGTCATTGTCCATATTTGTTTACCTGCAATAACTTTCTATTGCAGTATGTTTTGGTAAGAATATTTTGATAGAACATTATTAGAGCAAGCCTCTTAGACATCTTGCCTAAGAACATCCAGATGTAAGTTTGACAACTGGAGTATTATTACCTAATTCTTGGTAGTTTGTATTTGCTCATAAGTCTTTTCGGTCAATGATGAGCCACCTATATTACTTGAATGTATACGTATATTCTGACCCTAAATATTCAAAAGGGCTGCATATACGTATATTCTGACCCTAAATATTCAAAAGGGCTGCATATTCTATTTATCCTCTTGGTAAGCAGAAGTCATAATATTAACTGGAAATGTGAAGTAATAAGGAAACCCTAATAGTGAGGGAAAGTGCTATCTAAGGCCATATTCGAGTGATAGGATACTTGTGAGGGGAGGGAGAAAATTATCTCTGTGATAGGAAGGAAGTAATAATATCCATGAACTCAAACAATGATGGAAGCCACAGCACTAACCATTGAGGCAGCTAGTTGTCTAAGGGCTGCGTTTTGCTCACCAATGTTCTTAAAGGAGCATTGTATGATGGAAAGCTATACATACTGGACAGTGTATTTTTTCACCTTAAAATGCAGTGGCCTTTAATCTGTAGTAGTTTTTTTCTTAAAGGGACCATTTCACTATTACTGAGGGTCTTTGTGAACCAGCTAATTATTCTTCTATATCCTTCTTAAATTTTATAGCACTATTCTATATTGGAAATTTATCTTGTGCAGATATTGACTATGAAATTAAGACATGCCTACACTAAGTATTTATATGAACCTAATCTTGTTTAATAATGTTTGGGTTATCTGTGTTGTATCCTTGTTGTAGTGGAACTCATGGACCACTGGTGGCCCACTGGCCACTGTTGTGGAACCTCTGTTTTAAATCATAGGAGCCATGTATATAACAAAAAGAAATGACTGGCTTGATCTGCATAAGGTGGCAATTGATTTTCACCCCTTGCCTTGTTTACAAAACCCCACGCTGCAAGTAAGCAGGTATATGAAATATTCCTTTGAGTTTATGAACAACTGCATTCCCCATAAACCTCTCAGATTCTTCTTAGTCCAAGCACTGTATAGTGCCAACGATATCATTGGTGCATGGCTTTAGTACTTAAATGAGGAATTTACGAACTAATCATAGAAACATATATGACTAGAGTGATTTAGAACATAAATAATTTAAAGGCAAGTGTTTGCATTTTATTTGTAAAATATTGTTTAAAAATAATTCTGTTGTATTTTAGGTGTCATATTTTGAAATTTATTTGGACAAGATAAGAGACCTATTGGATGGTAAGTTATTTTTATCAATTTTTTTTATTTTATTGCAATTTATTATTTATGTGTAGTTTTCAGTTATACTAAATTTGGAATGCTCCTTGTGTTACTTTAAAGGCTGTCTATGGCTTTGCTAATTGCAGTCTTTTTAATATTGCCCACATTTGTTTGACAAGCAACTATAGGATAAGTTTAGAGCTTAAAAATGAAGTCTTCAACACCAGTGCTATGAAAAATGTTCATAATATTTCAATAGCTTCTTTTTAAGTGCATTTTTTTTTCTTAAGTCACAAGTCTTTCATAACAAAATACATTGTGACAATAACACAGTAAACACTGCTTCTTTTTGTGGCTTCTTTTTTATTTATAGCAGGCTATAGGTCTGAATTTTTTTTTGTTTTTAAGTAGCTTTACAGAACTGAGCAGATTGCAGTTAGAAGCATAAATGATGCAGCACATTTTTGTGTTCATCAAGCTTTGCTACATTCCTGTATCTGTTAGGAATGTTCTGTAATAGGTTGTGTGGGAAATTTGACCAGTCAGAGAATTTTTATTCGTCTTTATCAATGTATACATTTTCATACACATTTTTATATTGCATTTAGAAGTTTCCTATTTGAGGTTCTTAGTTGATGCTTGATGGTCACTATAAATCACAATTCTAAAATATCTGCAATGTAAGGAAAAATAGGAGACTTATTAATGTGAGTTGAATGTTTATGTATGTGTCCTTTGTAAAATAGTATTGTAGGTGTCAAAAGGACACTAGGATGTTCTTTTTCCTGTAATCATCTTAAAATATTCAAATACAGACGTATCATTGAATATCATGGGATAAAATGTTTGGATACGCTTGAAAACTTGCATTTCAGTTGTCCTACACTGTTCTTCTGCTTTCTCCTTTCTTAGCAACTCCCCTTTGCCTCTCTAATAAATTACTTTTTTAGCCAATCAGTAGGCTAGTTATTTTCCCATGATGGAGTAAGACTGTTGCCCATGGGATATCTTGGAATGTATTCTGTGATTGTCTTAATTTGATTACAAACTGACCATACAATCTTAAAATAACTGCAAAGAAGAAAAAAAGAAAACAACCTCAACTGTGTCCTTCTAATTTTTATTTATTTATTGAAACTGCTACGATAACTTTTTATCTATTGGGCATATAGAAAACCAATAATGTAAAGATAAACTGAAATTATGATTATTATTCAACTTTTGTCAATAGAACTTGTCCTGCACATTCAAAGTTTTTATATAAAATTCAGTTCCTATGGTGATACTTGGATGTTCTTGAAATATACAGAAAGTATTTTTGGCAGTCTTGCTAGTAGTTTCTACCAATAAGCATCGACTTCTCTGCTCCGAAAATGTCAAGTGCACTTCGTCAAAAGCTGAGATTAACGCTTGTTAAATCTTGTCTACACAAACCCTGCAAATTGCTTGTTTTTTGAATTTGCTAGTAATGGATTTAGACAAGGACTCTTTTCTGTTCTCATTCTAGTATCAAAAACAAATCTCTCAGTTCATGAAGATAAAAACAGAGTTCCATATGTAAAGGTAGGTCCTAAATTAATTTATTTAACTTTATCTAGAACTATATATCACATGTATATTTAATGTTTTTTAACTATTCTCCATAAAGGGCTGTACTGAACGTTTTGTGTGTAGTCCAGAAGAAGTGATGGACACGATAGATGAAGGAAAATCGAATAGACATGTAGCTGTGACAAGTAAGTAAAATTTCACTTCTTATAACCAAAACTGTTGATTTTGCTTAGATATATTGTAGATGTCATAGGTAAATCAATTGGTTAAAGTGTAAAATAGACAAACATCTACATTTACTCTTACAGAGTTAGTTTTCAATCATTAGTCTGTATTGTAAAATTCACAGTAAAATTATTCACAAAATGAACATTTTGTACTAAAAATAGATGACGTAGTATATCGGCGGTTCATTGGTTGAAGTAAAAAATTTGATTAGTGCATCCTCTGTATATTTAACTCCTCCGCGCTTTTAGTTTAACTTTTCACAGAAAAGTGCAATTTGTTCCTTCTAATTTTTTTAAACTAACAGACTTGTGACTTTTTTTAACCTGTCTTAATGTATTTTTCCTAAACATCTGTTTGATTCTAGTTTGCCCTTCTCCTAATAATGACTGCAATTTTATTTTTTAGACATGAATGAACACAGCTCTAGAAGTCATAGCATTTTTCTAATTAATGTTAAACAAGAAAACACTCAAACTGAACAGAAACTAAGCGGCAAACTTTACCTGGTTGATTTGGCTGGTAGTGAAAAGGTGAGGTTTTTTCTTTTTTTCTTTTCTTCTTCTAATAACAGATTTATTATAGTAGGATGCTTTAATTTGTTAAGCACTTCTCCCATGTGTGACCTGCAAGTATGTAGGGATGTTTTTTTGGTACAAGTGTTGGCTGAGTTATGGTGCATATTACAAAGTTTGTGGAAACTTAATGTATACTTGATCACTCTTCTGTGTAGACATCAAGTTTTTATGCCACCTTCAACTGCCCCCATATAAAGGAGGGCAATGGTGTTCAAGGTATAAAAAAATTCAAATGGTCTTTGCTTATTATATGCAGAATTTCCACAGTCCACATAATTGCTCTGTATTGTTCTTTCCCCATCTTTATTTTTTAGGTTAGCAAAACTGGAGCTGAAGGAGCTTTACTGGATGAAGCCAAAAACATCAATAAATCTTTGTCTTCCCTAGGCAATGTTATCTCTGCTCTGGCTGAAGGAAGTGTAAGTTTTTTTTTTTGTTTTGTTCTTAATAAAAAAATAAAAAAAAATGAAAATCCATATAGTTTTGTTTAAACAAACAGATGATGCTTATCCGATACATAGAATACCATAACAGCATCATCTTTATCATTTTTGACCTCTTTTGTGCCATTAGACTTTCAAATTACTACCTCACAATGTTGCCCTAATTGGAATTCTGTCTTCACATGAAACTTTCTAAAAAAGGGGTTTCAGATTTATTCTTATACTTTTACATTCCTGTTAAGTGTTCTATTATTGTCAATAATCGTATTCCAGATTGAGGATAGAGCTAGAATTCTATAGGCGGGGCCAAGTCCATTTTGATAGAGCAATTTTATACAAAGTCTGTTATAAAGTTTGTGTTTTTTAATAGACATATTTTTCCTGATGACAAATACCCTTTAAAATTACTTCTGCTATGTTAGGCCATTTTATTTTGAAAAACGTACAAAACATACAATTTGTTTTAAATCGATATCTATCTAAATCTTATTTATTTGGCTCTTAAACACAACCCCCTACACCATTTTGTTTTCCAGGTGTACATCCCATATCGTGACAGTAAAATGACTAGAATTCTTCAAGATTCACTGGGTGGAAACTGCAGAACCACTATTGTGATTTGTTGTTCTCCGTCTTCTTACAATGAGTCTGAAACTAAATCTACTCTCTTATTTGGGCAAAGGTTTGTAATCTAATTCTAAAGTATATAATCTATTATAATTTTTGTTTGTGTTGATATTTAATGTGACAGCTGGAGTCACTGTGTGATTGTGAAATGATTGGTGTCCCAGTGCTGAGTGTGCATCTTATATTGAATGTGAATCAACAAAATTGTTTCAATTTAATACCCTGAAAAGGCTATTTTTCTTTAGTCATCTAAAGGTAATATTTAAAATTCAGAGGATTGTTGCAAATACCAAGTTAAAGGCATACTGAAGTTTGCTGGATTATGAGTGCATCTGAAAGAGGAGAATCAGTAGTGTCTGCAGACATTTGTTTTGCATGATAAAATACAAAAATAAACATTTAAACACTTACTTTGAAGTTAGCAAAATGTCTTGTAATTTCTGACAGATGGAAATCAGGGTTAAAACCCTTTACAAACCCAGGCTAAATTAGCATTCATTTCAAAAATTGTTTTGGCCAATCCGGAGGAAGCAGAGGCTAAAACATTTGCTGTCTGTGAGGTTGCTGTCTGTGCTGCAAACCAGCCTGCGATATGTAGTCAGACTCTTACATGAAAATAAATAGTACTTTCTTACATGAGCCAAACTGTGCAGCACATTCACACTAGATTACACCTGCAGCTTGTCTGTTCTCTGCTGGTGTTTGTTTCTCTCTGCCTGTCTCCTTGTGGAAAATGTGACCCCGCCAACCATGTGACTGGCAGCACTTCCTCTGGAGGTCACAAACTGTACCCATATACTCTGTAGCTGGGTACACTGTTGTGTAAACGTCCTAAGGGTGTGCAAATCCAGATAGCCGTACCCAGCATATAAATGTGTAAGTACATTCAACTTTTCAATATAATACATATTTTCCTACTAATCGGTAGCTATTTTTTTATGAAACATTTGAAACCCAGGAAACTTCTGTATACCTTTTTAAATGTTTGCAAAAACTTGGTAACATTTCAGTTGTCTTTTAGTGTGCATGGTTCCACTGCTTTCTCCTCCTCTTGAAGCTGCTTTCTGTCCCACTTGAGATTAGCTGAGCAATACATAGTAAGGATGCAGTTTCTCCTGAAGGAGCAACCATGGCATCATGGGGGGGAGGGGGGGGGAGATTGGGGGCATCCCAAGATTTCTTCTCTGATTGCCTTCATTCTCCGATTAAGAAGACCATGTAATTCGCGAAAGAAGAAAAAAAAAAAATTACAGTGTCTCTGGATTTTATCAATGGTGATTTGTTTTTTGTTTTTTGTTTTTTTTAGTTGTTTGAACTATTTATGATCATCTTCTTAAAGCTTTCATTTATAAGTAAATGTCCAGAAGCTCCAAAATGATAGCCAACAGCTGTGAGGAGCTTAATACACTTGGCAACTTCTGCAAAGACCAAAAATCACAAGCAACCTTCAAATGACAGGCACTCTTCTTGATGCATCCATAAATGTCAGCATATCTCTTTGGTTTCTTTAGACATACCAATCTCAGAGAGAAGACCATGTATAAGCATTCAGAGGGAACTTGTAGTTTATGGTCTTTGTATGCTCATTAAATTGTGTTTACTTCTGCTTAGACTTACGGTTAAATAAATTGTTTAAGGGCTGTATTTAAAAATTGCAAAACTTAGAAAAATATCATAAGTTTTACACTTTTACTACTTGACTTTGAACTCTATTTGCCACCACTTACAACAGTCAATCTATTTTAAAAACATTTTACTGTGCATGGAAAGTAAACTTTTTTTTTTTTTCCTCTTTTTTATGACAGAGCAAAGACTATTAAGAATACTGTATGTGTAAATGTAGAGCTTACAGCTGAACAGTGGAAAAAGAAATATGAAAAAGAAAAAGAGAAAACAAAGAGTTTGCGAAGCACCGTGCAGTGGCTTGAAAATGAACTTAGCAGATGGCGTAAAGGTGAGTAATTGCCAATTTATGTGTTCTAAATTGATTCTTGTGCTTCTGTCCAGGTATGCTTTTTTTTTCTTTCTTTTTTTATCTTCTGTTTGTTCTTTAATTCATCTGGGTAATGGATTTTTAACTCGACAGCAATGTTACTACTTTCACTTTACAAAAAAACAGTACTGTGATGCAATGCGCCAACATATTCCATCTGTAGCACTGTACAGGGGATAAGAACAAGGAAATGTACAATATGAACCACTGCAGAAAATAGAGGGCCCTGTTTTTAAGCTTGAGATTTGAAACTCACAAACTCACTACTTACAATTAAAAGGGAATGGAAGAGGCAGAAACCCGGGGAGGAGGAAGTAAGGAGTAGGAAGAAAGTTGTGAAAAGTTAGAAGGTTATTCATTAGTTGGGAAGGGATCTGATGTAGAGTGAATGGCACTATTATGTTATATGGCATCTGCCCCTAGTGGGCACATAATAACCTGCAGATGGGAATGTCAGAAGACAAATCGTTTAAACACAGCTTGAATAAATTAGCTCATGGGAACATAAGAGGAGTGGAGGTCATGAAAAGTGAGATGGTTATGTTGGAGACAAGATGGGGAAAAGTTGAGAAGAGCCTTAGAAAAAGGCATAGGGATATGAGGAAGCAGGCGGGAGGAGACCTTGTGTAAAGGGTTAATAGGAATAGTTAGCAGGTGCAGCTAATTGATCAGGTGTAGAAGATTTGTGTGACTCTATATATTGAAAGTAAACAGGGGTGTGTGAGGGGTTCAGAGTCCGAGAGACTAGGGAGAGAGGGCAATATGAAGTCTGAAAGAGAATGGATTCGCTTCAGGATGTGATAGTTACAGCAATTAACACAGTGCTGTTAGGAGGCTATGCATACAATGAGGTAGAGGGTACAAAGGACTTCAGAGGTACACACATTTATCTAGATAAAGTTACTATGTCAGTAATTATAATATCCGTTTTTCAAGTACTTGAGCTGTTGCAATGTGTTGCAGTGGAGCCCTTGCCTTTCTAGTAAGTGTTGAAGTTTTGGTCTGTGGTGGAGAGATGAAAAATAACCAAACAGGCTGCTAAAAAACAGCTGCCCTTTTTTTTTTTTTTTTTTATACCCATTTTAATTCTTTACTTAAGCCTTTGATACAATGGCTTTTTTTTTAAATGCATTTTGTAAATCACCACCTGATCAAGCGTAAAGGGCCACTTTGGTCATATTTTTAAAAGCTACTGTTTTGAAGAACTACACTTGAAAATAGGGAAATGGTTTAAGAAAATAAATCAAAATAACACGGTCTGTAATATATGGCTTTTTAACTGCCATTTTGTTTTTATGGGATCTGTCATTTTTGTTTCTAATGACCAGCTTACTGAAGTAGGGAGGGAGAATTTGCACAGGAAGCTCAGTTTACACAATTAGGATCTGGAATCAGGAAGTAATCTTTTTACAATGATAGACTCTTGTGAGAGTAAAAGGCAGAGTCTGCTGACTAAAAAAAAATAAGTTCTTGCAGTAAAGTATAATTTGGTATAAAACATAGTTTTTCAAAATTATAAAATAAAATGGTTGCCCCTAAAGAGTAACAGCTGAATGGATTTGTTTCCCTTGTGTGTGCCATGCAATTGCAAAATATTAGGTCAAAGATCTAGAAAAGTCACACTGTGCCTGTTTTCCATACCATATTTTTAATGTAATTGCAATGTTGAGGTAAATCAACAAATTAATGCCATTGGCTATGTTGTTTTATAAAAAATTAAAAAAAAATGGTTGTAAAATGTTTACAAAATATTATGCTTTTTTTTCATGCTCCCAAGTATTGCTGCTAAATCTGAATCTATTCCGTTGGGCAAGTGCAGCACTGATGGCTGCAGTGCCGGCAAGCAGCTGCTAGATGGCGACGTTGGGTTTGGGGGAAGGCAAAAATGATTCCCTCCTCCTCAACAGCGACGCCATCGCTATGTTCGGCCTAGGGCGTGCTGCTCATAGCTCAAGGCCTCTTCTGTCTGCGCGCCATATATACATTGTGCAGCACTGTTGGAAAATCAGCATCTATTGGTTGGCGGCGGCACTGCAGCTGCCAATCTTTAGCAATGGTGTGCGTAGGGGAAGAGCGAAAGGACCCAAAACTTTCATTTTATCAAATGTGAGAGTGACATCTGATGTAAAGGGTTTTTTTTTTTTTTTAAATTTAATACTATTTTCTTTTTACAGGAGAAACTGTGCCAGTTGAAGAGCAGTTTGATAAAGAAAAAGCCAACCTGGATGCTTTTGTGGTAGAAAATGTGGTTGCCAATGACAAACCAGCTGTTACACTTGCTGCTAATTTTACGGATGCCGAGAGAAGGAAGTGTGAGGAAGAAGTCACTAAACTTTACAAACAATTGGATGACAAAGTAAGCAGACGTATACTTTGAATACACAGTCTTCAAATTGCATAGTTATGCATGCTCAGTAAAATATTGAGCTCACAGAATCATTGCCAAATTAAAGGAGAACTTTTGTTTTTAATATCCATTCATAACCTGCAAATGTATTAATTACAGCAATCTTTCTGTACGGACAGGAGCAGAAAACCATAGGTTCTTGTTTTGCAGACCAGCAAAGATGTGGTAAAAGAAATGAGGATGCTATATTATGCAGGAAGATTTATCAACCATTTCAGTTACTACAGACAAGACAGGAATGTTTTGTGTCTGTCTCCTATACTAATGTTTTGGTAGTTTGAATAGACTTACACCTGGGTAGAGGAACCACAGAAATGAAATGGTTTATAAATATAAGTTCAAAATCAAGTGTTTCTTTTTTTTCACACTTATTTATTTTTATTATTTATGAAAGGTATGTTTTTTACAAATTATTGAAGTTAAAACTAGTTACCTGGTCTCTGATTATTAACATGTCATGTTTGTTTGTTTTTTATTTTCTTATACTGTATTTTTTTTTTTTATAGGATGAAGAAATTAACCAACAGAGCCAGCTAGTGGAAAAGTTAAAACAACAAATGTTGGATCAAGAAGAGGCAAGTGTCTGGTTTGATAGCATGAACAAAGCTAGTTTAAAAATGTAATTTGTTATAACCATTATGAATAGTTTTAACTGTTCTAAAATGGATGGATGATTATCCTGTTCCAAAATCTATTTTACATGAAAATCTTGTGGTACTCTGAACCAATGGATTTTACATCTTGCATCTGCCTTTGTTTTGCTGAGAACACTTTGATAAAAAAAAAAAAAAATCTATATTCTTAACACCATAACAATGCTAAGTTAAAAAGGGCAAAAAGCTATGCTTTAATCCAAGAACTACCATCTATATTATATACTAATCATATAGAGGATTTTGGATATACACTCCACACACATCTAATCTAATTAACTGTCATATAGATGGTTTTAGCATATGCTTGGATCTACCGTATTCAATGTGCCTAATACCAGGGCTTGCAAATCAAATGCTAGCATGGAAACATACAAGAAACTAGAGCCTATTTGATAGAGAAGGAACCCTATTCTCTTTTGAAGGATGCTTCTATATGCTTCTTTTCAAAAATAATATAATCAATCCCTAATTCTTATCTCCTAAATCACTCCTATTCAACATTATTGATCACTGCAGTTTGATAAAGTGTTGCCTGTAAGGGAACTTCACAGTATCTGTTTTGAGTGATACATATATTCCAATATCATCCCTGGATTTAGTAACGGCAGTTTAAAAAATTAACTAACTTTGTCAAAGGCTCAATGCATAAAGAGTGATTATGAGTTGAGCCTTCGAAATAGCTTCTTTTCTGCTGCAAAATGTCCGTCATGCGATTCACTAAATCCAGGGATGATATTAGAATATATTTCGCCCTTACAACTCAGGTAATCAATGCCATTCCTGAAGTGACACTCAATTGTTAAAGTACTTGTTAGTACTAAATTATATGATATTTAGAACATCTGTTATGTTACTTTAAAACCTATTTATGTGTTAATCATTTTTATTTTCTCTTGCAGCTCTTGGCATCCACAAGACGGGACCAGGATAATATGCAAGCAGAGTTAAACCGTCTCCAGGCAGAAAATGATGCCTCCAAGGAGGAAGTGAAAGAAGTACTGCAAGCACTGGAAGAGCTTGCAGTCAACTATGATCAAAAGTCACAGGAAGTAGAAGAAAAGGCTAAGGAATATGAGATTATAAGTGAGGAACTCAGCCAAAAATCGGTAAAGAACATTTTTCATTGTATAAATAACCTTTTTTGTCTAATACTTATTTGTTGAGAAATGCTGAAAGCTAACCATTGTAGTACACCTTTTGGTATAGTTCATAAACGGATATCTGAAGTAAGTGTTGGCTATTCCAGAGCTACAGTTTTTTAATCCGTTATATGTGCTAAAGTTCAGATTGTCATCCAGAATTGCAAATAAGCCTGTTTACTGAGCAGAAAAAAAGTTTGATAACAAAAAACCTGTAACTATGGAATATTTTAGTTAATACTATATCATAAATCTGATGACCCAAGCTCGCTTTATCAGTCAGTTTTTTTTTTTTTTTCCATTAGTCTTTTGTACCCAGGGTTGTCGACCATGATGCCATCCACTAGGTTTTAACTTTTTCCATATGTGGATTCCCATGGAGACTAAAAATCTGTGTTAGAGCGATAGGAAAACATTGAGACATAGGAAGTGCTATTTCATTTAATTGTACAGGTCGTTGCTTCCCACCCAGGAAGCTGTCTCAATAAATGGAATTTCAAGTAAGCCTCACACTCTAGGTTAGTGGGCGACTTGGGTCCAAACCAGGATTTTCAACCACCCTGCTTTATTACATAGAAAGGGACTCTGTCGCCCCAACAGGAAGTTGATTTAATTTTTAAAGAGCATTTAAATCTGGCTATACATTTTGCTAGCATTTTTTTCCTCTATAGTGCACAATATCTGAAGTATTTTGCACTAATTCTGCAGCTTCTGTATGCCAATATGCAGCTCTGTATTCTAATGGGCGTCTCATAGTATTGAGTACAGGGGTGTAACTGCCAGATAACATTGCAGATCTTTAATTTGGCAACTAAAGGTACAGATAAGAATGTAATCCTAAAAAAACACATTAGAGCAGTTAATTTTCATGAGCACCTCCTTTGCATATAAATAACAGCAAAACTTGGAATTTCCCAGGATTCATTTACTTTAGCAAAAAATGGACAATACAACATTATAGCCAGTTTTTCAAGCTCTTTAAGAATAACCTAAAACAATTATTTTAAAGGAATCCTGTCACCACAAAATACTTCCTGAGATTTTCAATTGTTTAAATCAACATTTGATTTTGGACTTGGCAGACATTTATTAAAATGGACCAACCCTGCCCTGTTCATTGTTTTCTTTGTGTTATTTCTGGGTATGTCATGTGTTTTACCAAATTACATAACACCTTTTTTTTTTTTTTTTTTTTACTTTTAGGTGATTTTGTCTAGTTTAGACTCTGAACTTCAGAAGCTGAAGGAAATGACCAACCATCAGAAAAAAAGAGCAACAGAGATGATGACCTCTTTGTTGAAAGATCTTGCTGAGATTGGAATTGCAGTAGGGAACAACGATGTGAAGGTAACGGTTAATGCAGAAAAGTCAACTGGTCCAAAATGCACATAATATATTTAGTACATATTAATAATTTAAGGCAGGATATTTGGAATAAAGAATGTCTGGTCTGCAAAAACCATTAAAACAGAACCCTTCTTAAACGTCTTTCTGTTTTCTAATTTTTTAAAACATTTTAAAAGCATTAGCATTATTCTGTTACACAGAGGAATATAAAGTTCTATATAGCTAATTAGAAATGAACTGCAAACAATTAGGTTGTTCAGAAAATGTGTTTTAAATATTCAAATTTTTAAATCCCTTTTTGTTTTTTTTCCATATTGGGATTTAGCTCCTTAAAACTTTTTATGAAAGGTATCTCCTTTTTCTATTTAGAATTCAAATTTGTTGTTTTTTAATTGAAAGAATACCACAGAATATAGCTACTGTATTTTATCACGTGTTAAGTAGGACTGTGCAGTGACTGTATAAAGTGCCAACTTGGGAAGCCTTACACATATGTCTTCTGGTGTTTTCCCCTGTCAGCAGCCTGAAGTAAGTGGTATGATTGATGAAGAGTTCACTGTTGCAAGACTGTACATCAGTAAAATGAAATCTGAAGTGAAGACCATGGTGAAACGTTGCAAACAATTGGAAGGTACACAATCTGAGAGTAATAAAAAGATGGAGGAGAATGAAAAGGAACTGGCTGCCTGCCAACTTCGTATTTCTCAGGTAAGCTGTGCATGACAATTCTTTACAAGTATGAAAATGATGATGTGACCACTGGATTTCCGCGTGTAAAACGTAGAAAAAAACATATATCCGCCTCTAATTTATTATGTTATATGCATTTATGCAGATCACTTCCTTCTTAGACTATGGCAGTTAGAACTACCAGGATTTTCAGCAGAGCTCTAGGAAAACTACATATTTGCCTGCAGCAAAGTAAAAAAAGAAGTTGCATAAAAAAAACAAAATCTGTAGACTGTAAAGCTTGTATGTGTTCCGATTTTTCTTTTTCTAGTAACATTTTATGCATTCTGTTTAGTTAAACAAAAGATAATACAGATAAGAACTGACCACGGTGGTTGGTTAAATACTAGTTGCTCTTATATGAAATCAAACATGTAATAAATTTGTTGATACAACTTGCCTTTTATTGCTACAAAATATGTTTAGTGATGTAAAACATAGCAAATGGAAACGGTCAGTTTAGAACTGCAGCTGTAGTTTTACTCTAATTTGAATTTTCAGTGAAAGTAGTGGAACAGATTTTTTTTTCCCAATTACAGCATTCTATGTCCTCAAATCTGGAGCAATATTTGGCAAATTAGGCAAGTTACATGACCTTTACATGCATTGTGCATTTTGTCTAGCCATTGTATTTTGTATAAGAAAACTTTGATGCAACTTGCCATTTAAAGAGATAGCATACTGTATAAGCAATAGTTATTAGAAACGGTTATAATGCATCTTCTGTTGACAACCCCATCCAGCTCCCTACAAAACTTGTTGGAGAATTTCTTGCCCTGTATATGGAACTGAATGCCATTCATGTTATCTATTATTGCTTCCAGGTTATTTTATATTTATAGCAAATGTTTAGGTAGCAATTTGCTCTCTGCATAAAAAACTGCATAGCAGCAAGATATCATGTAGGGCACAGATACAATATAAAATGGTACTTTTAATGACGATCATGAAATTCTACTGCTCTTTTCTTATTCTTCTGAAATGTTCTGTGTCTCAGTAGATTGTGAAATACATAATATTACTAAATATGTAAGAGCAAGCTATACTAAGTGGGTAATGGCTCTTGTTTTTTTTTGTCTCCTAAAAGCATGAAGCAAAGATCAAGTCATTGACAGAATATGTTCAGAATGTAGAACAGAAGAAGAGGCAGATGGAAGAGTCTGTGGATTCGCTTAATGAAGAGCTTGTGAAGCTTCGGGCACAGGGTGGGTCTTCCTTTATGTTTTATTGCAGTGTTCAAATGTTGCACTGTGACCAGATTATCTGGTTTTGGGTTTTGTTTTTTTGTTTTTAAATCTGGGAGAGGCAGCTTTGAGTGTTAGACATCAAAATAAACTGACTTTATATGAAAATGTCTGCTTTTTAGCGTTCACATTGTACCTATATAAAATGGTAGAAAAAATGCATATGTAGAAGCTGTCTTTTCTACATGTATGATCTGTTTTAAATTGGAGCACATATTTTTGTTTTGCCCTTCATGTTGTCCCTTCTTTTGTAAATTACATTTGATGTCAGGAATTTTTAACAAAAAAATAGCAATGGCACATATTTTTCAGATGTTGTCTATTAATAGACTCAGACTATTCTAATAAAGAATATTTTACTGTTTCCATGCAATTCCTCCACAGATTATATAGATTTTTTTTTTTTATCTTCTAAAAACACACAATTGTGTAGGTACATAAATTAAAGAGATGTTGTGTTTTTTTTGTTTTTTGTTTGCTTCTTTTTGAACCACTGCCAGTATCTATATCACGTGGTGTGTAAGAACTTTATTGTTCCATTATAGTAAAATAAATTGGTGGCTGTAGTCTATTGTCAGCAGCGGAGTAAATCTATTTGCCTTGGTATTTTTAACCATAAATTATAGCTCAGGTTTACATTAAATAAATTAAGCAAAAATCTTGAATTTTAGAGAAGGACTTGGTTTGTTAATCTTTTCTTTTTTTTTCCCTTCATCTAGAAAAAGTACATGAAATGGAAAAAGAGCATTTAAATAAAGTGCAGACAGCCAATGAAGTCAAGGTATCTAGTTACTTTTTTTTTTTCTTTTAAAATACAGATGCACAAACACAAATGTAAATGTATTTGTCTCCAATATAAACATGTGGACTCAGTAGCATTAGTTTGTCCATAGAATGTTTTTACTGCTTCTAAAGAAGAAAGTTAATTATAACGGAATTGAAACTATAATTTGTTTTACAATCTAAATAACAAATTTTCATTGTTTTGCAGCATGCTGTTGAGCAGCAGATTCAAAATCATCGGGAGGCCCACCAGAAGCAGTTGAGCAGTCTGAGGGATGAGATTGATTCCAAGGAAAAGGCTATTACTGAGCTCCAAGAGTAAGTATTACATATAAACCAACAAAGAAAAAACACATCAGAGTATAACATTTGATTAAAGAATCTGTTTCTGAAATGTACCTTATTGTCGAAAAGGAACATGACTGCAAAATAGTGGAGAGTATGGGTGGGTTGTAATGACTTCTAATATGGATGTGTATGGATTTTTTTATTTTAATTCTAGCAAATAATTTGCTTGTGGTATTAATTAGCAGAGCTCTAGGTTCTCACTTTACAGTGTAGCCATAATAATATGCATATTTGTCTTGGAATGTTTGGAACCCTTCTAACAATTTCACACATGGGAGCTAGTCCAAAATTAAACTGAAATAAAGGATTTACTGAGTTTATTTCCCTTACTTGTTTAAGCCATATTATTGATATGATTATGTTGAGCATAGTACCTAATATTGTAGATTTTAAGTACATAAAACAAATAGTAAACCACGCTGAAATTAAGGAAAAGAATGGATATGATTAAATTGCCAAATATAGTAAAGTATTTAATCAATTATATCAATGATTTTCTTAGTAGAATGCTTTTTAACATTCAGTATGTTAAATACTTCACTTCCGCTGAGACTGACTTTCTTTCCATGACCTATTCTAAATGCATGGCTTACACATTGCATCTTTCTTTACAGCCAAAATCAGAAGATGATGCTTGAACAAGAACGGCTAAGAGTGGAGCATGAAAAGTTAAAGTTTGCTGATCAGGAGAAAAGCAAAAAACTACATGAACTCACGTAAGTATACATGACAAGTATGAAGCTTTCAACCTCAACCAGGCGCAGAATACCTTGCATGACATTTGAGAACTAGCATTCTCTTTCAAGCTGGGTGGATTTTCAAAGAGAAGTACTACAACATTTCTGAGTTGCACTGTCTTACACCAAATTGTATTTAAAGCATGAAGTGTAATGGTGGATAATGTACATCTGGCACACAAATCACCATTCACAAATACACTATACTTCTTTCTAGTCACTTACGTGTACCGGTCATTTTCACTTCATAGCCTAACTTCTTAGAACTTGCTTACCTGGCTATTATGACAATATCCTTCACAGAGCTCTAGTATTTTGGTCATGGCGTGTTTTAAAAGATTCAGATTGTTGCATTTTGCAATTCTTCCTTTAGTTGAGGATTCTAGTCCGCTAATGCATGTACAACTTTATGTGCAAGAAATGAGCATTGTTTTTTAATCTTGTTTGCAGTGTTATGCAAGATAGAAGGGAACAAGCAAGACAGGATCTGAAGGGACTAGAAGAGACTGTGGTAAGAAACAAATAAAACTGCTTAGTTACAATAAATAAGGCTCTAAAAAATGTTTCTGGTTTCAAGTGCTTCCCATAAAGACACTATGCTTTTGTTGCATCCTAGGCTAAGGAACTTCAGACCTTGCATAATCTCAGGAAGCTCTTTGTTCAAGACCTTACTACTCGAGTTAAAAAGGTACAACTCCTCTTATGTGTTCTTTTGAATGCAAAGTAACTTGTTTTTCTTTTTATACATATTTTAATGGAAATTTATTTTCCAGAGTGCAGAAATGGACTCTGATGACACAGGAGGTAGTGCAGCACAGAAGCAGAAAATTTCCTTTCTTGAGAATAATCTCGAACAACTCACCAAGGTCCACAAGCAGGTACAAAGTCTAAGTGACTTCTTATATTTGTATTTGATCTATTATATGAGCCTTCTACTGCTAAATAGTCTCTTGTAGGTTAGTGTAAGAATATACAATTTTTTCTAATCCTCTCCATAGCTGGTACGGGATAATGCAGATCTGCGGTGTGAGCTTCCAAAGCTGGAAAAACGACTTAGAGCTACAGCTGAGAGAGTTAAAGCCTTGGAGTCTGCACTAAAAGAAGCTAAAGAAAATGCATCCCGTGACCGCAAACGTTATCAACAAGAAGTGGATCGCATTAAAGAAGCAGTTAGATCCAAGAACATGGCAAGAAGAGGACATTCTGCACAGATCGGTAAGCTAAATACAACTTTAACTTTTCTTGTCAACTAGGAGCTTTATTGTGGGATTTTTTTTTAAATATACTGCAATATATTTAGTCTAATAGATTATTTTATGGTAGGGGCTTAACAGCTTCCTAGATTTTTATTTATTATTTTGAATATTTTTGTCTAATTATACTAGTAATGTTGTTTAGACCAAGCTAAATTGTAACTGAATAACAGATGTGCAGCTTAGGACAGGGGTTAACAAACTTGTGTTAAACGTAGGAACTATCAAGACTAGTGAGGAGCCACCTTGATGCTCTTATGAACCAGAGAATGAAGAATTTATTAGCACGATAGCCAAAAGAGTTAGGTTTTTAATTTAATTTTGTTACAAAACAAATATTAAACCAAGCAAAAATTTTAAGGAAATGCATTCCCCTATTACCAAAGTATACCTAAAATACACAAGGCCAGAGTTTAGTGACATGGAATCTTATTTCTGGTAGTCAGAAGAGAGACATTGTTAGCATGACTATTTTGTTTCCTTGAGATCTGCCTTGACAGTTAACAAAAATAAAAACTTAAATGATTTTAAATACAATAACCTAATATCCATTTTTTTTTCTTTTTTTTTTTGGTACAGCTAAGCCTATCCGTCCCGGGCAGCACCCAATAGCTTCTCCAACCCATCCAAATGCAATTCGTGGTGGAAACGTGTTTCCTCAAAATAGTCAACCAGTTGCAGTTCGTGGAGGAGGTGCTAAACAAGACAAAGTGTAAGTTATCCACTTCTTCCACAGATTTGCTTATTTATTAGCGTACACGTTAGGTAAAATATCAAAATGTGATCTTCTCTGACAGATTACTTATATAATCTAAAATGTGTGTAAAAGTTGCAGCACTTTGTTTAAACTTGGTCTAAAACTATAGGCACTGTCGGTAGGAAGGCGTATATAGCTTTATATTTATGCTATGTCTGGATCCGTTATCTGCACATTCTTCATTTATAATGTGTTTTAATAACTAATTTCTAAATGTTACTTTTTTTGCAGTTGCTGAAGGATCATTGAAGTACAGAACAGAATGAGAATCATGCAGTGGTGTTTGTAAATGGGATTCACTTATCTTTTTGGGATTGTAGGATTGTTTTTCAAATTGTAATTTATACCTGGCCTGTACAGCTCTTCCCTTCCTCCCCACATTTTTTTGGCAAATTGAGTTAATTTGAAACAAAACTAGAGTGCAGTTTTGGTGTCCTTGCATATGACATGTAATTTAAGTTGTTACTTCATCAATTGCACAGTTTGTTATCCATGTCTTAAAGTTAGTCTGCACTGTGCCAAGTTTGAATGTAAGTTACTGGTTAAGTAGATCCTAGTAAATGGCTTAGTTAAGTCTATGTAAACTCTGTCTTGTGGGACATGGAATGAACTTTTAACAGTTTAATACACTTCCAGGCTAACCTTAAATGCATTATACTTTGCTGTCTCCCTATATAAGGCAGTACTGAGATCTATAAAGTGACTTCATTTAACTTCAATGCTAAAATACAATATTGTAGTATGTACAGAGTCTAGATACTAAGGTGTGCTTATGATAAATGCCACTGAGTTCTGAAATCTTTGCAACCAGATAATTAAAGATTTCAGATTAATCAAGGCTGCTCTATTATTATCTAGCAGAATATCTGCTGCCATGTGGTTGTCGGTTTAAATAATGTATAGTAACAAGATACAAGAGTAAACTTTTTATACAAAAGAATATGGGTTCTTTGTTTTGAACATTGAGACTGTCCTATTCATGAAATTTTATGTGTCACAATTTGAGGGTGAAAACATTCTGCTTCATTCTATTAGTTTTTTTTTGTTTTTTTTTTAAATAGGATCGCCGTGATCCGACAAATTTTACTGTAAAACAAAGCTTGCACTGGCGATAGAATTTGCCAATGTTGTAACTCTTCTACGTGTCCATTTTAATGTAAAATTTACATTCCCTTGTACTTGTGGTTCTATGGAATGGTTAAGTAATATTTTATATGCACTAAATTGTAGTGTATATACAGAATTGCCAGAAACAAGATTTGTATCGAGCACGGTTTTAGTTCCACCCCAATCTGTATTTCAAATACTTGTTTAGTCCTATATTAACCATCCACATTCTGAATAGTTTATAGGTAAACATTTTGTACACTCCAAAAAGTATATCCAAACAGCCAGTTATTTGTGCTATCACATTAGAAATAATCACTGGAAAGCAAAAGAATGATGAGGCTTTCCAAAAAAGCAGCACTTGCTTTGTATAAAATGGGGCTATTTTATGTATTCCCTATTTGTCTGTTTAATATTCTTCTTGGAGTATAAGGATTGACTATATGTATTTTTAGCTTTTTTTCCCTCCAAAATGTTATAATATTGCACTCTACCTCCTTTCAATTCAATTTGTGTCTCGTGAACTTAACATTGAGATTACCTTCTATATATAGACTGCAATGGTTACTTTTACTTGTTAAGGCATCAAATTATTTTCTTTTCTTTTTTCCTTTCTTTTGAAGACCAAGGGGCAATCCCCATAGAACAGTCATTTACTGTATGCATATTATTTCTCATTGGAGGACTTCATTTGTGGTAACACTACTGGTGGGACTGTGAGACTAACATTCATTTTTTCATTAAGTCCTTAGCGATATCTTAGTTATTACATCAGATGTAATTTTCCATTTTTAGAAATCTGTCTTTATTGTAGTTATGTAGATGTCAGTGGGAATACCTTAGTTTAATATCATGTGTGTAAGATTATGGGGGGGTAGTTCCTTATTACACTGAGAGGCTAAAACTACCCTTTTAATTCATTAGGGTTATTTAATAAATTATGCAGTTGGCTGTTCATGATCTGACTGAATCATCCCCTGTTTAGTGTGTGTGTATGTATGTGTATATGTGTTATATAAAATATGTATGTATACACATACACCAGAACTAATACTTGTAGTTGTACACAGAGTTATAATGTAAGGTGTCTATATGTAAGTGACATCAAAGAGGATACTAAACCACTCTCATCCACAATGGAAATGCGAGTAAAAGTGCATTTATTTTGAACACTAATTCTATGCCTGTAAGTTTCACATACCTGAATCTACTTAGCTGCTTGTCTGATTACAAATTGAATCGGTGTACAACCAATTTTGTTTATTATTTAAATGAAGCAGAATATTTTCTTTAGTGTCGCCTTTTTTTAATGATGTTTAATAAGCCCAGCGAAGACATAAACGGTTCTTGAATGGTCAAAATAAAAAATAAAATACTCAAGTCTGCAACATGAAATAGTTTATTTATGTTCATTTTCTCATAAAAAAAACTTCTGTTTCAGTTTGTGGCAATTGCTTTTAGTTTATCTTAACTGTTTTATTGAGTAAATGTTTCTTTGTGAAAGTCTCTTTTTTTTTTTTTTTTTAATTGTGAATGCATTAACATTTAGCTAGTATGTAATATTTTGTTTTTCATGTTTACTTTTCCCCCATGGCTATTTTGTTGGAAAAGGTTAATGCAAACTTGGTAAATTAAAGCATATTTATTCACAGGGATTCACTAAATTATTTGCCTAATTTAAGAAATATTGACTCCTTGACTGTAACACCTATGGTCAATGAAATAGCAGTAAGATATCCATCAACAGTTTAATTCCAATACATGCAAAACACATTGACATTTGGACAGTTAAAATGCCATTTACTTTGAATTTTTTGCATGCTGTAAATGTATTTGTGTTTTAAATAAAGGTATCAAACCTGGCCATTTCATGGGCTGATATTGGTCTTCTTTTTCGGAATTTATAACCCTATCAAATTTATAACACGATCTGTTTTGTGCCTTACAGATTACATTTGGGTTTAATACATTCCAAGTGTTGATTTCCTTTTATGTTATCCATTGGAACCAATAATAAAACCGTGTTATGTTTAAAATAAAGAAAAATACAGCTAGAGAGATCAGGGCCCTATTCTACCTAGTTAGAGCTTACAATCGAATAAGTACTTGGGGTGGTAGGGGTGAGGGCACGGCTTGAAGTATTGATGGTACTGTATTTGAAGTTATGATTGATATTAAAGTGACATAACAGAGCTTCTAAACATGATATAATTTAAATCTATTGGTAATAACTATTACTTTATCAGTTAAATATTGTTTAAAAAAATTGTTTCCTTCCAATAAAAGTTTTCAATATTTGACAGTCACTCTGTTATTTGTTCCACCCACATAAGAAGATTGTAATTCTTTGCTTAATGAGATATCAATGCCTCAAGTTATTGCTTGGCCCTTAAGGCATTTTGTTGATTGTCTTGTACACTTGGCTGCACAGAAGGGGACTAGACTTGCTGAGACCCAGATGACTGCATGGAAGATGGACAAAATGTCTTGGCTAAACAAATAATTAAGGCAATGCTATTTCATTAACCGAAGATTGCAATCTTCTTTTTGTAGGTGGATCAGACGGTTAAATACTGCTTATTTCAAGGTTTGTTTCTTAATAACATTAAATTGATAACATACTTATTGGCTATAATTATAAATTATGCCAGATTTGGAACCAATGATGTGTGACTTTAAGTAGGTAAATGGCGTGCCTCTGAATAGGTGGGATTTTACATAACTTCTGATTGCTTAAGAACTATGGGAGAGCTTAATGATGATAGATGGGGAATTCCCAAAAATCCTGTAGGGGGGAGTAATGATAGAGAATAAGAAGTGCAAATTATTGGTGGAGGGTGAGACTTGGAGTGTGTTTGGAGAAGAGTTAATATATTGGAAGGATTGGACCGTGCAGCTTATATATGGTTGTGTTAGACTTTGGAGACACTCTAGAGGTAGAGATAGCAGTAATTAATGTGATCTATAATATGAGGCATGAAGTAAAGTGTGTTGCCAAGAAAACAAACTTAGAAGGGTGATTTAGAACAGTGATTACAGAATAGGGCATTTTTAGTTATAGCGGTAGTAAGATGGGGGAATAAATAGAACATAACTATACACCTTCAATGACCATAATTGAAAATATATTTAATGCTCTTTAACTATAACCATTTAAAATAGTATTTAATCTTAATTGTCTTATTTGTTTTTGACATAACATATACAAAAAATGTATACTATTACTCACCACAACAGGTGAAGTTGATTTAATTTTTTATAGAGCATGAAAAACTGGCTATGCATTGTACTAGCAGTTTTTCCATACAGTAAAAAACTTTTGAAATATTTAGATGATTTTGCAGGTCCTGTATGCTAATCTGAGGCTCAGAGTACTTTTAAATGTTTGGGCTAGGGGTCAAACTGCCAGACAATGGTGTAGGTCTTTATTTTGACCATTACAGAGACAGGCAAGCACAAGTGTTGAGTATTACAGAATTCCAGGCAGCTACTGCATATTTGAATTCCACTAACCCACAGAAATTGGTGGCAAGATAATAATGCAAGTTAATTCGATATTTTAACAGCCTTTTACATTAAATTGTCCACTTTCATAGTTTCATGAGTTGGCTAGTAAACTTAATTTTGTTCTTTGCCCTCTGTACTTTTTCTACCTTTTTACCATAGCTGGGATCTTCACAACATAACTACATTTCTTGTGCATTATACTTACTAGTTGCTGCTAAGAATAAGAGATACTAATGCCTGCAAGAAAAGGAACTATGTGAATGTCTAGTCTCCCCTATATCATTTTATAAATGTCATTATTTGTCACTTCCGTAATCCTTTTTAGAATTAAACACATCGTCCATTTTAGGATTAAACGCATCACTACCTAGCTTCCTGTGTAAGTGGGTTTGCTCATATCATAGTGTGGCAGAAAAGCAGTGTTACAAGGGAAAGAATAATACATGACACTTGCACACAAGTCTCAAACTAATTTGTTATACCTAGACCAAGTATATCTATATTCTCTAGTAAATCCTCCAGCCTCAGAATATTGTGTACATGACAAGCTGATGTTTAATGTTACAGCAAGAAATAGTGACTAGCATATCCTCCTATGATCGCAGAAAAAGCAGTGAAGCCTAAATCTGTATTTTTATATAATAGAGATAATGCAAAATTGACTGTAGAAACTTCCATATCTGCCAACCAGGTTAGTAGTCTTGTAAAACATATATTGATTCTGAATCTGTCACCTCAAAATTAAGCTTGCTTCTTAGTTTTTTTGTTTTGTTCTTAAAAAGCATAAAATATTAGATCTACATTGTAGTAGCCATTAGTTTCTAAAGAAAGTTATTGCTGGCTTTCATATTGTTTCTGCTGTATTCTTATGGAAACAAATGACTCCAAAATGCTAGTCTGCTGATTCGATGTGTTGAATAGCATTAACATTCTGCTTGTCTGTCCCTGTGGTGACAAAAATAATGATCCCCCATCCCCACTTTGATCCACAAATTAGCGTACTGAGCATTACATTAGCATAAAAGAGCTACACATACAGTGTGGAGTACCTTGGATGATTTTCTATAGAAAACAAGTTCAATTTACAGTATAATTCTCAAAGATGAAACTGTTACTGTCCCTTAAACCTGCTTATATCATAACTTGAACATCTTGTTACAGCTTTTCATGCTGTGAAAGACTGAGGTTATCCTGAAAACATCTGTGTCTGAGTGGATAATTTAAATCTAATATCAAGGTTGTCTCATTCATAAATCTGTGTAACTTTTTGCCTTTCTTTCAATACACCTCTCATATATTCGTTCATAAAACTTAGGAGCTGGTACATCGTCAATAAAAAAAAAATTGCCTTGGTTTGTGATCCAGCTATAGGATACAGGGGTGAGCAGCGTGCTTTACAATTTTTCATCTGAAAATAAATTCTTACAGTCTGTATACTTTAAGGACGTGTTTTGGAAGACCTTTATATCCATATTTACTTTATTAGTAGCTTTATACTTTTTATAACTGTGTAGACACATTAAAACACACTTTTGGTGTGTTCTGCGTTTAAGGCACACATGCTTGTGAAGAGGTATTATGTAGTGTAAATGGGTTAGTAACTTGGTCGAACTGATCAGTTAAAAAAAAATTTGTTGATTTGTGGAAATACTGTCCTTTTTAGGGGTGAACTCGCTTTAATTTAATGAACACAATGATACATAGGATAAACAAAGCTTGGTGTGCTTAGTTTTAAAGAAAGTCAAATACTTTCAGCCGCAATGTACTGGAACAAACAGCAGAAGCAGAGACCAGCTCTGTAGCAGTCAGCTAAGAGACAGACCGACTTGGCAGACTGTCAATGCAGCAGATGGCTATGCAGCAGCAGAGACTAAGAACTGCTCGCAGGTGGAGGTGAATGCTGGAATTTGAGCAGAGTACTTGTTGCAGTCGGAACCCCTTCCAGGTTGGAACAGTTGTAGCACCAGTTTGTCTTGTTGCAGGATGGCGCAACAGAGTCCTACAACTGGCACTTTAGTGTGATCTCAGCCAGATCTTAAAGGTCTCACTCAATACAGAGTGGCGGAGCCCCAGCACTTTGTGGTGACTAGGGAGTGGAGTTATGACACAGGGACAGACCATCTTTTCTTGGTCTTACGACGCACTCCGTGTGGGAGTTGCTACAGGCTGTGGATTGACAGTAAAAAAAAAAGAAAACAGCAGGGTCTTCCTTGGCTTGCCATAGTACCTACAGGTACTCCTGGCAGGTGGCAATGTTTTACTTTACCGGTCACCTACATATCAAAATGTAAAGGCAAGTGTAATTTGTGTAGGCAATGGAATCCCATATCAAACAGACACAGAGGTAGTTTTTCACCATAATCATTGATCCTGTCACAGCTAGTGACAATGTCTAAAAAAATGATGTCCTGGGAAAAATGGAGAGTAAATGTTCAGGTCTCATGAGTTGAAGTATCTAAAGAATTGGAATTAACAATTATTAAAATGTATTTTTATTTTTAGAATGTTAAAAAAAAAAAAATAATAATTGTAAAACGACAATTAATTGACTAATTATATATCCTTTATATTTTAGTCTTAACCTTTTCCATCATTGTTTTATTGAAAGAGCTCACTCTTATGTCTGATCTTAAAAGTCTCCTTCCTACCTGAAAGTTCAAAAAACAAAGTTAATTGCCTGGTATCAAAGTACCAATTCAAGTAAAGTGAGTGGCAAAATGGTAAAATAGTTTAACGTTAACAATATGGAAATACTACTGCAGTTAAAGAAAAAAATGTTTCTCAAGTATGTACCTAACTAAAAATATTCACAGCTGGATATACATTTTTTTTTTTGCAATATCTGATATATATATATTTTTTTATATCATTCCTCCTGCCTTGGCTACAGGAATACTCCTATGGATCGTGGAGTGGATGGGCTTCTCATTAACTGGTTTCTTTTCGAGGACCATCAGTATGCAGAACTGGAATCCAGTGGTTAAGAAACCAGCAAACAGAGGTTATAACTTGACCCTTGTCTAATGAAACAAAGGGAAATGGTGGAACATTTCTAGGTAAACAGAACAATTAAACTTTGGTCCAACCCACAAAACATGGTTTAACTACCTGCCCTTAACCAGTCAACTCAATCAGCCCCCTGTAATACCTCTCTAGCCAATCTGTATAGTTACCTAGGTTGTCAGACAACAATTGAAACACTTTGTTTCATTAGACAAGTGTTAAGTGATTTGCAAATAATATCCATTTGGTTCATTGTCTTGTGGTTAACCATTAATTGGTGTGTAATTGGCCCTAGCTCTTGTTCCTGACCCCCAATACAATCTAATAGGGAGCCTGAATTATTAGAAATTGGAAGTCCTGGTCAGTCACCAAAAGTGAATACACTTCAGGATTCAGTATAGGTATCTCTGCCGGAGAAGACAATGGCAAGGGAACGGGTACATATAACCTCCATCCCTTCGAACACTGAGCACCAGGGGTACCCCCTCCCACTTACAGGGTATCTAACCCAGATGCTTGTCACCCACTCGGGTTAAAACCCACTCCCTCGCCTAAACACCCTATTTCCAAAATTCACAACACTCATGTACCCCGTGCAATACCCAAACATTGACTGGAGGTGTCTGACATTTGGAGCCCTAGACTTATTGGCACCAAAACGGGGAGATAGACAGGCTTGCGCCTTGCCCTTGGTCTAAGTTCTTAACACATGTGTGGTTATTCAGAGTGCCAAAAGGTGCGAAGTTGTGTGTATATGTGTAAATGGACAGTTGTTGTATTATGCAATAACTGCATACAAATTTGAACTGAAAAATAAAGATTATGCACTTTCTCGGACACATATACATGGTGTATTTCATTCAGATGGAAGGTTTTTATTTTATTTTTTTCTGCAAATATTTTCGAAAACTAGTCCTGAGAACCTACAACCTGGCCTGAGAATCGGCAGCTTGTCCTTGAATCTTGGTAGCCGTCTTGTGTGAAAGGATATTGAACCAATCTTTTCAAGCCCAACAAAGAGCGGGTTGTGACGGTATTATAGGAAAGTATTGGTATATACTTCAGGAAGCTTATATGAGCATAATGGTAATGTGTGGAATTCCATAATTTCTGGATATGAGAGGCCAAATGTTAAGATCTCTATCAGTTAAGGTACATGTCTGTTATTTTAGAGATAAAGAACAAATAAATAAGAGGGTGATTTTCCACGTACTAGGCGTTCATAGTATTATAGTATACTCACAGGAGACTTGGTAACACACCCATATGTAGGTTAAAAATACATTATTAAGGGCTATTATATTTGTGAAATGGAATTTATGGTTTATCTTTTGGAGAAACTGCAAAGAAGGTGAAAGATAGAATTACTGAAAATAAATCAGCAATCCGTAGAGGACTAAATAATACAGTCTCTAACAAGATAGTGGGTCATAATCCAAATCCGTTGAGTTTCCACATATTGGAATGCATTCTTAAACCAAGATGTGGAGGTGATAGAAATATGATACTGAAACAAATTGAAGTATTTTGGGTTATTGAATTAGATAGTTTGTGACCCAAAGGTTTAAATAAATATTATAATTTGTTTCTGTTCTTATGATCCTATGTAATATTCACCTATGGCCTCTGTGTTTACAGTTAATCAACATGATGTGAAATGTATCTGAAAAAGGCAAGAAAAATATTTTTGTATGGAGATATATATCTCCATCCAAAACTCCTTGAGCGTGTCGTTTACAATCGCCTTACACAGTTTATCTCATCCAACTCCCTCCTTGACCTCGTCCAATCTGGCTTCAGGCCCCAACACTCCACAGAGGCAGCTTTCACAAAAGTCACTAATGACTTCATCAAAGCCAAGTCAAGGGGCAATTTCTCCATTCTAATTCTACTGCATCTCTCTGCCGCTTTTGACACAGTTGGTCACCCTCTTCTCATTCAAATTCTACGCTCTTTTGGCATCTGTGACACTGCTCTCTCATGGTTCGCATCTTTGAAAATCAAACTTTTAGTGTCTCCTTCTCTGGCACTTCTTTGCCTCGCTCTCTGGCCGTTGGTGTACTACAAGGTTCAGTCCTAGGCCCCTCCTTTTCTCCATCTATACACCCTCCCTTGGTAACCTAATAAAATCTTTTGGATTCCACTATCATCTCTATATAGACGACACTCAAATCTACCTCTCAGCACCAGAATTTTCCACCTATCTTCTAGCTAAAGTTGCCAACTGCCTCTAGCATATCCTCCTGGATGGCCTGCCCGTTAACTCAAGCTTAACATGTCGCTAAGACTATGCTAAGCTCCTTATCTTCCTTATCTTCTTATCACCCTCCGCCTCTACTCACTTTTCACTCTTTGTCGACAATGCCATCATCACTTCCAGACTTGTTGTCTTGGGGTTCTACTTAACCATGCCTTCTCTTTCATTCCTCATATACAATCAATCACAAAATCTTGTCATTTTCACCTAAAAAAAATCTCCAAAATCTGTCACTATATGACACAAGACACAGCTAAAATTCGTTTTTTTTTTTATTGGGTTTTATACAAACATTTACAGACAATCAACAGTTTTGTTACTCACGAGTATATCCAGTAGTAGTATTCTTGCTTGTTTAACAAACATAACATAGAACAATACATAATAAAAAAACATCTTGAACATTGGATATGGTCCCTCCCGAGTTGTGGTCTGGAACATTCGTGGCCACATCTTTTATAATAGATCAACTTCGTAGTTTACTTATATACAAGCCCCACACTTTCCATCTTATTACTTGAGTTTAAACTTTTGGAATCCATTTTCCAGAGCACTATTTTTACTGATTATGGCCTTAAGTTCATTCCAGTTAGGGGAGACAGGCTGGTGACATTTAGAGGCAATTAACCATTTTGCAGTAGTAAGAATTTGTTTAAGGCAAGCCTTTATGTCTAGAGACAAATTCTCAGGGAAGAAGTGAAACAGAACTAATTCTGGAGTGACTTGAAAATGAATATTTAATAGGGACATAATATGGTGCAAGCAGTCTTCCCAGAATTGCAGAATCACTGGGCATTCATACCAGACATGGAAGTAGGAGTCTATCTGGCCGCAATTCCTCCAACAAAATTTTAGACCATCATGTGTAATTTGAGAAATTCTAGGAGGTACTGGATACCACCTGTTTATAACCCTGAAAAAACATCTCTAAGTGAGGAGCCTTTTATAAATCTTTCAGTAATATTTAAAGCTTTCAGTCAGCATTCTTCCGACCATGTCCTCTGAAAGTCTCTCTCCCAACTGACCATTTTAATGGTTTTATAACTATTTAGGTTCCTAGATAAGCAATTATAGCACTTAGATGCTAAAAGAGATTTGTTTTCGCTCAGAATCAATTTCGCAAAATCTTTTAAAGATCTTAGAGTATTGAATGAGTATTTTGATCTTTTCCATGCTGATTTAAACATTATCAGCCTTATTAAATTGTGTTTCCGCCAATTGAAAAGGGCTCTATATAAGCACATAACATATTTTTTTACAGAAGTTTTTAGTTAGTGAAAACCTCCCTTTTGGATGAAGTTCACTAATTAAAAACTTCTGTAAAAAAATATGCTCTGTGCTGATATAGAGCCCTTTTCAATTGGCCAAATTGCAATTTAATAAGGCTGTATATAATTAAGCCAAGATTGTTTTGGTAAGTTAAATTGCTCTATTAATTGCGAGAATGAGGATAATGAGTCATTAATGAATAGATCTTTTAATTATTTAATTCCTCTTTTAATCCATTCTGAGAGAAAAAAGAAGTTCATTTCCTCTTTCAACGTTTTAATAGATATTACTGGACTTGGGAATGGTGCTAGATCTGACTGGACCAAAGCTTTCTTCCAAAATTTCAATCCCAATTTAATAATTTCGAGATTTGTTAGGACCATTGATTTCTTAGAACCTTTTCCTAATAATCAAGTGCTAAAATTACCTCCTTGCATACACGCTATTTCAATGAGTAGCCACTGGTTTAAAAAAGCTATAATCTAACCATTTAATACAATGAAACTGCATTGTGGCATCATGGTATGACTTTGGGATCAGAAGGGCAAGGCCTCCTTTATTAAACTTCTTTGCAGCTATGATGGATATTTTTTGTTTTTTTACCATTATAGATAAACTTACCCAATCATTTTTTAAACTGATCTATTAAGTATTTAGGAAGTTGAATAGGTATACATCTTAACAGGTAATCAAACCTAGGTAGTCATTTTGGTAGCCACTATATGTTCTGTCAAAGATAAATTCATGTGTTTCCAGGATGATAAAAAATCCAATAACTTCAAATATAGATTACGGTAGTTAATTGTAATCATATGCTGAATATCCTTATCCAAAAATATTCCCAGATGTTTAGGATTATTGTCTTTCCATACATATTTATATTTCGCTTTTAACTGTCTTTACTTGACCCGATACATTTAATGCTAATGCTTCTGTTTTCATGATATTGAGCTTATAATTTGAGATCCTGCCAAACCGTTCTATAATATGATGTAATTGTGAGAGAGAGTTAGCTGGATCTGTAATTGTCATCATGACATCATCAGCATATAATTAAATTTTATAATATTGTAATGCCTTTAACAGTGGATGACTTACGAATAGCCCCCGCCAAAGGTTCCAAGGGAGATTACAGGGGAGAGAGGGCAACCCTGTCTCGTGCTATTAGTTATGATAAATTTAGCTGCTCCTGTAACATAGGCTAATGGGCACAAATAAAAAGCCTTGATAGTTTGAGAACCAAATTCAGATCCATATAATCCCACCCCACCCAGTCAAACGCATTTTCAGCGTTCAAAGACAATAATATCGCTGGTATATTATTTAATTTGGAAAGGGAGATAAGGTCTATAAGCTTTTGGGTATTATCTGAGCCCTGTCTACCAAGTATAAAATCTGTTTGGTCCATCGTGATTAACTTGTATATCACTCTATTCAGTCTATTCACTAAGATTTTTGCGTAGATCTTAATATCGGAATTCATTAGCGATATAGGTCTATAGTTTTAACACTCTGCACCCTGATCAGGTTTTAAAATTGTAATAGTTTTGGCTTCCAGCGATTCAGTGGGAGCTTCACCATTCTCTTTAATTTAGTTAAACATTCCTCTAAGATGTTCAACCAACACCCCACAACACAATCTATAATACATATTTGTGAACCCATCTGGACCTGGGACAGAGAAGATCTTTCATTCCGCTATTGCTGAGGAGATTTCATTGTTTGAAACTTCCTCATTCAGCATTTGTAATTCTGATTCTGAAATCTTGGGGAGTTCTACCTGGTCCAAGAAATTTTGGATCTCTTCTACTGTTGGTTTCTTTAAGTCTCTATCTTTATTCAAATTATATAGTTTATAATAATAGTCTAAACTGGCTATTTCTTCTGGCTTTTAATAGATTCCCTGATTATCTTTGATTAACTCTACTCTGTTGTTAATTAGTTTCTTTTTAAGTTTGTTAGCTAGTAATCTGGTTGGTTTGTTACCATAATTATACAGCTTCTGTTGCAAGGCCTAGACTGTTTTATCTGCTCTTTGTTGAAGAATTCTTTTAATTTGTAATTTAATTTCTTTAATCTGGTCAGAAATATGTTTATTCCATTGGCTGATGGAAACAGGTACCCGCCTCCCTTGGCAGAAGTGGGATACATTTGTAAGTTCTATTGGAGTATAGACAAACGGATCATAATTCAGTAATTATAAAAGAGGTAGAAGGGGAGAAGGAAAAAAAAAGGGAGTAGTCAAGGAAAAAGACTATAAATCATATAATAGGTAGATTAGGAACCCAAACTCTCCAGCAATAACTTATTGGTAGGTCATCGGTCTGGTACAGTGTGAATGGTGTATGTGTTTCTTTTTCTCGCCTTTTCTTCTCTTATTTCCATTAGAAAATAGTCAAATATTCTGTAAATATAACGAGGTTAAACGGGGGCATACCTTGAATTCATAGGAAAGGAAAAAAAAAGGTATGAGTAAAAAAGGAAAAGTTTCTGTTCCTATATATACAGACGTTTTTACTGAAAACACAAATATAGGGAAAATGTGGGAAGGCAGATAGTTAAGAAAGAGAAGCGATAAAGAATAATAGACCTTTCTCTGAAAGAGAGGGTAGACCCCGGTTCCTATATAGTGGAAAACTCTCTCACATAATGTTGGAATTAATTTTGGGTGGGGGGATGGTGAAAAGCCATAGTTATAGATGCAAATATTAGAGAGGGGCTAAGATCTGTCAAAGTATCTAACAGAACTCACAGCCCTGGGTTCAAAGAAGCTAAGTGGTAATATAGGGGATACAGATGTAATATTTTCTTTTTCTGTATATATATATATGATGTTTAAATCTGGTCTGGAGGTATAAGTTTCCCCCGTTAAGAGGAAAACATGAGGGGAAAGGAGGGAAGAAGGAGTATTCTCAGAAGTGTGTTATGAATTGCGATTGTTTGTCTGTTCTGTACTTTGCATTTACGTTCTGTTTTTGTACTTGTATTCTTTTGTCTGGAAAAAATAAATAAAAAAAAAGAAATATGTTTATTCTGGCTAACTTTATTAGATTTCTCAAGTCCATTCCATTTTATATACAAAGATCTCAATGGTAATCCTCTCTCTATCTTTTTCTGCGCCTGCCATTTTATCATAATGCCCCTAATATAGCCTTTATGTGAATACCAGATTAACGTTTTAGAGGAAGACGATCCAGAGTTAAGATTAAAAAAAATTGAGATTTAATTAATCAATCTAATTTCATCACTTTCATCTTCTAATAACAAATATATTAGTTTCCATAATCTAATATTTGAACATTTTGGGGGGAAATCTATTGTCAATTTGATCACAGAGTGGTCTGATAACACTATTTGCTCTATTTCAACATTATGAACCCTACCCACGGAGTTAATGTCCAGCAAAAAATAATCTAACCTTCAATAGGGCCATTTAGAAGCAGAATTTAACCTCTGAATATTATGACTAATTATTTTAATCATTTTAATTGCTTAATCAGTATTTTTCCACTCGGAGCTAGCCTGCACGTCCCCAACCCATTTAGGAGGGCCAACCAATTTTCAAGATGTATTCAAATATTACAAATACCATGTGCCTGTTTCCCATATCTCTGGAGAGATCCAAAGCCCCATCGAAGCATTGCCACACCCACCAGATGCTGGGTGGTCTTTGCTGTAAATGGACCTATAGAGTCTCCCCCAGACATGGAAACAAGCCACATACAAAACCACATCAATAACTTAACATATCTTCCATCACAAAACTTCTTGTGGGGAATATCATCACAATTAAACCTACCCACTTCTCCCTTCCATGATGGTAGAATGTTATCTGAATAAAGTGAAGTAAAATACATTTATATTTGACAGCCTACTAATAGCCACCAATCTCAAGGAACACCTTCAACCTCAATTAATCTAGATTTTAAAGGCTTAACAAGTCAGATCTTCATACATTTATTAAATAATTCTAGATCTTCTATGTGTGTGTGTGTGTGTGGTAATTTATAGGGAGGTACATGGATCTCTAAACCAAAAAAGCTCTATAAAGCTGGTCCAGAACTTTTTACCGATATAGTTATATTATTACTTTACTAAATCATTTATAAATGTGTGTGTTGCTTTGCATAAAAAGAGAAGAAAACAACAACATGATTCTATTCAGAGTGACAGGGAGCCTCAGAGTCTATTAATCCCTCCGTAAAAAAAACCCATTAATCCCCCAGTGCATACTTGTGAAACTAATATTATTGTGTAATTTCATGACTTTATTTTTTTCGGGTTTGGTCATTTTACTTACAAACATCTAAAACCTTCATAGTGTAATGTGGTAATAATTGTGTGTCATAATCATGTGTCTTTAACCTCTCTTTGTGCCTAGGTTGTCCAGGATTTCTAATTTAATAACCCATTCTCATCTTTATTTATCAGTGTTAAACCTAATGCTGCCAAAGCCCTAAGTCTACATATATAGTAAGAATTATTCATTTGTATTGACCTGGCTAGATTCAAGATTGCCCTCCTTTCATTTACCCAATGGGATTTTCAATTGAATTCTTATGTCTTACTCCCTTTATTCCCCCCACTCGTTAATCTAATGGAATATATTTAACACAACCTCCCCTGTAATCTCCCGACAAAACCAGTCAGGATAACCCCACCCAGACAGGAGAAAACTGCCCATCTTTATAGACATTATTTCTGTCTGTTAGTGTCAGGTTGAGGTACGAGAGTAATTTGTAAACCTCAACAGTCTTCTTTTTTTTTTGAATATATTTTTTATTAAGAATACAAGGTTAATTCCATAACACAGTGTTTAAAAAAAATCAGCAGCAATCGTAAACTGATTATCTATCCACCATTTAAACTGTGAAAATCTATTTATTGATGCTGGTAAGCCAAGAACCTGCTTCTACAAGCTGTATTCTCTTATTCGTCTGAGTCAGAACTGCCAAAGACTGAACCATGCATTTGGGAATTGAAGAATTACTCAATTTAAAATGTAGGGAAAGCCATAATACTTGTCTAATGTGAACGCCACTTTCTTCAAAGATAGCTTTCTCTATCTCCACCCAACCTGGTAGATATTCCTTACCAAACCACTTGGTGATTTGGGCTAATCTGGCAGCTTTATAATACTTGAGTAAATCCGGCAGAGCCAACCCTCTTTTAGCTTTAGATGCCATCATGGCCTTCCTTTTTATTCTAGGCCTTTTACAATCCCAAATGAAGTGAGAGATTGCCCCCTGAAGAACCGAGAGGTCCTTGGTGTGAACAGCCATTGGAATAGTGTGAAAAAGATACAGAAGCTTGGGTGGACAGATATTCATGTTAATAGCGTGAATCCTCCATAGCCACAAGATTTTGTAGGAGTACCACGTGTTAATGTCATTAAGTAGTTTTTTTATGAATGCAGGGAAATTTGCTGAATACATTTCGCCAGATTGTCTAGGGATATAAACCCCTTAAGATGGTGTGGAACCCATTTAAAGAAGAAGTTCTCTGATAATTGGAATTCTAAATGCTTTGGTAAAGAAACATTTAACACTTCGCTCTTACTCGTATTCATTTTAAAGACAGAAATGCCGCCAAAAAGTCCAAGAGCATAAAATAGATTAGGGAGACTGGTCAGAGGCTCAGTAACAGTTAGCATAACATCATCCGCAAATAAGCTCAGTTTATGTTCTGTCTCCCTCACTCTAACTCCCTTTATATTTGGGTTTTCCCTGATGGCTGTAGCTAAGGGTTCAATGCACAGTGCAAAAAGGAGGGGGGACAAAGGACAACCCTTGCGCGTCCCTCTTGTTATTTTAAAAGATTGTGATTTATACCCCTGATATGCCACATATGCTTTTGGGGCTGAATACAGTGATAAGATACCCTTCACCAGCTTATCACTTAGGGCAAACTTATGTCAATTCTATCATAGGCCTTTTCTGCATTGAGAGAGAGAAGCATCAAAGGTGTATTTTGAGCCGACGCTACATCAAGCAAATTTAAAATACATCTGGTGTTATCTGGCGCCTCACGACCCTGAATAAACCCCACTTGGTCTGGGGGAATTAAGCTTGGCAGCACCTGAGAGAGCCTATTTGCTATAATTTTTGAGTAGAGTTTGGTATCGCAGGGCTTGTAGCTCTTACATTGAGATGGGTCCTTACCTTCCGTAAGAATTACTATCACCTTAGCTTCCAAAAATTCTGCTCTTATAGCCTTACCGGACAGGAAATCATTAAAGAGCAGTTGGAGATGATGTGCCAGTATATCTATAAATTGCTTACAATAGAAATTTGTGAACCCATCCGGGCCAGGGGCTTTATGTGATTTAGTCTCTCTTATAGCTCTCTTAACTTCATCTAATGATATAGGGATGTCTAGCAAATCAGATTAAACTTTCTCAAGTTTCAGAAGTCTAATGGAGGACAGAAAATTATCAATTTGGGTCAAATGATCTATTGTGCCTGAGTTAACAGGTGCTAAATACAAATTAGCATACCATTTTTCAAATGCCTTTGTAATATCATTCAGCTTATAGATGGTCTTGTCCTTCTCCACCTTTAATTTGGGAATAAAAGAGTCCACCCTTTGCTGGTGAGCTTTTTGGCTAGCATTCTGTCTGGCTTATTCAAATACGTGAAAAAGTGAGACCTTTGCAGCACAGTTACAACCTTCCTACGAAGAATCACCTGCAATTGCTGCTTAAGTGTATATATTTCTGCTTTGGTCCCAGGTGGTCTCCTAGAAGGGGGAATTGCTTGAAGGGCTGAGATTTTACTGTTTAATGTGTTCATTTGGGTTAGTTCCAATTTTTTGGAGATGGAGCCAATTTGAATACACTTGCCTCTCAAAACTGCTTTATGTGCAGCCCATGCTCCAGCGTGATCCACCTCACCCCCACTATACAAATCAAAATATTCTACTATAGTGCTATTTATTTTGTCCTTCGTGACTACATCATTGAGCAGGGCCGGGTTTAACGCCCATGAGGGAGAGCGCCCCTTGGGTAGTAGATCCTTCAAGGAGATTCCAGATATATCGTAATCAGACCATGCAATAGGTTGGCTTTCTCCGTTCAGCAAATTCGAGGGTAAGCGTTGCTGAATAAAAACATAATCAATACAGCAGTGTGAGTCATGCCTAGCTGAGTAGTGAGTATACTCCCTTTTGGTAGGATGAACCATTCTCCATGCATCAAGCATACCATAATGTTGGAGTTTGAGGGAATTTGTGGCGGATGGGGAAGTAGAACTCTCTCTGTCTGTTGCTTGGTCTAAAACGGAGTTCATGTCCCCCCCAGAATCCATGCCAATTGCTGCCAGTCAGCCATAAGCTCTGACACTCTGCAAAAAAATGCTGATTGCCCAGCGTTTGGGGCATATACATTTAAAAGTGATAGTTATGTTCATTAATGGTACCCTGTACTAGAATAAATCTCCCCTCCGGATCTCTATGGGTGGAAGTGTGTTGGAAGTTCAGCCTTTTGTGTATCAGAATTGACACGTCTCTTTTTTTGATACGTTAGTGTGAAATGATTCCCCCAATACCTTGGGATAGCATTCTTTCTAAAATGGGTTTCCTATATCATGACAATGTCTAAGCCCATACCCCCATATGTATTCACCCAGGACAACCCCTCGCTTCACCGGCTCATTTAACCCCTGACAAATATGAGATGCTATGTGTAAAGCCATTACTCACCACCTACACCGATCGCCCGTCAGAAAATAGGGGGTCTGTTGGATATATTTTCCGCAGAGGGCTGATGACCTAAGGACTGCACTCCACTGGGAACTATTGGCTCGCAGAACTCCACACAGGACAAGAGATAAGCAGAGCAGGGAAAGAGGGGGAAAAGAAGAGGGAGAAGAACCAGAAAGAAGTAGGAAAGAAATGTAGAAAATATTAAAGCAATGTACAACGTGCAATAACAATCACGTACTTTTGCAGTGCAATATATCTGTCTAACAGTTTGTAAATAGATAATTACTTTAAATATATATGTATTTTTTAAGTATAATAAAACTACACAAAACAATGTTCAATTTGAACTAAATTGAGGCGAGCAAAGAGCTGTCCTCCTAAAACCTATGGTGAGGAACCAGGTGTCTTTTCAATAAAATACACAAGTGTCTCGACAAAAAAAATATAAAATAATAAAATAAAAAAATAATAAAATTCGAAAAATATACAAAATTAAACCCCTATGGGGCACTTCTTAAAAATACTAAACATTAATACTTAAGTGACTATATCAATGCAGTTGAAGTCTAATAAGTGGAAAATTCCTTAATGAACCCTGAGTTAGAAACGAATTCGGCACACAGAACTAAAACATTGCTACCATTTAGCTAAACTTAAACCAAACGCTATGCATTTTACATCTAAGGTTACTTAGTCCTCTCTCTGACATATAGCAACATCCTAAAGCAATATCTGCATTTGAGAGTAACTGCTCTCAAATTCCCCACACACAAAAGTATAGAAAGTTGTTAAAGACTTAGGATCTCTGTTGTGGCCTGAAGCATCGGTAAGGTCTAGTATCAGGGCCTTGGGCAATTCCCAACTGATCTGGTAACTGAATGTTCCAGGACGTAAGCAACGCCATGCCCTCCTCCATATCAAAAACTGGATATGTTCTCCCGTCCCTCAGAATGTTCAACTTAAAGGGAAATCCCCAAGCATATCTCCATCACTGGGCTAGAACGATCTCCAACAGAGGTTTGAATAGTCTCCTTTTATACAAGGTGGTCGGGGAAAGATCAGCATAAATGCTAGGTTGGCCACCTGCAATCTCTGGAATGCCGGTTCTTGCTGCCTTCATAAAAAGATCCTTAGTTGTGTAATAGTGGAATTTCGCAATCACATCCCTGGGTCTTTCTCCAGAGGCAGGAAGTCCCGCCAGCGCTCTATGAATGTGATCTAGTCTGAAGGCGTCTTGTTCCAAGTTTGGTAGCAAAGTTTTGCAGAGATCCATCATATAGTTTGGGAGATCTGTGATTGTTTCTGATAAATTTCGGATTCTTACATTTTGACGGCGGGAACGATTTTCCAGATTTTCTTGCGCATATTGAAGTTGGCGTTGTTCATCTCTCAAAGCCGACACCTCATCCTCTAGTTGGGTATGCACCTCCAATAGGTTATCATATTTTGCTTACAACTTAGTCACCTTGGTATCAGCAGCTTTTATTTCTCCAGTGAGTTCTGTGGCCACTTTCTTGATTTCTCCTGTAATTTCCATTCTAAATAATGAAATCAGATCTTTTAAATCTTGTATATCTGCCTTTGTGCTGGTTGCTGTAGGCTCCATAGTACATGTTGGTAAATGTTCAGGTGCCACAGGAGGTTGTCGGGGAGACTGGGTGCTTGTTTTTGTTGTACAAAAGTCATGTATAGATTTAGCAGCCCTTCTTGTTGAGATACCAGCTATTCCTTTTTTATAAGCTTTAAACATGAGATTTAGCTGTATTCCTCAGGTAAGTCACTTTGCTCTAGATTGTGCCACCATAACTGGGGTGCGCTTAGAAAGTGGGCATAATCTTATCTTCTCACATCAAAAAATAAAGCAGGCGATGTTGAGCAGCTTCTGCTTTCAATTAGACAATATCTGCCTTTTTGTAAAATGTATGCTTGTTTTAACTGTTTGAGACATGATAAAGCACCCTGCTATGTAGGTAAAAGTTCTATATAAATAAATCCCAGACAGGTTTTGACCTTACCTTTGCTATTTCTTTTCAGGCCGCAATTGTTTTGTAGGTCCACAAGATGGCGATATAGCACCTCTTTCTTGCTAAAAGTCTGAGTTTGAAGATTTTGAATTTGTCCACAAGATGGCGCCACTTATGCAGGTTTCATGAAACTACAGCTGCAAAGTTATGATGGTTAATTCTCTGTTTATATCACTCTGGGCATGCCACCCCTGTCTCTGCAGATGGTCCCTCTGCCAGTTCTCCCAGAAGCAAACAAAAAATAAAAATTATTCACTTTAGGGGTTTTCCCAACAGGTGTTTGTGTTATGGCAGCTCCAGTAATAATATGTCCACATACGAATATAACATAGTGACTGATCTTTGAGTTTGCAAGTCTTGTTTTGCCAAAAGTCTCTATGTACAATAGTTTAAGAGCCTCTCAATAGCATTCAAGCACCTGCCCTTTTTGGGGTCTGGAATCACTGCACTGCTTATTGAACCCTTATACTATTTAGCTGTTGTGAGTTGCAGTGTGGGTAAAAAAACAACTACATTACACTTGTAAAATATCTGTGTTTGTTTTCACAGCCCAAGCATTGAATATTAGCAGAGTTCTTTATGGACTAGCCAGTTAAGCATAGCAACATCACTGTGAGTCTAGGAGGACAACTGTTTTACTAAGTGTATTAAATGTTGTTTATCCACCTCCTAGCCCTTGGTTCTGTCTCCAGGATGGTCAAAGTACAAAATCTCAGGACACCTCAGGCAGTCATGTAGAGCTGAGAAATAACTTCTGGAGTTATCCACCATTACAGCATGTGTTCTCCCAGGGCAGAGTGCCTTCTAGCCTGGAAAACAGTCTCCATGATGGGAACCTGTGTCCTGATTTTATATGGAAATGCCCAAAAGTAGCAGGCTCCTATACAAAATATAATTTAGAGCAGATTTTGTGATGCTTTCAGGATTTTACAAACTTTTTAATCCTTGTTTTTAGGAGCTGATCTGTTTTGCTGCTCTCTTCAGTTGCTGGCACCTTCCCCCTCCATCAACAGTCTTCTTAATGACATATCTTTGGTTCTTTTGATAAGATGATGCTAGGGGAAAATCCCCGATTATAACGAATATTGTTATTTCTTAAGATCTTGGTAAGATCCTGTAACTCCTTCCGTTTTAACAAGGTTTCCGCAGACAAATCTGTGAAGATTTTTAACTTTTCATATGGCGAGTTAAATGTTTTCTTAAGAAAGGCTGCTCTAATATTAATTCTCCATCTTTTGTCCATTTCAATTTCACAATAACATCTCTTGAATATAATGGAAATCAATATATTGTCTTAATTAAATCTCCTTTTATTCTCCCTGTCTCAACTAGATCTGTAAAAAATTCCTCTACGTATTGTAGTAAATTCCTTGGGAGAGTGGTTTCAGGGATACCTCTTATTCTGATATTATTACGTCTATTCTGGTCATCTAGTTTGACTTTTAAATCATACAATTCTCTCTTGATTTCACTAACTTCCTTTCTAAGATCTTAATTTTCTTTGGTTATTATATCTTGCGTTGATTCTATCTTTTCAACTTTCTCCCCTAGAGAGTTAATCTGCTTAGAATTCATTGAGATTTCTTTTGTTAATTCTATTATAATTGAGCATTTCCAGTCATTTAATAATGATTTAAACATTGTAATAGTTAACTTATAATCATCTTCTTGTAGACCCTCTGTCTGTTCCTCAGCAAGAGGAGCAGATTTCAGCTCTAGATGTTCAATAGTTGAGTCTAGCTGTGATAGTGACGAGGAATCTAGTTGTGATTTATCCCAGGGGTCCCCCTAATTCTACCGGGGACAGCTAAAATTCTAATTTCACTCTCCATCTTGACTACTGTAACTCGCTCCTTGCTGGCCTTCCTATCACCCGTATCTCTCCACTCCAAGTCATATTAAATGCATCTGCTAGACTCATCTTCCACAATCAACTCTCAGTTTCTGCAGCACCTCCCTGTCAGTCACTCCATTGGCTTCCCATAGCCTCCAGAATAAAATTCAAACCTATGACTCTAACATATAAAGCTCTCAACAGCAATGCACCTTCTTACATTAGTGCTCTCATCTCAAAATACTCTCCCAACCACCCTCTTTGCTCTGCTAACAATATTCTTCTATCCTCTTCCCTTATCACCTCCTCTGACTCCCGCCTCCAGGACATTTCTTGTACTGGCGCAATTCTTTGAAATTCCTTGCTAGACTTTCTTCCTGCCTTAAATCCTTAAAAAAATCGCTAAAAACGTATCTGTTTAAAGAAGCTTTTCACCTTCAGCCTTGATATGTAGAACGCATCTATCTCCGCTTTATCTGATTAGTACCCTTTAGACTGTAAGTTTGTGAGTTTAAATCTTTTGGTGCTTTGGGGAAAGCACTATGTATGTTAGTTTGAATTAAACTCAATAACAGGGCCCTCCATTCTTTTGCAATGTTATAAAAAATGTTTGCACACAACCCCTGTACAACGCTATGGAATATGTTGGCACGTTACAAATAAAGGATGACATTTTATAATTGTCAAATTGCGAGATGTTGTAACGCTTTGCAAGCTCGCGAAGCGAGCTCGCAGAACTGCGTCCCTGTGAAGCGAGCTCGCAGAACTGCAGTTCGGGTAGCAAATGCGGCCCTCGCGAACGAGGGTCGCATTTGCGGAGGTGGAGGCTCTCACGTCAGCTGCTATGAGCCGAAGGCTCATTGCAGGTCGCATATGCGGACCCTTGCTGAGGTGGACATAAACTGCAATGAGCCATAGGCTCATTGCAGGCTGCAAATGCGGACCTCGCAAAGCGAGTGTCCGCATTTGCAGAGGTGGAGGCTCTAAGGCGCCTCAAACTCGGTAAAAAACAACCCAGAAAAGCGGAACTTTGAAAAAAAAAAAAAAGAGCCATGGGACTTAGAAACAAAAATTAATTACGAGGTTGCAAAAATACGAAGATAACGTCCAAAACGCGTACATACAAAAAAATGTTGAAAATCGGCAAGAGAAAAAATGGTGTCCGAAAAAAATGAAAATGAGGCTACACGACCCCGAAGCGCGCAAAATACCAACAAGGACTTTTAAAAACAAGAAATAAGACCCGCGGAAGTTAGACATTTTTTTTACGAGGTTGCAAAAATACAAAGTTAACGGCCGAACAGCGCGTAACGAAAAACACGAAAAACACAACAACAAAAAAATACAACATAAAACAAACATCACACACAGCACGGGGGGACTGCCAGGACATCTGGGAGTGAGGTTGCATGCCAATTTAAGTCGCATTTAAGAAGTTTCGGGACTTGAAAATAGGCTACTGGACAAAAAAAAAAAAAAAATACCATTACAACAGACGGAAAATGCTTGCGAGCCAAGTAACACATAGAAAAAACCCGCCATTTTACTACACTAACTTTAGGATTCTAAAATGCCGCTTTACCCGCCTAAACAAACGGTTTGCCCTCACGCACGCAACCTATTTACACTGCACACTTGCCACATTGCTGACACATTTTCCTCAGATGATCAACAGTACAAATAGATTGTTAGCTCTTCAGAATATTGATTGCTGCATATTACGTATAAATAGGTAAAGTATATAAATTTATTAATTCATATTACTTTATTAATTCACTGTACTCACATTTTTTTCTTTTTTTACTCTGTACTTATATATCTGTCTTCGCGATTTGCGCCAAAGGTGATTGTTGCAAAGCAGAACACTTGAAGTACAAGAGGGGAGAGGGTCACAATGAGCGCCGAAGGCACACAGAGGAGCAAAAGCCTTACATTGTGTGGTAAACAGCATTGCTATGCCTTAAAATTTTATTGCCGTCATTTTTGACGGGCATGTCGCTAGTTATATATATAAATCTATCTAAGAATAGGCAAATGTGTCATTAATTTTCTTTACATAGTTTATAAAACACTATAATATTCACATTGTGATGTTATATTCACTAAATTTGTAATCTGCCTTTTATACAAAATGTTATGTGTTGTATATTAGAGTTGTTTATACATTTTTACAAAGTTACATAATTGAGGCTGAAAAAATAATTGTAGTATATCAATTTCAACCTTTTTAGATTACCTCTAATCCTTGTAATGGGTAGATTAATTGTTAATTCATCCAGAGCAAGGCAAACAGAAAACATATTTAAAAATGGCCAATTGCCTCATATTGGGAAAAAATCCTTCCTAACCCCAGATACTGGTGATCAGATTCATCCCTGAATCAATACTCCTTTTCTAGTTATCCAGGATAACCTTGAATGTCATCCAACCTCTTTTTAAAGTTATCCGTCGTATCTACTGTCACAACCTCCTTTGGTAAAGAATTTCACAGTTTAACCAACCTTACTGAGAAGAACCCTTTTCTTTCTTTGCGGTGGAATATTTTTTCTTTAAACCTTAAGTAATGTCCTCTTTTCAGTTGAACCCCTCCTGGCATTAAATGCTCACTTGACAAAGCCTTTTATCCCCTCTTAAGTGCCTTTTTTTTAGTGAAAATACATTTAATTTGGTTAGCTTTTCTTCATAGCTTAGTTGGTCCATTGTCACTTTTTCCAGCTCTATAATTTCCTTTTTATGAAGCGGTGGCCCAAATTGTACTCCATATTCCAAATGAGGGCATACTAGGGATTTGTATAGTGGCAGAATTATATGTGCTTGCTTTGCTTCTATAGCCTTCTTAATACATTCTAATATTTGACTTGAATTTACAGATGCTGCTTGGCGGCATTGAGCACTGTTACCTAGGTGGTTGTCCACAAGTACTCCCAAATCCCTTTCTACAGTATATCTGATATCCATAGAATTGCTTCATTAGGATTATAAATTGCATGGCTATTTTTCCTTCCCAAATGCATACGTTTATATTTATTTGTATTAAATCTCATCTGCCATTTAGTTGCCAATTCCTTTTAATTTATGCAAATCCCTGGAGGGAAAGTACATAATTTTCAGATTTAATTGTTTTGTATAACTTAGTGTCATTAGCAAAAATGGAGACAATAGTTTCCAGTACTCCTTCTAAGTCATTAATAAATGTGTTAAAAAGGAGAGGACCTAATACTGAACCCTGAGGAACCCCACCTACCACATTAGTCCAATCTGAGTATGTTCCATTTACAACCCTTTGCTTCCTGTCTTTTAGCCAGCTCTCAATCCATGAGCATATATTTACTGCAATTCTTGTATCCCTTAGTTTACACAATAGTCTTCCATGTGGAACTGTATCAAAAGCCTTTGCAAGATCTAAAAAGACTACATCCACTGAATTGCTCTGATCCAAGTTCTAACTAACCTCCACATAGAAAGTAATTACATTCATAATTCCATGTTGACTCCTACTTATAATCCTATTTAATTAGACATATTCTTGTAGACTATTCCTTATTAACTCTTCTAAAAGCTACCCAACTACATATGTTTTGGTGAAGCTTTCTATGAAGACTACGTACAGAGGCATTCTTGGTACACAACACTTTTCCTGCAAAAATCATAGAGAAGAGAGCATGTCGATGGTAGACCTACCTGGATAAAAGCTACAATGTGCTTCAGACAACAATCTCTCCAACTTCTATAGCCTGCATAAGATAATTCTGGCAAAACCTTTCCCCACAATGCTGAGAAGAGAGCTTGATAATTGTTTGTCACCACAATCTTGCATGTCTTGTGGCAGTGTACCCTACTCCTGTACACTCTTGTATTTCCAAAAGGCAGTGGGACTGCTGTCTGTGTTAACATCCATATTGATGCCAAATCTTGAGTGTTTAGGAAACTGGAGATCTGTAATAAAATGATGTCTGCACTAAAAAACGCAAATGATTATAGGCCCAAATCTAACCCATTAGCCTGGACCAGCCTACCACATTACTGAGGAAGAGAAGAGGGCAAGTAGAAGTAGCACCAGATAGAATAAAGAGGTTGAGCCAAAGCAGAAAGGACACCCAGCTGCAGATATGTCTGGAGGGGAAAGGACAGTTCGCTGCTGCAAAGAACAATTCAGCATGGGAATCTGGGATGTTAGATCTATAAACCAAGGCAAACTAGATGTGGCCAATACTGAAATGACAAGATTAAACAGTGATATCCTGGGAATTAGTGAACATAAATGGACTGGAATGGGAAGTTTCACATCAGATCTTTTACTGTGATCAAGAATCGTGCAGAAGAAATGGAGTAGCCCTCGTAGTCAATCAAAGGGTGGCCAAAGCAGTGCTCGGTTACAACCCAATAAATGACAGCCATTTAACATTACAGTGATTCAAGTCTATGCCACAACCATGGATGCTGATGAGGCTGAAGTTGTCCAGTTCTATGAAGATATTCAACATGTCACAGATATGACACCAACAATAGATGTTATTATCATCATAGGAGATTGGAATGCTAACGTAGGGAACCAAAAACACCTGGAATAAGTGGCAAGTCAAAGATTAATAGAATTCTGTCAAGATAATTATCTGGCCATAGTAACCAGTCATGGGGCTGACTATGGCTCTTATTACAAAGTTATTAATCAAACTGAAGAAACAGGGGGAAATCATCAAATCAAATCAAGCAGATACTAAATAAATAATATCACTTGTGAATATGCAGTGGAAGTAAATAATATTTTTAAGGGACTAGACATGGAAGACAGAATACCTGAAAAACTTTGGGCCGAAGTGTGCAACATTATCCAGGAAACAGCACAAAAAATAACACCAAAAGAAAAAAAAAACTGGCTATCTGATGAGGCTCTGAAAGTATCCCAGGAAAGAAGGAAAGCGAAAGGTAGTGGAGATAGGAAAAGATTAGTCCAACAATGCTGAATTCCATAGTATAGCAAGAAGAGACAAGGAGACATTCTACAATTAGCAATGTAAAGAGATTGAAGAAGATAACAGAATGGGTAAGTTAAGAGATCTTTTCAAGAAAATTGGGGATCTCATAGGGACCTTTCATGCCAAAGTGGGCATGATAAAAGACAAGAATGGTAGGGACTTAACAGAAGAAGATCAGATAAAGAAGAGGTGGCAGGAATACACTGAAGATCTGTACAGGAAGGATATTAACAGCAGTGATGACCTCAATAATTTGTCCAATGAGCTGGAGACAGACATTTTGGAGAGCGAAGTGAGATGGGCTGATAACAAGGCTGAAGGAGTTGATGGAGTCCTAATTGAACTATTCAACATTCTAAAAAGATGATGCAGTGAAAGTGTTTCTTGCCTTCTGCCAACAAATCTGGAAAATGCAACAATGGCAAATAGACTGGAAAAGGTCAGTCTGCATGCCAAAAAAAGGGAGTACCGAAGAGTGACCCAATTATCGAACAATTCCACTAATTTCACATGCCAGCATGGAAAAACTTAAAATCCTACAAGCTTGACTCCAAGAATATATGGACCGGCAACTACCAGATGTGCAGGCCGGGTTCTGCAGAGGAAGACCTGCAAGAGATCAATTTGCGTATGTCCGATGGATAATAGAGAAAGCAAGAGAGTTCCAGAAAAACATTTACTTCTGCTTCATAGACTATTCTAAAACTTTGTCTGTGTGGATCACAAGTAAATGTGGCAAGTTCTTAAAGAAATAGGTGTACCAGATCATCTCATCCACTCCCTGAAGAATCTGTATGTGGACCAAGAAGCTACGGTCAGAATCAAACATGGAACAACAGATCAAGATTGGAACATGTGTGCGACAAGGATGTATTTTGTCACCTTATTTATTCAAATGATATGCAGAGTACATCATGCATAAGGCCGGGCTGGATGTATCCAAATCAGAATCAATATTTCTGGAAGAAATATGAAAAACCTTAGATACGTGGATAATACTACAGTGGTACATCCTTTATTGTTGGCTCCGTTTTTTTGTCATTTTCGGTACTAGTCACGTCTCACAGGGGGGGGAAATTGCTTGGAACTCCACACTTGCTTGGTACAGAACGTGTAGGACTGATCTGATTAATTGCTTGGAACTTGATGAGCTTGCGACACGCCGCATCCTGTCTCTGCCTGTAAGAGCCCAAGTGCAGCCTGTGTAAGAGCCAATGTGAAGCCTGTGTCTGTAAGAACCCAACTGCAGCCTGTGTAAGAGTTACATTCTGTTATCTGATGTAATTATTGTTTTTTCTTTATGCCTGTTTAGTTTTAAGGTTTTGATCCCCAAAGAGCAAATTAAACTAAAATGTGAAAATTTCAATTTACATTGATCCTAATGGAAAATGCTTGTTCAGAGCGTGTTTGGAACTCATCCTGTTGTGCAGAACGGATTAAGGACAAGAAACAAGGTACCACTATACTTTGATAGCTGAAAGTGAGTAGGAACTAAAGGACCTATTGATGAGGGTGAAAGAAGAGAGTGCAAAAGCTGGCCTGCTGCTCAACAAGACCATGGCAAACAGCAATCTCAGTTCCTGGCAAATAGATGGGGAAGAAGTGGAGGAAGTGACAGATTTTATTTTCCTGGGGTCCAAGATCTTTTCAGAGGGTGACTGTGGCCATGAAATTAAAATACATTTACTTAACTGAATAAGCCTTATAAGGGTCACTCTGAGTTTGGTAACACACATACCTCCCCCACCCAAGGAGGGATCTATCTGAGAGACTGACCGCCAATTTGAATCCACTAAGTGTTTAATGAACACAAACAGCTCTCTGATCATCAGTAACTGAGAGACCTAATAGATATAATTTGTTTTTCTTCAAAAATTAGTGTTTGCCTAGTCCAAACATCATTTACCTAGTATAATATTGATTGGGTAAACAAATGAGCATATTGTAGCCCCAAACACTCTTTCCAAGTCAATACAAGCAACAACGGAAAAAAAAAAGAGACCACATTGCTGCTACACAGTGCACGAACAGCTATATAATACTGCCGCCTTGTGGCCAAAAAAAAAAACTTGGTGCATAACTACTGATTGAAAGGCTTATAGGGGATATAACACTCATTCATATACTCAAACTCTCTTAGAGAAAGCTAAGTCATATGGAAATATAGCTGACATGTAAAGCACATACAGCAGTAGGTAACAAAAACAAACTGCCACTTTACGTAGATCTAAGGGGAGTCATACCCTACAAATTGAAGTGACTTAAGTTAGGTGAAACTTGCTACAATATATGATATTTGTTCTATGCAAGAAAGTCTAATTCTTGCCATTTACAGTTAAATACACAAGAGACTGAAATACCAAGGATTTGGAGGAATGCAAGTATTCACCAATCTAACCCAAGAAAAACTTATCATACCAAGAAGGGTCTGAACCAAACGCATTGGGTAAAATAACGGATAAAACAGAAAGGGCGCTTGGTCTAATTTATTAACAGAGGATGTCTAATATGGATGAATAAAGGGGCTTGAGGGTAGAGGGTAGGGTTTTCCTTTTTTCCCTCCCTTGAGCGACATAGTGGGAGAAAGATTGATTCCGTCTTCCAACAAGTCTAATCCAACATCCAAGATCAATTGCAACCTTAAATCTTCTTACAATTCGTCTTCAGGTAATATCCAAAACCCATACAAAACTTGTTCCATACGAAACAGATGGCAGACATTACTTATAACATTATAACACCCAACGTACAGGGGGTTTAACTCCCATTTTAAGAGGCGTAAGGCCTTTATGTTTTATAAAAAACACAAACAACCCTCGATCATGTTTCTGCAAGAAACACATTTTGCTAACCATAGAATACCCACTCACCTTCATAGAGATTACCCAACATTTTACAGCGTTAGCAACAACTCGTACATTTTACACAATTAATAAAAAAAACAAAAAAGCAGGAGCGGCAATTCTGATTTACAAGGATTTCCCATTTAAACTGGAAAAGAAACAAACAGATAAAGAGGGGAATTATATAATCACTAGCGAATTGCCCGTCAAAAAATGACGGCAATGAAATTGTAAGGTAGCTAATGCTGTTTAGTGTGTAATAATGAAATATATAATACATTAATAAATGAATATACTTTACCTATTTTAAAGCATTGTGTGGAAGAGCTGTGAATGTGTTTTGATGTTGCTGCAGCATTAGTGGTGTGGATCTGCTGTGTAAGCGTGCTGAATGTGTGCAGTGTAACACTGTGCGTGCGCGAGCCCAAACCGTTAGCGTAGTCGTGTACTTCCGCATTGGCGTAAAATGGCGAGTAATGTGTGGTATACGTCTGTATCGGAATATCCGTAGGTGTTTTGTGGTGTTTTGCGAGTTTCTTGTGGTGTTTTGCGAGTTTAGAGTGCTGTAGCCTCGTTTTCGTTTTGTTCGGCGGCTATTTTTTCTCTTGCTTCGATTTTTTTTTTGTCTCTAAACTGTTTTATTTCGAGTAAAATCGAGGTGTAAGTTGTATTTTTGAGGTGCTGGGTGCTCCCTCTTGGTGTAGGTAAGTTTTTTATGTATGTGCTGTGTGTATGTATTGTGTTTTACATTTTGTAATGTTCGCGAGTTGCGTCCGAGTGTTGCGAGGCCGTAATGTGTGTGAACGTGTGTCGTATGTTGTTTGCGAGTGTCGTAATGTGTGTGTCGTACTGTTTGGGTTGCGACGTGAAGTTTGCGAGGGTCGCAGTTGCTGGCATGGAGCGCCTTCGGCGCTCCATGCCAGCAACTGCGGCCCTCGCTTTGCGAGGTCCTCAGGTGCTGGCATGGAGCGCCTACGGCGCTCCATGCCAGCAACTGAGGCCCTCGCTTCGCGAGGGTCCTCAGTTGCTGGCAAGGAGCGCCTTCGGCGCTCCTTGCAGCAACTGAGACCCTCGGGCAGTGCCCTCGCTACGCAAGGGCCGCAGCTCGCTACGCGAGCCCGCAGCGTTAGCAACAACTCGTACGCTCACAACTATATATGTGATTACAGGGACAATTCTAAATAGGAAAATCTCTGTTGTAAATCTATATGCCCCTACTGCATCCCCACACAATTCACTAATTAAATGGCTTAGGACATTAGCCTCCTTTGATACAGGCAGAATAATAATGGGAGGTGACCTTAATTTAGCTCTCCAACCAAAATTGGACAGATCTAGGGATACCCAGGGAAACAGATATTCCCAAAAGTTAAAGATAGGTTGTCGCTTGGAGGGGACATCACCCTAATGATAATAAATTTACTTATTTCTCACCCAAACACAGTTCTTATTCAAAAATAGATGCAATACTAATTGACTCAGGGTTGTTCGACCACTTAAGCAATGCTCAGATACTACAATGTCCATGATCTAATCCTGCAGCAGTACTCATTAGCATCGATCTGGGCCTAGGAATGAAAAACAGCCATAGCTGGAGATTAAATGAATCACTAATAACGAATCCCAAAATACAAAATCAAATTACTAAAGAGTTAAACACTTACTTTACATTTAATGATATCCCAGAAACTAAGATTGGGTGGCTTTGGCACAAAGCGTTCATTAGAGGATCATTACATATATAGTTGTGAGCGTACGGGTCGTTGCTCACACTTGCGGGCTCGCGTAGCACAGTGAGCCGCGGCCCTCGCATAGCGAGGGCTGCGGGCAAGGGCCTCAGTTGCTGGGATGGAGCAGCCACCTCCTCCCCACAATGCCCCGCGCAGGGCCGCCCAGTCCCCGGTTCCGGTTCAGCTTTAGATCCCCCAGTCTTGGCTCTAGATCCCTCTCCTCACCCCCTGCACAGTGTGAGTTGTTGCCCTCCCGGTCAGTGCTCCTCCTGTGCTGCTCTTCCTCTCCTCAGCCCCCCGCGATGCTCCTTCTTCTCCCCCATGTGCTGCTCTTCCTCTCCTCAGCCCCCCGCGATGCTCCTTCTTCTTCCCCCCCTGTTCGACTCTCTCCTGCGGTCCGGACTCTGCACTGAGCCCAAGATCTGACCTGGGACAGAGGCACAGCCAGGAAACAGCGCTCCCGGGGGCGGACAGGGGAACTGCACCCACAGGGTCACCTGCAGTCAGTGCTTGCTTTGCAGTGAGAGTGTGTTCTCTGCAGTCTGTGTGTGTGATCTGCAGTGTGTGTTTCTGTGTCTGCTCTGCATTCAGTGTGTTTATGTGCTCTGCTGTGTGTGTGTGTGTTCTGCATTAATTCTGTGTTTATGTGTGTATTCTGCACTGTTTGTGTGTGTGCTCTGCAGTCATTGTGTTTGTGTGTGTTATTCAGTCTATGTGTGCTCTGCATTCACTGTGTGTTTGTGTGTGTGCTCTGCAGTCATTGTGTGTGTGTTATGCAGTGTGTGTGTGCACTGCAGTGTGTATTTGAATCTGAGATCTGCAGTCAGTGTGTGCTCTGCAGCAGGTCTGTGAGTGTGTGCTCTGCAGTCAGTGTGTGCTCTGCAGCAGGTCTGTGAGTGTGTGCTCTGCAGTCAGTGTGTGCTCTGCAGTCAGTGTGTGCTCTGCAGCAGGTCTGTAAGTGTGTGCTCTGCAGTAAGTGTGTGCTATGCAGCAGGTCTGTGAGTGTGTGCTCTGCAGTCAGTGTGTGCTCTGCAGCAGGTCTGTGAGTGTGTGCTCTGCAGCATGTCTGTGACTCTATGCTCTGCAGTCAGTGTGTGCTCAAAAGCTCGCGTAGTTAGGGCCGCGGCTCGCGCAGCGAGCAAAGGCCCTCGCAAAGCGAGGGCACTCGGCGAGGGCCTCAGTTGCTGACATGGAGCGCCGAAGGCGCTCCATGCCAGCAACTGCGACGCTCGCAAACTTCACGTCGCAACACAAATAACACGACACACACATTACGACACTCGCAAACAACATACGACACACGTTCACACACATTACGGCCTCGCAACACTCGGACGCAACTCGCGAACATTACAAAATTAAAAACACAATACATACACACAGCACATACATAAAAACCTTACCTACAGGAACAGGGAGCATCCAGGACTTCAAAAATGCAAGTTACACCTTTATTTCACTCAAAATAAAAGAGTTTGCACAATAAAAACTTTGATAAGCGAGAGAAAAAATGGCCGCCGAACAAAACGAAAACAAGGCTACACGCGCAAACACCATACGAGACACGTTACCACACATTACGACCTCGCAAACATCGGACGCAACACGCCGACATACAAACATTTCAAACACAATAAATACACACAGCACACACATAAAAAACTTACCTACAGCAAGAGGAACCATCCAGCACCTCAAAAAAACAAGTTACACATTCATTTCAATAAAAACACTTTAGACACTAATGAAATCGCTAAGCGAGAGAAAAATAGACGACGAAGAAAACGAGGCTACAGCACTCTCAACACGTAATACACCACAACGAAACTCGAAAAACACCAAGAAGCACCGACGGATAATCCGCAAAGACTCATAACACAGATAACCCGCCATTTTACGCCAATGCAGAAGTACACCACTACGCTAACGGTTTCGTCTCGCGCACTCACACTGTTACACTGCACACATTCATCACGCTTACACAGCAGCTCCACACCACTAATGCTGCAGCAACATGAAAACAGATAGTCAGCTCTTCAATACAATGCTTCAAAATAGGTAAAGTATATTCATTTATTAATATATTATATATTTTAGTATTACACACCAAACAGCATTAGCTACCTTACGATTTGATTGCCGTCATTTTTTGACGGGCAATTCGCTAGTTAATTAGAATAGCCATTACCCTCAAGAAAAATAATTGGCTTAAAGAAACAAAATTACTCAAAGAATTATACGTATTATAAAGACAAAATCAGAACAACTATTTAAATACCACCAGACAAAACATTGAAAAAAAAGAGGTTGTAACTGGACAATATTATGTCAGAAAAAACAGAAAAAGCTATTAGAAAAATGCAACAGAAATTCTTAATTCATGCAAACAAGATTTCTCCTATGCTAGCCAGAAAACTTAATGCCAAAACATTTCAGAATAAGATAAACCTAATCAGAACCCCTGGGGGACAAATAATTCTGAGTCAAACCAAAATACAAGAAACGTATAGAGGTTTTCATCAAAGAATATATTTTTCTCAATCAAAAGCAACACGCTATACAGTCAGAGAGTTCTTAAGCAAATATGTTCTTCCATCTATATCAAATCAGGACCTGTAAAGCCTGAATGCCAATATAACTATAGAGGAAATAAAAGAAACCATGAATAGTTTAAAACTGGATAAATCTCCACAACCAGATGGTTTCTCTAACATATACCACAAAACATTTGTCAACAAGCTAGCCCCATACTTAAGCACACTTTATCATGCAATTCTACAGGGAGAACATATGCCACGTGAATTTAATCAGGCTGATTTGGTGTTCTTCCAAAAGCCAGGAAGAGATCCTCTAGAAGTAAAAATGTTTGCCCTGTTTCATTAGTTAATGGGGATGTTAATATTTTGGCGAAAAGTGATCGTAAACAGGTTTTCCAGGTTTCTACCCAAGTTAGTGCATAAAGACCAAGTGGGATTTGTGCCATACAGACAGGCAGGGGATAATATTAGAAGAGAATTAAATATTTTCCACCTACCTGAATCTAATCACACCCCGTTATGCACAATAGCCTTAGATCTAGAAAAAGCTTGTGACTCTGTAGAGTGGCCCTATTTTCATGAGGTCTTGAATAGGATGGGCATTAGGGGAAATGTTATTAATCTAATTAGAACATACTACTGAAACCCAGTGGGGTACTTAAAATTACAGGGAAAGAATAAGGATCACATTCTTATACAAGGGGAACTAGGCAAGGTTGCCCCCTGTCACCCCTGTTATTTGCAGTAGCAATCGAACCAAGACTGTGGGATTGCAGCAGTTTAAATGCTGCTTATTCACAGATGACATTCTTTGTACGTTGGCGGATCCTGGAAAATCAATACCCGCCCTGATGAATATCTTAGATTCCTTTGGGCGGATTTCAGGGTTGAAGGTGAATCTGGACACAACAGAAGCAATTAGCTCTCTTATCTCTCAACAGACATTAGACTCTCTGAAAAAAACAATACTCTTTTTCATGGCCCAAAGATCACATAAAGTATTTGGCATTAAATATTACCCCCGACCTGTCGGACTTAAATAAATCTAACTATACTCCCCTTTACAAAAACCTCATAGAAGATGTTAATAAAGGGTGTAAGTTTCGCCCATCATGGTCAGGCTGTATTAATGCATTCAAAATGAACATACCACCACAAGTATTGTACATTTTCTAATCTCTTCCTATCTCAATAATAACAAAGTATTTGGAGAAATTCCAGAATCATATAATCAGATTTATCTGGAACAATAAAAGACCAAGGATAGCCAAAACACTATTATTGAGAAATAAGAATATTGGAGGATTATTCTGCCCTAGTTTAAAATTATATTATAGAGCGGCACAATTATCGTTTACCCCCCCAAGCACATTCTATAGAACGCCATCCAACCCGCTTGGATGGGACCCCTACTTTACCACAAAGTTTAACAAAACACAACAGTCCAATGATAAATCTTTCAATATCCAATTGGAAATTGGCTAATGCACAACAGAAACTAACAGCCAAAATATCACATTTAACCCCTACCCTCACTTCCCAATCAATATGGGAGAACTTAAGAGAGGAATCTAGGAATAGGTGGACTGTTTCTAAACTGGATAGAACAGGATCATGGATATCTGATGATCGAATCCTAACATTTGATTATATCAGGGCAAAATTTGACATTCTGCTAAGAGAACACTATAATTTTTTCAAAATAAGTCATGTAGTCTACTCCTTTATAAAAACATGGGGCAGGCCACAGACTAGGTGGTTTTCCCTTATTTGTCACAAGGCCCCATTGACCAGGGGTATCCTTGGATCTGTCTATTCAATACTTAACGCTCCTCCTATAACATTTGAGCCTAAGTTTATGGACAGGTGGGAGATGGATGTGGGACATTATTTGTACGGATCTATTAAAAGGCTCTCAAAATTACAGCCTGCTTGAAACAGCTACAATTTTTTTTTACACAGAGTTTATCTCCCACTCAATTTCTAATACCTACCAAACATTCTTAGAAACAAGGGGAAATCTGACTTAACTTCCCACACTCAATTTAAATTAATTGAGAAACCAAAAATATTTGAAAAAAAACCCCAAAACAAAACTAGAATAATATAGACCATTTGGAAACCCGGACTATTAACTCAACCCAGGGATTGATAAAATCAAAGAAAACTAATCTCACTCAAGGGAAACTATTCCCTCTCCCCTCCCCAAGTTATGTATTTTTCTTTACTTTTTATTATGTTCTTTTGGGAAACATGGGAAACTCCATATTCCAAATTAGGGCGTACTAGGGATTTGTATAGTGGCAGAATTATATTTGTTACCCTTGCTTCTATACCCTTCCCAATACATGCTAATATTTTACTTGCCTTTGCAGCTGCTGCTTGGCTTTGATTGCTGTTACCTAGGTGGTTGTCCACTAGTACTCCCAAACCCCTTTCAATATCTGATACCCCTAGATTTGCTCCATTAAGATTATAGATTGCGGGGGGCGTGGCCAGCAAGCTAACGGAACGGTCGTGCTGCAACAGAGCTCCTGCTTAACGACCGAATAATCTGCTAATAGTGGGATTATTTCCCACCCAAAAGCTCCACAAGCACTGTATACATACCCAGCTACCCTCAGGGATAACGTGAAAACGGGCCTGGCAAGTGCCTGAAGCTTCCCGAGTGTCTCCCTTCTCCCCCCGGTTGGGAGATACTTATAAGGCGACTTTACCACAGCGAGCAACACACCTGCATAACAGCACACTCAGCTGAAGACACAGGTGAAGCGAGTGCTGGTTCGTGAGCCTGAGGAGGTCCCATACCGGGAAGCAGTGGCTGCAGTGAGTACACCTAAAGCCCAAGACAATAATTACTCACCAGACGCCGACTCCCACAGCCTTTAAAGACCACACAGCGGACACAACACCATCGGCGGTAGAGGGCCAGAGCATCGAGCCTCCCGCCACGTCGAATCTGGAGGCCTGAAGGGAGAAAAGACGGCGGTAGGGTAAGGGCTCAAGCCGGTACACAGACCGGAATCCCTCCCCCCCCCCCCACACCCCATGTACATCACAGACCCAGGGCACCAATGTGAGGCCGATACATAGGCCCAGCGTGAGGGAACACACGACATAGCTAAAAATAAGCTACCACCAGTAGCACTTAAGCAGGTGCCAGTAACACCCCTACTAAGGACAATAACCAGAGCTTCATCAAGAGGCACACGTAGACTTACAAAAGAGGCCCCACTTAGCCCCATGGGTGCGTGGAACCCTCCTGGAGCCTAACACTGACAGCCATTTTGGCTCATCGCCAACAACAGAAACTAAGACTCTTCCCGCCAAAACAGCGGCGGTCATTTTAAAGAGCCCAACTTACACTCCATAACTCTGGGCCTAGTGGGCACATACCTCTCCTCCCTTCCAGTAGTGACATCTAAACACTAAGAGGATAGAGGAGACCCATTTCAAAAGTAGACCCTTATACTGCATTGGAAAATCTACAATCACCACCACAAGAAAGAGAATCCGTGACCAAACAGAGGAGAGAGTCACTGAAGAATAAATTGATAGAACTCCAGCGCACCCTGGTGGCCACTTCACATAGTGCACAAGGGTGAAACTTACTATAAACCTAATAGACTGGTAGTCCATCATTCATATGGAAATCACATCCCTCTAAATATGTAAACCACTATCAATGCCCGCACAAAGGGGACGCTTACATCAGACAAAAGTGAAGAGTGACTTATAAAGTATTATGGCTGGAGTTGCAACGAGGAAAAGCAACAAAAACATTCAAGCCTACTATCCACCAAAGACAATAACAGCAACCCCTCAGACTCTCCATTCAACAACAAGTCCTACCGAAACAAGATCAATGGAACAATCCACCCCGAGCACCAAAGGTGACATACAAGACCTGAAAGACCTAATCCGAACGTTCAGAGAAGACATTAAAACGGAAATCTCGAAGGTGTCCACAGAGCTAAAATCCGAAATAAAAAAAATAGACACCAAAACAAATGTGCTTGAAGAGAAATACAAAGAACTTCAGCAATCCCATCATCAAATGGAAATAGAAATATCGGCACTAAAAGAAGAACAAGCTAACCACCTCTTGTTCCAAGAAGATCTAGAAAACAGATCTAGGAGGCAGAACGTGAGATTACGCAACGTCCCTGAATCGGTAACGGATCTTAAAGGATACTTGTACGAAATATGTGAATTCCTGTTACCAGATCTAAACTCGGAACAATACAACAATGACCGCATACACAGAGCCTTGGGTGGACGCCCAAACATGAAGGAAAGACCTAGAGATATCATCGCAAGATTTCACTATTTCACCACAAAAGAGTTGTTCATGAAGGCGTCCAGAGGAGGCATACCTGAAATCGAAGGTCATCAACCTCAGATCTTCTCCGATCTATCACAACTAACACTATCCAAAAGGAGAAATATGAAGCCCCTATTGGACTGCATCCTTGCCCAGGGCTGGAGATACTCCTGGGGCTTCCCATTCTGTCTGACCATATCGAGAGACAACAAGTTTTACTCCATCAGATCCTTGGAAGAAGGAATCAAATTGCTGACATCTTGGGATATTCACCTACATGCGACCCCTGAACTTCTCATGGAAAACAGACCACAAGGAGAGAGGAGAAGAGGATCAACACGACGAGACAGAGGGAGAAATATCTCACTCCCGGACACAAGGAACTCTAGAAACCAAAACGTTACAATGTGAAATATTATGTTGTCTTTTCTCTCTTATTCTCTTTTTCCAATAATGCTGCCATTAAGAAATCACTATGAAAGGCGATATAGGCCAAGGCGTTGTAGTGTTAGATTTCACTGTACTCTTCCAAAATGCTTCTGACACACAACCTACAATGCCCTTACATTAAATAACACTAGTCCTTAGTAATGTAAACCTGCTAAACCGCAACTTACCCACGCCTATACAACATACTAAACGTGAAGACCATTATAACGTGCAGTAGATATAGACATACTAAATTTCTCCTGACATGTCTCTAGTGCGTACTTTAAGTTGACTATATGATAGACACCACTGGTTTTACAAACAATCAGTTAATTAGTGCACTACAAATTCAACTTTCTGACAGATTTTATGATCCAATACCCTTCAATAGACTAATCTCAGAAACCCTTGGAACGGAGAATAGGTTAGATTTCTATAGGTTCACTTTTCACTTTAAAAATTATAGACCGCTCACAAAGTCCCCCGTGGGCAATTTAGTTAGATCAGAAAACAGGCGAATCCACACAGTGTCAACTAACGACACGGGTGGATTCACCACAAAAGTTAAGGAGGATAGCGAGTGCTATCCTTTCGATAGTTTTATTACTACTACATTCACAGCTAATCGAAGTAGCTGTAGTTTACATACTTGTTAAAACAGTTCACACCCCAGTGAAACGTCTACGTTTTAGATAAAGACGATTCAAAACCCTTGCCAACGCAGATTAGTAGAGAACACTTATAAGGTTGCCTTTGTATTAGATTATCACTGTGTAAAAAATTAATATTTTTCCCCGTCTTCCTGTTTGCTCCATTAGCACAACCAACCTCCGAGTGTAAGGACACAATCCCAGCAGGGGGCCTATCGGACAATCTCAGCAAGAACGACAAAAGATCATTCCGTCACGACCTGCTCCCCATAAGGAACAGAGCTAAAAGGTAGGACACACCATGAACCTCAACATTATCTCACACAATGCTCAGGGCCTCAATGAACCCGTTAAAAGAGGGTTAGCAATAAAAGAATATCAAAAACTAAGAGGGGATGTAGTAATGATCCAAGAAACACATTTAAAAAAATTAGCGATCCCCAAATTTGAGGGGAAATCATACATGCAGACATACCACTCTTCAGCTGAAGAGAAGACTAAAGGAGTGACAATCTTGGTACACAATAGAATTAACTTTTGCCATTCCAAAACTCAATCAGACCCAGAGGGCAGATATTTAGCAATTCACGGATCCATCCAAGAACAAAACGTGACTTTCCTTAACCTTTACGCCCCAAATACTGAACAGGCACAATTCTTCGCTAAAATATCACGTATTATGATGGGATGGGAACCATCTATCCTAGTAGTAGGAGGAGACATGAACACTGTACTAGACCCAGACAAAGACCGATCTGCCAAATCTTCCGCACACACTACGCCAACAGCCACCAAAGCGTTCAAACACATTCTAAGATCCTACGGTCTGATAGACGCATGGAGAGCAATAAATACCTCGGACAGGACATACACCTTCTTCTCCCCCAGACACCAGTCCCACTCAAGGATCGACCATGTGCTGATACAGCAACGACCAACCCATAATTTAATGGGTGTAGATATACATCCCATTGCATGGTCGGACCATGACTTGGTTCTGGTTTCCTTAAATGGCTTCATCCCATCAGGACGATCCCCTTCATGGACCTTAAACCCACTCCTACTCAATGACGTAACCTGCAAAGACAAAATTACCAGAGCGATAGACGACTACTTTGCAATCAATAGTGGAAGCGAGGTGGGCAGGGGGGGAGTGTGGGCAGCCCATAAAGCAGTCATTAGAGGGGTCTGTATCCAAATAGGAGCAACAACAACAAAATTAGAACAAGCACAAATGAACACTATTAAGAGTAAAATTTCAGACCTACAAACACAATTTACTAGGAAACACGACCCGAAGATTTACAATGAACTCCTGGTTCAAAAGCAATTACTAAATGCTATTCTTCGGAAAAAAATGATAACAATCCTCCAACGCACACAGGCCACAATGTTCAGGAGCGCCAACAAACCAGATACCATGTTAGCCAGAGAACTGAAAACACAGAGAGCTAATTCCTTTATCCCAAAAATAATTAACAAATCTAACAAGCTAGTCTTTAAGCCAAATGAGATAGCTGAAACATTTCGACATTTCTATGAGGAGCTTTACTCAGCCCCCGCACAGTCAGGATCCAAAGCCCACAAATCACAAATAGATTCTTTCTTAAACTCAACAGAGCTGCCACAAATTGAGAGAACCCGAGCTGTAGAATTAGCAATTAAAACAACTAAATCACATGGGGCACCCGGCCCGGACGGGTTTACGAATTTTTACTACAAACAATGCTCAAATCAATTACTCCCGCACCTTCACAAATTATTTAATGAGCTATTAAAAGGACCCCCTATAAAACAAGAATTCTTAGAGGCAAAAATTATTGTAATCCCTAAAATAGGTAAAGATCCAGCCCAATGCGGGAGCTACAGACCAATTTCGTTAATTAATAACGATATTAAAATATACTCAAAGATTCTGGTGAACAGACTGGCCCCATTATTACCTAGTGTGGTCCACCCGGATCAGGTGGGCTTTATTGCCGGTAGAGAAGCTCCAGACAACACCAGGAGAGTGTTAAACCTAATAGAAATAGCCAAAAGAAACAATATCCACTCAATGCTTTTATCACTAGACGCAGAAAAAGCATTCGACAGAATAGATTGGACATTCATGTGGGAAGTGCTAGCCAGGATAGGTCTAGGAGAAGGTTTTATAAGAGGGATACAGTCCTTATACATGAACCCAGAAGCCTCCATAACATACCAGGGATTCAATTCTAAAAGACTCAAAATAACCAGAGGGACCAGACAAGGCTGCCCACTCTCCCCTCTATTGTTTGCTCTATGCCTAGAACCATTGGCGATTGCGATCAGGAACTGTCCAGACATCCAAGGTATAAAAGTTGGCCCCAAGGAATACAAACTCAATCTCTTCGCAGATGATATCCTGCTTTCACTGACAGAACCAACAACTAGCTTACCCAACATACTCCACCTACTCATGAAATTTGGTACCATCTCAGGATTTAAAATCAACACGTCCAAAAGTCTGGCACTCAACATTACACTACCCAAAGAGATGAAAGAAAATTTGGACAAACATTTTTCCATTAAATGGGCTCAAAAATACTTGACTTACCTAGGTATTAATATTCCAGGTTCTATAGACCAAGTATATGACGCGAACTTCCCCCAAATCATCAGTAGAATAAAACAGGACATAGAGAAATGGTCAGCCTACAAAATATCCTGGCTTGGCAAAATAAACGCAATCAAAATGAATGTTATCCCAAAAATGTTATACTTATTTAGGGCGATCCCGACACCAATTAACTTGACAGCCATAAAAGCACTACAAAAAAACCTCTTCAAATTTACCTGGAATCAAAAAAAAACAAGAGTTAACAAAAATACGATGCACACACCCACACAAAAAGGAGGTCTAGCCTTCCCAAACCTGGTTAACTATTATAAGGCCACAAGATTGGCGCAATTGACTAACTGGTATAAGAAAGAAGCCATTCCAACATGGGTCGAGATAGAAAAACAAATCTTGGAGGAAAACCATATAACCTTATCACATACACTATGGCTCAGCGCACACAAAGAACTGAAAATACAAACCCTTACAATCTGTATCCGCAATTCACTAAGGGCCTCATTCTATTAGCGGCTGCAGCCGTTGCGGGGCCGCAAGGACCGGCCACAAGCTATTCGGCTATTCTATTCCCTTACGGCCGGGGGCTCCGGCAGGCTTGCGGCCGGCGCCTTGCTATCTCTTGCGGCCGCTCGCGCCGGAGGAAAGCCTTTGATCTAAAACGGCCGCAAGAGTTTCGGCCGTAAGAAATTCCTATTTGCAATTCAATTGCTCCGGGAAACCTCTCTGCAAGGCTAAAAACGAGCCGCTGCTTACTTGCAGGAAAGAGGTCCCGCTAGCACCAATTAAGCACATAAAGTAGCTCAAATAAAGCCATCCTGCACTTTGAGAAGACTATAAAGGGATTTTAGGTGTTAGAAAAAATAGCACATAATTATCCTATACTCAAATCCGTAAAATATTTTATTTTTAATATCCGTAAAATATCCATGTAAAAAGTCCAGAGTGCTTGGAGCACCTCAGACCCGCCCACGCCGCAGCCGGAAAATAAACAGTTAATTTGAACTCGGGTTTGGGCTAATGTGCAAGCTTGAGAGTGGGTTACTTTTAATCCTCATGTCCCCCAATATGATCCCTAGCATTTACAGAGCTGTACAGTGCAGGCTTGAATTTACTTTTGCGTTTTTATATTTCAGAGCTTACGGCCGGTTCCAAGATATGCGGCCGGCCGTAAGAGGAGATCCTTGCAGGGCCGTATAATAGAATCGAGAGTTAACAGAACCCCCGCAAGGAATCGCAGCCTTACGGCCGATTTACGGCCGCTAATAGAATGAGGCCCTGTCAGTTTGGAAAGAAATTAATAAAAAATCCCCCCTGTTACATGTAGGTTCAGGTTTAACCCCGCTTTGGCAATCCCATAAGGAAGGCCACGTCACCAAAACCTCTCAGATGAAATGGTGGATACAGAAAGATCTGACTATAGTCGCAGACACCTGGACTCTGGCACAAGGGGGCACACTGAACCAAATACCTAACAATGAATGGATTAATCTGATGATAATCAAACAAACGATATTTCAGAATGCAAAATCAAATAGTCAGAATAGAAAATCAGTATATGAACAATGTTGCATTAACAACCCTGGAGGCAAGGGCAACATTTCGGTTATATACAAACACCTATCTGAGGTGTCTAGCATAAACAAGCCACACTATCAGGAGAAGTGGGAATCAGAATTACAGATCACACTAGACGATAAACAATGGAGTCAAGTTATCAAACAAGCTAACATTTCATCCTTAAATATCACCTTGAAAGAGAACGCACTAAAAACAGTAATGAGGTGGTACCTCACACCAGCGAGACTTCACCACTCAAACAAATCACTCTCTGACAAATGCTATAGAGGTTGTGGACATGTAGGTTCGTTAATTCACATGCTGTGGGAATGTCCCAAAATTAAACATATTTGGCAGGCAACATACAACACACTAGAAAAACTGTGGGGGAAAACATTAGAGCAAAAGCCAGAAGAAGCACTATTAGGACTCCCAAACACAACACTAACAAAGAGTGAGCAATTCCTGACCAATCAGTTATACTTGGCATCTAGATGCATTATAGCCAAACATTGGAAACACACTGACCCTACATTTAAAGAAGTTCTACAGAAAATTGATCACATTCAAACCATGAGCCACTTTTCGGCGGAGTTCGATGTGAGATACAAACGATGGGCCTCCTGCTGGGACATCTGGAAAGTTAGAGGTCCAAAATGAGGTGAGTCTGAGAAAGACTAGACCAACTAATAAGTTTTCTGCAGTAAATTGGTAAGGGAAAAGAAAGAAATGTAATCTATAAATTCAGAACTGGACACACAGTGATGGTAAATGTTTTGGTAAATAAATTTGCTCTGCAAGGACTAACTCTGAGACTCTAATGTAAAACTATTTGGAGGAAAGGGAAAAGAAAATATTCTCATAAGATAGATGTTTTGACCCCAATATCAACTATAGAGCTCAAGACCTAGGAGAGCTACAAGTCATATCTTCACATCTGTTAACATACTTGTCCGAACTGTTTATGATAAACCACAGATTTGTTTACTGTTGTATAGACACGTTTATAAATGCTGTACTGTTGACTAATTCTGTACATTTTGATATACAATGTAAATAAAAATAAATAAAAAAGAAGTTTAAAAAAAATAAAAAATAAAAAGATTATAGATTGCATGGCTATTTTTCCTTCCCAAATGCATAACCTTGCATTTATTTGTATTAAATCTCATCTGCCATTTAGCCACCCATTTCTCTAATTTATGCAAATCCCTTTTTAGGGAAAGTAAATCATTAACTGATTTTATTACCTTGCACAACTTAGTGTCATCAGCAAAAATGAAGACACTACTTTCGAGTCCTACTTCTATGTCATTAATAAATATGTTAAAAAGGAGAGGACCTAATACTGAACCTTGAGGAACCCCACTGAGACTACATCCACTGAGTTGCCCTGATACAAGTTCCTACTAACCTCCTCATAAAAACGAATTAGATTGGTCTGACACGACCTATCCTTCATAAATCCGTGTTGACTGCTACCTATGATCTTGTGCAAATAGACATATTCTTGTATTCTGTCCCTTAGTAACTCTTCTAAAAGCTTCCCAACTACAGAAGTGAGGCTCACTAGTCTATAATTCCCCAGATTTGCTCTAGATCCCTTCTTAAATATAGGTATCAAATCTGCTTTTCTCCAGTCATCTGTTAGAGACCATGTAGTGAGTGAGTCTTGAAAGATTAGATATAATGGTTTGGCTATTATAGAATCCAGCTCCCTCAGTACCCTTGGATGTATTCCATCAGGACCTGGGGCTTTATTAACATTTATTTTCAAAGTCCCGCGTACCTGGCGTTCGTGTAAGTGTTACTGTCTTCAACGTTGTATGTTTTGTAAGTTTTGTGTGCCTGGCGTTGCTGAGCCTCGATTTCATGCTGTTTCTGAAACTTTGCGTTTTTCGTTTGCCATTTTTTTCCTCGCTTAGGCGATTTTGTAGTGACGAAAAACACCAAATATGGGTGTAATTGGCTTGCAACCTCACTCCCAGGCTTCCTGTGTCTCCCCCTGTGCTGTGTGTGAGTGTGTTATAATTTTTTGTACATGTTTTTTTGATTCGTTGTTTTTTTAGAGTTACGCGTTGAACAGTGCCGCGCGGCTTGAGAGCCACGCTTTGTGTAATTCTTCGCAGCCTAAGTACCGCCCCCCTGCTTCGCCTCACTTTGCGAGGATTGCATTTGTGACGGCGTCGCTGTCACGCCTCGCTTTGCGAGTCTCACGGTTGCGCCCTTGCTTTGCGAGGGACGCAACTGCATTACCAACATCGCCAATGTCACCAACATTGCAAGATCCACAACTATATATATGATGTTTTTTTTTCATAAAGCATTGTTAGATGTGTTTGACATGTAATTAATATTTGTTTCAAAGTCAATGCATAACTTGATGTTGTGATGACAATAAAAATTATTGTTTAAAAAAAAAAAAAAAAGACATTTGCTTCTATGGCAAGTTTGGACAAGCTAGTAAAAGGTAAAGATATTACACTATCAACAATTGTCTGCATAGTTAGAACTATGGTATTCCCTGTAATAACATACGGATGTGAGAGCTGGACAATAAAGAAAGCTGAGCACCGTAGAAATTAAGCCTTTGAATTGTGGTGTTGGCAAAAACTACTTAGAATCCCTTACACTGAAATAAGATTGAATAAATCAGACTGTTCACTGGTAGGTATGATCATGAGGCTGAAGCTCAAATATTTTAGCTATATCACAAGAAGACAGGATTCCCTCGAGAAGACTCTGGTGCTGGGAAAGATTTAAGGTACAAGAAGAAGGGGATGACAGAGGGGAGATAGATAGATGAGGTTATTGAAGCAATGAATATGAACTTGATGGAGCTCAGAGGGGCAGTAACTGACAGACGTACCTGGCGTGCTGTATTCCATAGGGTCACAGAGAGTCAGAAGTGACTGAACGACTAAAAAATAACATCAAATATCTGAAGGGGAAAAGCAACTAAAGAGAAAGGATGAGATTTTGCACAAACTCTCAAATGATGCTAATTTTCATGTACTTTGCTAAAGCCTGAGCATATCTGCTGAGAATATGGAGTTGAACGTGGATTTTAGTGTTTAATCTAGGATAATCTAGGAAAAATGTCTGTAATCATCCTAATTTAAAAAATCTAAGAATGATTATGCTTTATAAGCATTAACAACTATTTTGGAAAATACTAGGCCGGGATGACTTTAATTTGAAATAAGTAAAACTGTTAATGCATTAGCCATATGATCATTTATTTATTATGTAAATGTTCATAAACTATTATGTTTACTCTGGATTGGGCATGCACGTCATCCATGCATATTATAATAACTCAATAGTATAAGTACTAAAAAACAAATATATTGTCGTAATTATTTTGAAAGAATGACTAGTACGGTAATTTAAAATCAATGCCAACCTTGTTATAAAAGTTTCCATTTACAATTTTTATAAGTTACTCACAAAATTCTTAAGTCATCCAACACAAAGCCCCACTCACATGGCAGTTGCCAAGATATAAAGAACAGCTGAGAAAAGTCTGGTTTAGGATTCACAGCTTGTTTCCTGTTCCGTGGAATCTGATTATGATTATTTTTTTCGCTATAGGATGGGAGTGAAAGAGGACACGTTCTGCTTATGTGTTCTATTATAGATTGGTGATGTGTGTAAGAGCTGCCATCACAGTCGCTTCAAATAAAGATGTAACACAATATAGTACTTTAGAGATGTGTAGATGTAGACAAGCAAATGAAACCCAGTGACATAATATTTATGTTTAGCTAGTCTAGAGATAACTTGGTCTGAGGGAAACCACAACGTATCCAACGCCACCTAAATGCAATAACACAGCTGTATGTATGAATTATGTTAAGTATCAAAATAATACAAAAAAAAATCAGTGTGAACCATATATGTATGTGTATGTATGTGGAACCTTTTTGTGGCAAAGTGAGATCATAGAGCATGATTTAAGAATAAAGATCCTTGGAATTTATGAGGAGCCTCCAACTGGACCAGATAGAACAAAGATATACCAAGAAAATATACAACAGTGTATAGCAGTAATCAGTATCATGCCGTGTCTTTAAATAGTGTCCATTTATGTATGAATGCTACCATGTAATGCCATATCACCAAATTCCTGTAATAATAAATCACTTACATTAGCAGTAATGAGTGACAATGGGCATTACTGTTTTCTTTTAAGAGTATTTAACAACTATTACTGTGTACAGTGGGCCTTGAATGCTTTAGAAAGCTTTCGATGGAGGAAAAACACAAGTTGGATTAGTCAAGGAAACTGGGATAAACCCACAATTACCCAATACTTGAGTTGAGAGATCTTATTTTATCTCTAATATGGAGTATAAACTTAAACTTAAAGCTTAAATCACTATATATCACTATAAGATTGATATCTCTCTGATTTTAGAAGTAGGGAATGAAGTGAAGTTGGCAATAGTGGATGGACGGAAACTGTAACTAAAGGAAGGACACTTTGCTGAGGTACGGAAGATGTTGCAGTGGATAAACTAAGCTGTGAGCAGAATATAATTTAATCATTTGTAGGTGAAAAACAAACCATTGTACTATTATTTGAGGATCAATTAACAAATTTAATTGTTCATTAAATAGTTTAATACATTTCCATAAAATGTGCACCTACAGAAGATATTCTCATCAAAAGATAATAGAAACTTTAGATTCAAGCATTATTATTGGTGGTGGGTGATCAAAACATTATTATACTCATATTAACCAGTATTTTACTTTTATCACAGACAAAAAGTACAGAAAAAGAAATGATTTCACAAAAAATTACTTAGCTTATTATTGTCTTACTGGCCCTCTGCGCCTTGTTCAATCTCCCCTACTCCACTGAATACAGTTTCTCACTTGTATACCTATCTTTTCTCACTTGGCTTGTCTTTCTTAACTATCCTCTGTCTTATTTCTGCCCTTTGTTCCTTCTCTTTCTTTCCTCTGTTTCAAATTGGCTCCTCGGCTCCTCCTGATTTACAGCCCTATTAAATTTGAAGCCCATAGCTGTATCGGCAAGCTTACAAAGGCTGCAGGCTTGAAATTCAGCTGCGTTAAAGAGCTATTAAATTAGACCATGCGGCAAGTTACGGGCTTTAGACGCAAATCCGTAAACCATTTTTCGCACGTTGACCGTGAACATGATCAATTAGTTAAACCCATAGTTACGCGTTTAGATGGAGCCAATGGCAACAGAGATCGTCATCATTATGTCACTGAAAAATGGAAGTTAGATTTCAAAGACTTACGGGTTTTAATTATGGGTTTCGATCGAACCCACATTCCAGAAAGAATGCAGTAATGATAAATCATTAAATATTATATTCTAATCCATGCAAGTTCCATTATATGTATTAACACATTGATCGGGGCCGATATAACACGGAAATTAAACTGAAAATAACGTATTTTATATTGCAGATTTGCGAGCTTGAGAATGTTGTGCTATTAATTTGAATACCTAACATCACTTTCCCTTTACTAATAAGTACAGTAGTGTGTGTATATTTGCATTCACAGTGCTACGGATAGGATTTAACCCTCTAGCGGGTCCTCTCTAGTACCCGTTGGCTTTTTGGCTCCATTTGCGGGTTACAGGCTTGAACGCCAGTGAATTTGTTGCAATTTAATAGCGTGATTGGAATGTAACAGTTATAAGTTTGAAAGAACAAAGGATTTACGGCTGCGGAGTTACATTTTTGACATCCAATAGGGTTTTTTCGACGTTACCCAGCAAGTCGTTGGCGGGTTGCTCTATGCGGCCAATATAATAGCCGAAAGTCTAATGGGCTATGTTACGGGCTACATTTTTACACATTGAGGGAATTTAATAGGGCTGTTAGTCTGTATGTGATGAATTGAGTAAAGCCTTAAGCAACAGGCTCTGGGATTTGTGATCGAACCCACGCCTGTGACTGTAGAAATGCTAATTAAAATGTAAAAAGAAACTGTGGGGACCATTATTGGGAAGGTATCCCATACACTGTGGGGAGGTCTGTAGGGCTTACCTATGTGTGACTATCATTATGCACAGTCCCTTTATTTTGATGTCACCATGGTTGGATATAGTGATTGTGGTGTATTTCGTCAGGTATGATAGGCACCAAGCTTACAACGTTTATAGTAAATATGAACAAATCATAAAACTTCTTGTATACAATATATGAGCATCTTCTCATTATCAGCAATTAAACATCACATATAGGATAATTGTTTTCCTTCATTTTATTATTTTTGTTCCTATTTCGTGTTTTAACAAAATAAATAATAACTTTAAAAGTTAAACTAATAATAAAAATCATAGATTTCCCAAGTTTGCTGATATCAAAAGTATATAAATGTATTTAGGAACTGCACATGCCAGAAAATGGAAAGAGCAAAAACGTATTCCCTCTGCTTACTGACCCTAAAATATATATAATATGCTTATAATATGCTTATTCACACCACAGCCCACAGCCCACACCATTCAAAATAAAACTGTAAACATATATATTGTCTGATAATAGTCTCTTTACAAAAATATATACTTACTTTGATAAAATCTGTCTTTTTAAAAAATATTTTCAAATAACGTGTAACTATTTGTAAATTTCCATTAAGATATCTCCCTCAAGCTTGTTATAAGAAACATACAGAACACTATATGAAAGCTTAATATATACTGTACTGTGAGTGTTTCGCATGGTGTGAAAGAGCACAAGTATGTTAAAATGATCTATTGTTTTTTTGTTTTTTATTACACTAATAACAGCTAAAAATCTGCAGTCTTAGTTCTGTATACAAACACACTGCTGACTGTTCTCTGTATAACAACATCTGCTGACACAGAGGTGTAGACTTCACGAGAACAAAGATTTATAGTTTTTCTCTGGAGTTCTAACTTCAGGAGTGTAGCAGGAGAGTTTAACCTCCAACTCATTTTTAGCTGAATCCAGCAGCCATTTCCCTGCACAGATGTCACCCTAACCTATTACCATGGGGTTGCCTATGGATCCCCACTGAACCTATCTCCTCCATGAGAACCCCTATAGTCCCCAATACCAGCCCCCAATCTTCCTAACCTAACATTACACAAAAAACTGCAGTAAAAATAACAACCATCAATTACAGAAAATAATAAAAGTTTACAGAAAATAAAAAATAAATTACAAATAAAATAAAAAACATTGCAGTAAAATAAAAATAAAAACTACAATGATGAAAAATAAATTAAACCTGGAGAAAATAAAAGGTTAATTAATAATTGTTCCTCCTTGTATTTCCCTCTAGTGATATCAAGCAATGCCCTGGTCCTAAATTTGTTAATATAGTATAATAATAATATAGCTGCCTGGTGTCCTGGGGGATGCCAATGTTTATTTTATTGATTAGTAGGGTATAGACAGAGGGTGTAATAACTGTCCTTGTATTATTCATTTTATGTTGATTAACCCCTACCCATTAGCAGATACAAATCTTTATGTGCAGCCACAAATGCATTTCTACCTTTTGCAATTGTTTAAAATATGAGTAGGATTATGGGCCCTAGAGAGCACTCACAATCTTTCTGAGCACATGCAAACTTATTGGGGGTGGAATTTAGATCCATCAATCTGAGCACTCTGATTGGTCAAATTAGATTTAAAATCAATATTGAGCAGGTGACATCTCAAAACCCATTCTGGTTGGCTGAAATATGATCAACATCTATTTCAGCCAATCAGAATGTGCAGAAACATCTACTTAAGCCGCAGAAAGTGTGGCAACTGGCATTTAGTCAAAGTAAAAAATTTTTTTAGAGAGGAGCAGGTTTATTTTGGAAGGCCCTTTCCTGGGGCAGAAGATTAATATGATTGGTTTCAAACAATAAAGAAGAGGACATGACCTTGTACTATCGATACAGATAATTATTTATTGTTCTACCATGGGGATCTGTATAGACCCCCATGGTATGTTAGGGGTTCATTGTTCTACCATGGCCCCGTGATATCTTAGGGGTTATGGGGAAAAAGTGGGCATGGAGTTAATTTATAGATGCTGCAGATGTCCTTCAAGGATGGTGGTTAATAGTTAGATACCACAGAGGCTCTTCTAGGCATCAGACTTAACTCTTTGTAGGGATTAACATTTAGGTGCCACAGGGGTCCTTTAAGGAAAATAGGTTAATATTTTAGATGGCATGTGGGTCTCAATGGACCCCCATGGTTATGTAGATAGAGGGTCAGGGGAGATCAGAAAACGGGGATATGGTGAGAGGAGGGAAGGGAGAGATCATCAGTGAGCGGGATGTAATGGAAAAAGCTCTTGCAGCCAAAATTACGCACAAACGTAATTTACTTAGCTCTAAATGAATGCAGCCTTATGCTTCTGTCTACACAGATGAAGTCAGCAATTGCCGATCCCATTCAAATATTGGGGAGACATTTCCCTTTGTAGATATTTTTAAAACACTTGCAGCCACATTAAATTTGAAGCCCATAGGTGCAACGTAAGACTTGCAACGGCTGTGGGCTTGAAATTTAGCCGAGTTACCTAGCTATTAAAATTAGAGCAAGCTGCGAGTTACGGGCTTGAGACTCAAACCCGTAAACCATTTGTGGAACGTTGGATGCAAGTGATCAATTAGTCAAACCCATAGTTACGGATTTAGATGGAGCCAATGGAAACAGAATTACGTTACTGAAAAATGGAGGGGGGATTTCAAAGTCTTACGGGTTTCAATTACGACTTACGATCGGACCCACATTCCAGATATAATGCAATATTGATAAAGCCGTAAATATGATATTCTTTTACATTATATGTATTAACACATTGATTGCCGGGATCGATATAACATAAAATTTAAAAATGAAATAAAGTATTTTTTGGGGCCGATTTGCGAGCTTGAGAATGTTGTGCTATTAATTCTAAGACCTAACATTACTTTCCCTTTTAATAAAAGTACAGTAGTGTGTTTTTTTGTGCATTTAAAGTGCTACGGGTTGGACTTTACCCCCCTTGCGAGTCCTCTCTATCACTTGTTGGCCTTTGGGCTTCATTTGCGGGTTACGGGGTTAGGGGCAAGTGAAATCATTGGACTTTAATAGCATGATTGGAATTGTAGCGGTTACGGGCTTGAGAGAACAAAGGATTTGCGTGGGCGAAGTTCGACGTTCCTCGTCCCGTAGGCTTTTTTCGCTCCAAACCCGCAGATCGGCAGCGGCTTGATATACAGGGCTAATTTAATAGCCATAAGTCTTACTCGCTACATTACGGGCTACGGTTTTATGCATAGGGGGAATTTTATAGGGCTGCAGGTTGGTTGAGGGAAACATTTGTGGCATTTGAATAAGGTGTTAATTCTATTTTTATTGTGTGATGGTAAACAGCTTTGAAACTCTTTTAGGAGAAAGTGTGTAGTAAGCATATTAATAATAATAGTAATAATAATAATTCTTATTATTCATATTATTATTTATTCTTAGTGAGGTGTAATTTTTGTAATTGTGCTACACATTTATTTCCAGCAGGTGGCAGCAATCAGTAACAATAAATTGGTTGCCTAGATTGGAATGTGCTGTGAATTGTACAGGGCGTTGACTCTATGTAAATGTTGATTTTTATTCTAATCTTTTGAAGGACAATTAAAAGAATTAAAAATGTACAGCTGAAAGTAAATTCATATTCACCGACTCCAATTATGTTATACATTTTTATATCTGTACATTTCATATTTTTTTTAAAACACCAATATTCTGTACTGTTATTATATTGCAAACATAATCTAGTAGCCTTGGGTTAAAGCCGCAGTCCTCACTGACAACATATGTTGGAGCTGAAATGCAGTGGGAGATCTTCACACATTCTTTCCTGATTTATTGATGTACAAGGACATGTCAAGGAAGGAATAACTAGATATAATTTAAAGTGGACTTGCCAACTGAAAGTTTTTTTTTTTTTTAATATTAATGTGACTTTTTCTAAACTTAAAAAAAACCACTGATGTCACATTTAAAATATACTCTTCTGAAGATCTAGAATTAAATGGGCAAATGTTTAACATGTAATTACAACACAGTAGAAGCTGCCATTTAAGTTTTCATTGATTTACATTTTGAGGCAGGATGAGAACAGCACTGGAAGCTGAACAGTGAAAACGTGGCACTTAACAAAGTCATGGTCTCCAGAAACAGAAGCAGTCCTGTAATAGAAAATGGAAGTCTGCAATAAATAATAATTGCATATTAAAGTCAAAGATTTAAAGGTTGTGTGTATTTATTTTACCGTCTGCGGTACAAGTTTGCGAGTTTTCAGTCTTGTAAGGTGCTTTGGAAAAAGCACTTTGTATGTAAGATTTTAAACTCAAAGGGCCTCATTCATTTGCGATTTGGCCAATTGAATAGGGCTCTAAATAAACACATAGCATATGTTTTTTAAAGAAGTTTTTAGTTAGTGAAAACCTTGCTTTTGGATAGATGTTTACTAAGTAAAAATCTCTTTAAAAATATATGTTATGTGCTTTTTTAGAGCCCTATTCAATTGACCAAATTGCAATTGAATGAGGGCCAAAGACAGGGCCCTCCATTTTTTTGCCAGGTTTAATATTGTATTTTTTGTTGTACTTAACCCTTGCATAGCACTACGGAAAATGTTGGCACATTACAAATAAAAGATAATAAGGATAAATAATAGTAATTATCAAGCATTGTTATTTAAAATATCATATAGAAAACCGTTGAGCAGATTGATGTTTTATTGTTGTCATATATACCCTGGTCTCTAAATGGCATAATATGCTGTTTGGTCTAGTGCCAATCTTTCCACCCATTGGGCTTCCATTAATGGCGATGTTACCTGTTCTCCTTTCCATTTTGATTAATTATTTTTTCCCTATGCTCTCACTACCACTGCTCCACATTTTCTTTCGTCTCTTTCCATTTTTCCATTAGGAATGGGAATGGTGGCAGTGGCTTACAGTCTTCCCGTTTTAGGATCCTGTAAGATCCCATCAACTGCAGACTTCACACCCCCATTTTGCACAGTATTAGGGTAGGGAATAGAAAGTAACTACATGGACTGAATGATGACCCAAGGGTAGATCATTTTTGGTGAGAACCTGTTTTGCATGTAGTTCCATAAACGACCATATCATGCCACATGCAAGACTATATATATCTCAAATAAGTTAATGCATTTTGTGTGACTGATCCAGCATAACTAGGTGGTTATGTACAAATCTACATTATAAATAAAACATATTTTATTACATTTTGCTAATGTTTCCTTATTTCTTCTTAGAATTGCAGACTTTGTACCTCTATATTGACCTACATGTTGAATATATCCATTTGGAACAAGAGTCAAATACAACGTGCCACCAGTTAGTATACCAAGGGCCTGATTCAATTGCCCAATTCAAACATTTATACACACTTAAAATCACTCTTAATATTTCTACATATTCAGCAAATATTACTTATTGGCACTAATGATTTCTTAAGTCAATAGAATGCATATAAAGGTTTATTAAAAAAAACACCCAAAGCCAACTTTATGAGTTCAAGGCATTTGCAAGTAGCTAATTGAATAAGGATATAAGAGTTTATCATGCCGCAACACTTCAGGTCCCAGCACAAATAAAAGAAAATCATGTACATGTATAACATAGCTGGAAGCCTGTCCTAATAGAAGTATTTATCAGACTTATATTAGGAGAACCTACTGGGCAAATCCTCTCCCACTTACCTGAACAAATGAGAAGAAGAACTAAGCACTAAAGTAAAAATATATGTTTTAAAAGCATTTTTTTTCTTTCTAATCAGTTATTAAATAAATAAATGAAACCCTATCTAAAGTTTAGCACCCGCTGTCATTGAATGTACTATACTAACTAATGGTTACATAGAGTTACTATGCACGGAAATAACAAAGCACAAAATAAGACACCTCAAGGAGTAAAACAACAACTACATTTGTTGGCACAGTCTTAGGGGCCTTGCTAAAAAAGAGGATTATTTAATTAGAGCTCCTCTGCAATGTGTTGCTGCCAAAGCTTGTAGTAAATGGATTAATGTGGCTAGAGCTGGAACACCAATCTAAGACTAGGATTTATTGCGGCGTGTATATTTAACAGTTTTTCCATAAGAATGGACATTGGACAGTCTATGCACAGTAATACAATCACACCTTATATTGAGCTCTGGATCAATAATAGTAAAGGAGATGATCTCTTCCTCTCCAGTGTAATAATTGTAATGTATTTTGTTAATTAGTTATTATAGTTTATTTGAACTATTATATCATGATTCTTATCACCAGAGTTATTCTGATTTAAACAATCCCTATGTGAATTAATGCATTTAGATTTTATATGTTGCAGGGACTCCATAACCACAGTAATCACAAATCTATATACCGGTTGTTTAAAAAGTTCTAGATAATTTGTGTTGTTTACATCCTGCACGGCTCATACAGGAACCTCGGGTAACAGTGACTCCTCCCCCACCAGCTTAAACTGCTGATGATGCAAAAAATGATTTGGGCCCCCATGGTTTATGCTGGGCCCCCACAGGTACTAATTTACTCAGTGCACCCCCCCCAAGTCCCCTTCCCATAACAGCTTCTCTCCCCAAGACGTCTTCCTGTAACAGCACCCCTCTCCAAGACCCTTTCCCAATACTGCTCCCTCAAGACTCTAAGCATCTATTCCTGCACAGCACCAAGTCCTTATCAGCTTCCATCCTCTCCTAGCATCCATCTCTACACAGAGCCCAACCCCTCTTAGTACCTACCCCACATATCACCCATCCCTATCTACTTTGCTCCCCTTTCACAGAACCTATCATCCTGTACTTTGCAGCCCTTGCTCTATTACCTTCTTCCCTGATACACATCCCCAGTGTGCTGATCTGCTCCAGTGTAAATTTCAGTGGAAAGGCTCTTTTTTAAACTGACACTTACCAATCTTCAGCCAGGGGGTGTGCTGTCAAAGAGGTCCAGGGGGGCCCGGGGAGGCAGTGGTGGGTTGGACCAGATCAGGGCCCTGGTGCCCCTGCTGCTAATTACTCCTATCAGCAACAATTGTATTTTATTATTCTGTTTGTCCTAACATATAATAACAAAAAATCAACTCCTACTTGGAGCATTTTAAAAGTTTGTAGTGTGTAGCTCGCCCGCAGCTTTCTTGTGATTCGCTTTCTGAACTTTATTGTAATTATTTGCATGCAAAAATATTAAAAAAAACATAAAAAATGTTTAAAGTGCCTAATAGTAAGTTTGTGAGTTCCATGTTGCTTATAACAATCACATATAGAAATAACTTCCATATAACTACTGATATTACAATTGATATTATTATATGATTCTACAGGCTTGCCTATTCCTGTCTTACAACATATAAACCTTTTATTTTATTACCTATAAAAATGTATCTTAGATTTAATGCTATAAAAATAAATCCCCTAATCGTTTCTAGTTATTATGTGGATGTCTGATGATTGCTCAGTGCTGTGTGTACAAACTTAAACCATACAATTAACTAAAATAAAATAATTCTCTCTTGATCCCTCATCTTTCAACGAGCTTGAGGTTTAAAGGGGCAGCAAAATTCAGCACATATATTATACTATGGGCTGTGTGAACAAAAGATTGAGGTGTTTAATAAGTAGTGGAGATGTCAAATCTTAGTACATACAAAGTAACATTGAAATGTAGAGGTCTTTCATGACCCTGGCAAGATCCAATGGGCTATAGAATAAATAAACACACTGAAATAGTATATCTTGGGAAAATTACGGGCCACAGCTTTATTAAAGCAGCCATAAACCAATAACCAATTAACATAATTAACATTGTTAAATCACAGCTCAAATAACATCCCGGAGGAGGAGCCCGGCCCGGTCAGTAACCTCAGGCCCTGGGCCCGCGCTCAGAGCCTCCCAGTGCTTTCCTAGGCACGCCCATGAGGGAGGGCAACGCCCACTTAAGCCCGTTAGCCGGGTGCCTCAGCTCCCGCCACAGAGCAGGCGATGGATACCTCCTGAGGCTGTGATCCCCCCTCTTGCTCTCTTAATAAAGCCAAGGCCCGGCTAGCCCCATCCTTAAGCCCCAAGATAAACAGCTCTAATCCTATCTCCGTTAAATGAACCTTATCTGGGCGAAAGAAGTCATCGGCGCCTACGCCTTAGAATTCTTGGTGTCTAATGGTAATAAAACCCAAACTCCTTACAAAACTGGCCATCTGCTTGTTTATCTTTTGCCTTGCTCTATCCACCGAAACCGGATCCCTTGCGTTCCGCCAAGATCTCCTTTTGATCATTTCGGACCACACTATGAACAAGCCTTGGAACCGTTCTAGCCAACACTTCACATCCCTCCTTATCTCTTTCAGCATTTTTCTCATAGGCATTACCCCCAAATCGTTGCTCCCGGCATGTATAATTAAAATGTGTGGGCTACCGTGATGCTGAGCGTTGCTCTCCAACAGGCCATTCACCTGTGTCCATCTCAAGCCGCGAAACCCGAACAATCTTACTTGCATGCTTGTCTCCAGAAAGCCCAGTTGGACCTTGTCACCAGTGACTGCGACTAACCGGTGAGCCCAATACATGTAGGAATGGCCGACGATCCACAGCTGTTTAACTTCTGCAACACATAAAACAAATTCCAATTAGACAACCCTTTCTGGCCGTATGTATGACCTAAAACGATGCGACTCCCATCTCCCAATCCTTTTAACCATACTCTCGGTGAGACCTAGACTTGCCGCCTCCGTAGCGGTTTCGATCCGAAACGAATGTGTGCCGAAGTCCGCCGGGTCCAAGCCTAACTGCCGTAAGGACTTCTTCAGCATCCATTCAAATTGAAATCGTGACAAGGCCTGGCCATTGGCATGCAATAGCAGTGTGCCTGGCCCCGTTGGCCTTTTTTTCAAGTACAACCTCACACTTGCCTGGGGGCAACACTCCATTCCAGTTTTGTATATGACCACTTCCCTTCCTTTTCCGGCTTGATACGTTTTTGACCTCCTCAGCTATACCAACAATCTCTCACCCTCCAGACAGATGTCCTCCGCCAGCAGCCCCCCCGAACCGTGCCTGTTTTCCGAGACCAGTTCCCCGATCCTGAAAGCACCAAAGAACGCTAAGGAAAAGGCCGTACGGAAAAGCAGGGATTCGAAAGAGTCCCTGCATAGCACACCCAACGCCTCCCCCAGGCGTTGTAGCAGGGAGAAAGTGATCGGACGCCTCCTATCTTCCCTTTGAACATGCCTTTTACCACCCGGCAAACCACAAACTCCTTTGTTAGGTCCTTCCGTCCTGCCAACCTCAACATAAATGCTAGGGCCGTCAACTGCCGAGCCACCGTTGCCCTGGAAACACCTCTCTCTGCACTCCGAAGCAAAAACCACAGCAGAATTCCTATGGCTTTTTCTTCTGAACCCTCGCCACCGGCCTCCTCAACCATGTTGCTCCACATGTTCCACACCTTTCTGTAGGCCACCCACGTCTTTGGCGCTAGCGACTGCCTGATGTAACCAGCTACCATACCACTCCAAGCTCCCAGAGTTCTGAAGGTATGTCCTCTCCTTGGTCCTTCACCGCCGGTGCCAGTGTGCGAAACCGGGTTCCCTGTAACCGAGAAAGGGCATCAACCATCCCTATGTTAAGGCCAGGAATACACTCCGCCCTCACCCAGATATTAGCCCACAGGCAACAAAGAACCAAGTGCCGTATGACCCTTATCAACGGCCCAGATGCGGCCGTCAGGCTATTAACTACCCGGACCATTTTCGGGCTGCCTGATTGAAAAAGAACCTGCCGATTCCTGAAGCCCCTGCTCCACAGATGAACCGCCGTGGTGATGGCGAACGTCTCCAGAACCGTAGGATCTTCTGTAAGCCTTCCTTTGACCCATGATTCGGGCCATGGTGCTGCGCACCATGCGTCTCTAAAATAGGCTCACATTCCGACCGTGCTTGAACTCGCATAGAGGTCTAGCTGCCCATTCGTCACGGTGCTCCCGTTGAAGTTCCGTAGAAACGCCGTCCACACTCGTGCATCTTCCCTCATGGCCCCGGACACCTTTATAAAATGATGCGGCTGAGATATCCCGGCTGTAGCCAATGACATTCTTCTGCTGAATATACTGCCCATGGGAACGATCCTGCACGCAAAATTCAGCTTTCCCAAGATGGATTGCAGCCTCCGCAATGACACTCACCTTGCGCCTTCCAGGGCCGCAAGTTCTGCAGACAGGTCCAAAACCTGCAGACGTTCTGCAGACAGGCCCCGACGCAAGTTCTGCAGACAGGCCCCGACGCCCGCCCGCCTGACCAGGCCCGTGGCCTGATCGAAAGGGGCATACGACACTGACGAGTACTGCTTGTCAATCCCGTCGTTGACGGAACCACCTGGAGGATAGGATAGATGCTGGATGAGGCGGAATTTTCCTGCTTACTTCTTCGGCACTACGCCCAGAGGGGAAATCACCAGACCCTTGAAGGGGATGAAGGGAAAGGGCCCCGCCATCCTACCCAGTTCTACCTCGGCCCGGATTTTTTCCGCTGCTACCCCAGGAAACTCCTTTACCGATTTCAGGTTTCTTAGACGTGACTTGAGCGGGACTAGAGAGCATGGAATCTTGAACCCTTCCAGGAAACCCTCCCGTAGTAGGGCGGCCGCCCCGGCTTTTGTTGCCAACCTACCGTAGCGTTCTAGCCACGGCAGCATTGCGTCCAGCTGTATGGGGGTCCGCCCCTTTTTGAGCGGGCTCTCCAGCCCTGGATCCATCCTTTTGTCTGGTGCATCTTGAGGCTGCGTGGTCCCCTCCACAACTCGCACAGACGTGCTTGAAACGGCAGTTTGGTGCCCACTTGCAGTTGCCTTCGTTGAATGAGTGACAGACACCTCAACCAGCTGTGCTCGTAGCGGCAGGGCCTCTAGCCCCGCCTGGGTTCCCGCGAAAGGGCGGCACTGCCCGCATTGGTGTCATTATGTTCAGCCAATAGGCCACCACCTCCGGATGGGAAGACATGTATTGCCGGAATTCCTCGTCATATCGCCACCACGCCATTCCCCCATACGTCTGATATGCGTTCCTGATTTCCTCCCTATACACGAACAGCCTGGAGCATTGTTCCGGGTGTCTTTCCCCCATGACGCAGGCCATGATGGCAAATGCCTGTAACCAGTTGTCAAACGTTCTTGGCACGCGCCTGAAAGTGTGCCTCCGGTCATCTCCTTCCCTGTGAAACCTCTCTGGATTCTCATTCATCCGAGACATTGGCAACAGGGAAAATATCTCTATGTACTCCCGTCGCCAGATTTTTTCTTTGACGTCCAAGGCTAAATTGCGCCCCCAGATTGTCATGGGCGCAAACGATGGACGGCCTTGCGGCCGCATCCAGCACATTTCTTCTGCCCCTGTCCTGTTCTGCTCCTCCGGTGTGCGGCGTCACTATAGTCGTGTTTGTAGTGGGGTTAGTAAGCTCCGCTCGGGGTGACCTAGCGAGAAAGGATGGCTCCGCCCACACCTTCCCACCCATGCACCAACTTCCACATCGGAGACGGCAATGTTATGGGTTTCTATAGGGGCTTTTAGGGACGACAAGAATTGAGATTCCCTGGGAGAGGCTCCAAGTACTGCCACCCCCGGCTCCCTGAAATTTTTCTGCTTCTCATCTGATTCTCCTTGCCCTGGTGCGGTTGCCATCCTGGGTGCGACCTGCCGGTCTGGACGAGCGGGCGTCCCTGCACATCTCGACCGCTGTGGGCTCCTCTCACCCCCTCTTGTGCAAGTGCAGCTGCAGCCGCAAGACCGTCTGCTCCGAGACCTGGATCTCCCTCTGGCTCTGGGGAAGCATGAAGAACAGTCACTAGCTCTCCTGTGTCTATCCCTCGTTATGGAACACGCAGTCCGCTCCCCCCCAAAGGAGAACTCGGATTCAGCAGCTACGCTAGGGCGTAAGGATTCCCTCCGGCTCGGTGGCCTATGGCTATCAATGCTATCCCTACCCCGGTCCTGCGCCTGAGTCACTATGGGCGTCCCTGTATCCGTAATGATTTCAGGGATGGGTGAGTTGCGCTGTGGCCTAGGTCTCCTGTCAGGGGATTTCTGTCTCCTGGCTGGTGTTGAGGTGAAAATCAAAGGACTGTACCTGCTCGTTGACCTTCGGACCCTGGTGGGGCGCGACTGCCGTGCCACCTTGGAATCTACCGGAACCTCATCGATGACCACCAAGCTGTCGTCTGCGGCCATCTCCTCCATCACCTGGTCCCTTCTTCCTCTAGTCGATTCTCTTTTCTTCTCGGCCTCTCCCTTGGCGTTGCTTTGTCCCTGCGAAACACCTGCAGCGCTGGCAGTGGGTGCGGCAGTGGGGACAGCAGGGGCCAACCGGTGAGAACCAGTAGGAGCTTTTTTAGAGCTCCTTGTATTTTTGCTGTTCCCCTTGGAGCCTCGAGGCTGATTAGGGGTGTCGCCTGAACCTTGGTTCTGCTGTGGGCCATGGGACAAGACAATGGGTGGTGGCCGGATGTCTAGGCCCTTGCCCGCGCTTCCCGCTGGCACCACGCTCTCTGCGGTGGGGGGGATAAGCTCTTAACTCTCCAGAACCATATCCGTGCCCTCCCCGCTGCTCCTAGCCCCATTGCTCCGCTCAGAGGTAGCACGCTGCTCTGCCAGGCTATCTAGGCTATGAGGCCTGTCCACCGGGTCAAGCCTACCGGTCACTGCAGGCCGGGCCTGTGCCTCAGTGGCGCCAGCCTCCCTCCCTAAAAGGCCTGTGTCCATTCTGTCCTGGACCCACCTAACCCCATGACTCAATGCCCTAGTTCTGACCATGGTCAGTAAGGCCTCTAACTCCCCAGGGTCCATAATAACCTGCCACCCACTTAAGACAAAAGTGACACGCTCTCCTGGGACCTATAGGACAGGGAATGCTGCTGTGGGGAATAAACGGCAGTGTTAAGTGCCTGGGCCCTATTAGCTGGCCAAGTGACGGGGGGGGGGGGGGGGAGGGGGGCTACTAGGAATGCCCAGGGCAACTTAAAATGGGGAAGGGTAGGTAGAAAGAGGGATCGGGGGCCACTTATATACTGAGGCCCCCTTATTATAGTTTAAATACCCCTTATTTTACTTAAATACCTAAATTGCAGAGAGCGCAGCGTGCAGACCTCAGATCAGATCAATGGCCGGCGCGGAGTGAGGAGGAAGCCCGTGAAATGGGCTTAAGTCCCTCCTCGTCCGCCCAGCCAATCCGGAGCGCCCAGGCTCCGCAGGGTCACGCAGCGCTGCATCAGACCCGGCGTGCCTGGGCTGCCTCCGCGCCTGCCAAGACATCTACAACCAACTAACTTTTAAACACTGTAAGCCAATCCATTTGCTATAAATGTTATGATACAATATTAAATAAAATATTATTTAAAGTTAGTATAAATAGCTTGTATGAGGTGCTTCTCTCTTCTTTACACAGCAGTGTGCAAAATAGCCTCAGCATTTATAAATGTAGTCCATTAACAATAACTTAATAATGTGGGGGAAGCAAAAACTCATGATAAATTGCATGACACTCATTTAATTTTAATATATATATATATATATATATATATATATAAATATATATATATATATATATAAATATATTCTTTCTGGAATGCTATCTAGTCGTGGTGAAGCGGCTTGTGTACTTCAATGAAGCTGTGAGCTATACCATGTAGGGTCAGCAAAGATGGGCAGGTCATGGCAGAGAGGTCAGACAAATCGTGGTCCACTGGAGAAGGAACTGGCAACCCACTCCGGTATCTTTGCTAAGAAAACTTTATGGAACAAAATTGTCTAATAGATGGTGAATATAGATATACAGTATATCCACTCACCCAAGGTGCACCAGAAATTGAATCCAAACAGTGTATATAATATAAGGAAGATATATCCAGTTCAGACCAGTATGTATGTACTAATAATAGCCCAAGACATGTATCAATAAAATATAACTTTTATTCTTCCAATTTAAAACAAGTTAAAATCACAAGTAAAAATTAGGAAATAAGGGCCAAGATAGTGGCAAACAGTGTCAGCGTTTGGGCGTATGCAATCAAAGAAAGTAAGTGGGGTGTCCCCCAAGCCTCAGATAGCTAGAAACAGCGCTATTCCACTATGTGAGCAAACAGGGTGTGCGTGGATCACACTCAAAATTCCCAAGATGAGACTGATAAGGTAACCAGAGTGCTATATGCCTATAGTCCAACTCATAGACTCCGACAGGGGGTGATAAAGAGTACACACTGTGGGGTGTAGGCCAGGGTACAATAGTGTGGAATATGGTAAAATAGTCTAGTACCTATCAAAGAGAGTGGTGTAGATATATGAGGAAAGCAGTCATTGCTCACAAAGTACTAATAAGTAAGCCCTCTCGCAGTTCATAAGGCCAAACTATACCCAGTGACACACATATTGACACTGTTTTGCAAAATAACATAAGTAATTATATGACAGCAGTGAACACATTGCCTGGATATGACTACATGTACAGTATAAGGTAAGTCCAACTCATTTATAGCCAAAATATATATATAATACTTAAGCCTCCCGCCAGCACCACTACAATGGATGACAGTATGGAAAAGCAAAATAACAAATGTAATGGCCGACTAGAAGCCCTATGGGTCCACCCTGTGGCGGGTGCCCGGTATCTGGCCCTAAGTGTACTTGCAATCTGGGGTGGTAAAGTAACAGGAATCCCTCTGTATAGTCCAAAGTGCTGCAGGTGAGAGCGTCCAAAGTCTCACTGGATGCCCTCCTCAAGGCCCGACGTACGTTTCGCCGTTCTGGCAAGCCATTTAATATGACAGTAATCCAAGTCTATGCTCCAACCACGGATACTGAAGAGGCTGATGTTGTCCAGTTCTACGAAGAAATTCAACAGGTCATAGATATAACACCAAGAAAAGATGCTACTGTCATCCTAGGAGATTGAAATGCTAAAGTAGGAAACCAAACGACACCAGGAATAGCTTGCAAATTTGGCCTTGGAGTGCAAAATGAGGAAGGTCAAAGATTAGTAGAATTTTGTCAAGATAATTCTCTGGTCATAGCAAACACCCTCTTCCAACAACCTCAGAGACGACTCTACACATGGACATCAGCAGATGGACAACATAGAAATCAGGTTGACTATATACTTTGCAGCCAAAGATGGAGGAGCTCTATACAGTCAGCAAAAACAAGACCTGGAGCTGACTATGTAAAGTTGAAGATTAAACTGAAGAAAAGAGGGAAACCCATCAGACCAAGTAGATATGAAATAAATAATATCCCTTGTGAATATGCAGTGGAAGTAAAAAATAGATTTAAGGAACTAGACATGGAAGATAGAATGTGTGAAGAACTTTGGACCGAAGTTTGCAACATTATCCAGGAAACAGCAACAAAGAATACCCCTAAAAGACAGATAAGTAAGAAGTCAAACTGGCTATCTGATGAGGCTTTAAAAGTAGCTCAGGAAAGAAGAAAAGCGAAAGGTAGTGGAGATAGTAAAAGATTTGTCCAACTGAATGCAGAATTCCAGAGGATAGCAAGAAGAGACAAGGAGTCATTCCACGTTGAGCGATGTAAAGAGATTGACGAAGATAACCAAATGGGTAAATCAAGAGATCTCTTCAAGAAAATTTGATACCTAAAAGGCACCTTTCATGCTAAAGTGGGCATGATAAAAGACAAAAATAGTAGGGACTTAACAGAAGAAGATCAGATAAAGAAGAGGTGGCAGGAATACACTGAAGATCTATACAGGAAAGATTTTTACAGCAATGATGACCTTAATAATTTGTCCAAAGAGATGGAGCCAGACATCTTGGAGAGCGAAGTGAGATGGGCCCTAGAATGTCTTGCTGATAATAAGGCTGCAGGAGGGGATGGAATCCCAATTGAACTATTCAACATTATACAGGGTAATGCTGTGAAAGTGTTACTTGCCTTATGCAACACATTTGGAAAACTCAACAATAGCCGAAAGACTGGAAAAGGTCAGTCTACATCCCAATCCCAAAAAAAGTAGTGCCAAAGAGTGCTCCAATTATCGAACAATTGCACTAATTTCACATGCCAGCAAGGTAATGCATAAGATTCTACAAGCTTGACTCCAGCAATATATGGACCAGGAACTATGTGCAAGCCGGGTTCCGCAGAGGAAGTGGCACAAGAAATCAAATTGTCAATGTGCGCTGGATAATAGATAAAGCAAAGAGAGTTAAAAAAAAACATTTACTTCTGCTTCATAGATTATTCTAAAACCTTTGACTGTGTTGATCACAACAAAATGTGTATGTCCTTAAAGAGATACCAGATCATCTCATCCTCCTCCTAAAGAATCTGTATGTAGACCAAGAAACCACATTCAGAACCGAACATGGGACAACAGAATGGTTCAAGATCGGAAAAGGAGTGCGACACTGTTATATATTTGTCAGGTTATTTATTCAACTTATATGCACAGTACATAATGCGTAAGGCTGGACTGGATGAATCCAAAGCTGGAATCAAGTGAGGAGGAACTAAAGGATGTATTGATGAGGGTAAAAGAAGAGAGTGTAAAAGTTGGCCTGCTGCTCAAAAAAGATGCAGATCATGGCAAACGGCAATCTCACTTCCTGGCAAATAGACGGGTAAGCAGTGGAGGCAGTGACAGATTTTATTTTCCTTGGATCCAAGATCTCTGCAGATGGTGATTGTAGTCATGAAATTAAAAGATGTTTCCTTCTGGGGAGGAAAGCTATGGCAAGCTTGGACAAGCTAGTAAAAAGTAATTATATTAAACTATCAACAAAGGTCGGCATAGTTCGAACTATGGTATTCCCAGTAGTAACATACGGATGTGAGAGCTGGACCATAAACAAATCTGAGCGCTGTAGAATTGACGCCTTTGAATTGTGGTGTTGGAGAAGACTGCTTAGAGTCCCTTGGACTGCAAGGGGATCCAATAAATCAATACTTCAGGAAATCAAGACAAACTGTTTACTAGAAGGTATGAGCATGAGTCTGAAGTTCAAATATTTTGGCCATATCATGAGACGGCAGGATTCCCTATACTCGATGCTGCCGATGCTGGGAGAGATTGAAGGCACTAGAAGAAGGGGACAACAGAGGTGGAGATGGATAGATAAGGTCACTAAAGCAATGAACATGAACTATGGGCTACCTCAATCCACAATGTGCAAATAGCAAATATATCCATCTAAAGGGGAACTATAAATGTAACCATGACAGAAGTGAACTAAATGAAAAAAATCCCTGCATAGGTCTAATGTGCTCTACACAGTACATAAGATAAATACTAGATAAACCGGAATATAAGTAATATATACAAAAAACGCTGTCCATTCCATAGCTCCGCCACTGCTAATATTCCTAGTGAGGGTAAGACGGGCCACACAGATTAGTGGTAGAGAAGAGATATTTACTTGACACAGTATGCACACCAGGCCCAGTTATTCGGCTCTGTGTGTAACTATGGTGCAGATTTTTTATGCTTCCAATAAATGTTTCATGTGCTTTTTTCCACAAGAAACCAGCTGCACTGTGAAGGGCGCTCCGCAGAGACATGGGGCTTCTACAGCTTGGCAAACACACGGCTCAAAACAAAATCCTCCAGGAACGGTATGAATCTGTTACACACACGGATCACTTGTTTTTATTCTGTATTTCTTAAAGGGACAGCTGTTCCTAGGATAAACTGGATAGATAATCTTATTAAGTGTTAAAAAGGTTGCTTCAGAGGCGCCAGTACACACTGTAGAATTAGAGGGCTGCTGTTATTTAAGAAAAGCTGCCTGATTGTTACTTACATGCATAACAACGCGAACAGCTGTGTAAGTTATAAATATACAAATATTTTAGAGGAAATCATATTGTTTGAAGACTATAGGTGGATGGTTTCATCTTGTCTGGCTTCATTATTTTCTTATGGCTTGAAGCCTGAGGAGTGAAGGAAGGGATGGGGAGAACTGGATCTAGGATTGTTAAAAAACAAAATAAATAATTGAATCATATAATACCTACCCCTTTACCTGCACATGCTCAGAAGCAGACAGCTTGCAATAATAATTTAAAGTTTTGCCCTTGCAGTACTGTAAACACCCCTCTCAAACACACAACATTTACCATGGTATCACGGATGTCCCCATGGTCCAGCAAGGGCATCAAAATTAATATTTTTCTATTTAAAACCTATATTTGTATCCTTTTCCCTGCTGTATGATGCTCAACATTTTCAAACGTATGGATAACAAAAATAAAATAATTATATTTGAAGATAACTTATAAAAATATTTGTGCTCGTAAATATTTATATTTTGAGTAGAAAACTCCAGATAAATTCAATTGCAAAAAAAAACCAGTTGTACAGTTTCACTAAATTTCAAAATTGCAGACAAACTTTTATTCCATGTTTTGAAAACTTAAAATTTGGTAGTAGTCTTGGTGGACCATTTCTTCTTTCTGCTTAACAAATGTAATACACTATTAGTATAGACCATGAACATAAGGATCACATATATAGTTGTGAGCATGCGAGTTGTTGCTAACGCTTGTGGGCTCGCGTAACGAGCCGCGGCCCTCGCATAGCCAGGGCAGCGGCAAGGGCCTCAGTTGCTGGCATGGAGCGCCGAAGGCGCTCCATGCCAGAGCAACTGCGACCCTCGCAAACTTTCCGTCGCACCGCAAACAACACGACACACCAATTACGACCCTCGCAAACTTTACCTCGCAACGCAAACAACATACGACACACGTTAACACACATTACGACCTCGCAACACTCGGACGCAACTCGCGAACATTACAAAATTCAAAACACAATAAATACATACAGCACATACATAAAAACCTTACCTACAGCAAGAGGGAGCATCCAGGACCTCAAAAAAACAAATTACACCTTGATTTCACTCAAAATAAAAGAGTTTAGACACTAGAAAATTTGCTAAGCAACAGAAAAAATGGCCGCTGAACAAAACGAAAACGAGGCTACACACGCAAACACCATACGAGACACGTTAGCACACATTACGACCTCGCAAAAATCAGACGCAACACGCGAACATTAAAACATTTAAAACACAATAAATACAGACAACACACACATAAAAAGCTTACCTACAGCAAGAGGGAGCTTCCAGGACCTCAAAAAAGCAACTTACACCTTAATTTAAATAAAAATAAAACAGTTTACACACTAATAAAAAAGCTAAGCGAGAGAAAAAATGGCGACGAACAAAACGAAAACGAGGCTACAGCACTCGAAACACGGAAAACACCACAAGAAACTTGCAAAACACCACAACACACTCGCAGAACACCACAAGAAACTCGCAAAACACCACAAAACACCTACGGATAATCTGCAAAGACGCATACCACACATTACCCTCCATTTTACGCCAATGCGGAAGTACACCACTACGCTAACGGTTTGGTCTCACGCATGCACACTATTACACTGCACACATTCAGCATGCTTACACAGCAGCTCCACACCACTAATGCTGCAGCAACATCAAAACAGATTTGCAGCTCTTCAACACAATGCTTTAAAATAGGTAAAGTATATTCATTTATTAATGTATTATATATTTCATTATTATACACCAAACATTAGCTCACTTACAATTTCATTGCCGTCATTTTTTGATGGGCAATTCGCTAGTAAAAAATAAATGAGTGCACATAGTAGTGGAGTTACAATCTAAAACAAGTATATGGGTTCCATTACATTGAAAATCAGTGGTCGGATATTATTGTACAATCTGATGTTCTAACACTTATGTGGATCAGTACTGTCCTTGGGAGAATTAAATATAATGTTTGATATTAAAAGGACTTTCTCAGGATGGTACAAAATGCTGGGGGGGGGGGGGGGTGAAGATGTAGAACTGCAACAGACCCAATAAACTCAAGTTATTGGAAACAAACAGAACTGTTTGTTATTCACTATCAATGTCAGCAGCTGGAGGAAACTGTTCAAATATTAGCACAACACACATTAGGAGCATCAACAGCTCTGGGGTGGAATCAATATGTTTTTGCAGAAGTTAGGAAGGGCAGTAAAGGGGTGCAATGGCAGGTTCCCTATGGGATTCTGCTTCTTAGTCCCTTCAAAGATCGATGAAACTAGGACAGGCTAGAAATTGGAATTTATGCATAAAATGCAAAACAGTGTATTCAAATGAGGATTTTATTTTGAAAGAGGGACATATATATATCTAGGTGGCACGTCTTCCGCACGCTGAAGAACAGCGCAATGTCATCAGGGAGCTGAGAACTACGCTCTGATGGCGCTCTGCGCTCCGGACTGCATCCGATCTGCCCCATCTCATATTTACTGGACCTGCTTGCTGGAGGCTGCCAAGGCTAAAGTAAGGGGCTGACAGTGTGCCATGTGGGACTGGCATGTGTCACTAGGAACATATTGTATGTAATGTCCCTTGTATGTAATGTCACTATGTGCATGTGTCACTAGGAGCATTTTGTATGTAATGTCCCTTGTATGTAATGTCCCTATGTGCATGTGTCACTAGGAGCATATTGTATGTTAGAAGGTTGGCGTGCCATATATATATATATATATATATATATATATATATATATATATATATATATATATATACCTATATTACATTTAGCTCTCATTTAAAATTGTTATCCTGCATACTTTGAGGCAGGTACACAGCTATGAGAGGACCCAGTTTAAAATAAAACACAGGTTACCTGAAGGACATACTAAAGTTACCGGAAGGACATACTAAAATGAGTTAACCTTACTGTTTGATGGACCAGATTTAAAAGAAAAATTCTATAAAAAGAAAATGTTGGCTCAAAGATTTCAAATTTATAGATACTGACTTTTGGTATCACTTTAAAGGACTAGCGTAGATTTGGAAAAACTTCAGATGTTTGGGATCTTGTAACAAAATAACATCAGCAGTTATGTAAGCTGTGAGAATAAAGTTTTTAGGACTAATTATTTTAGTAGACAGTTTTTGTGTCATCAATAATTGGTTGTGTTCTCTTAATGTTTATAACCTATTCAATCGTTAAAAGAGACGGGGTATGGATGATAATTTGTTGATTTATTTGTGTATTCAGATAGGTTTTCAGCCCAGGACATCTTACCCTATTTCCCTTAGGCTCAGTAGAGGCATCTCGCAAGTTTATGTACGAGCCATGTTTGCCCTGCTCTGTATCTACTCCCTTATGACTTGTAAGAAAGTAAAGCTATCTTGGCAGCACTATCTATGGCTTACATAGATCCAAATGTTATTTGTTGGATACTTCTCCAACGAGAAGATTTTGATAACTTACAGAGTTTCTTAAAATTATTGGGGATTTGTAATATTTTTTTTTAATTGACTGTAACATTCTTACATTCAGTCTCCTCTTTCACAACGAATGATATACAGAGAGCTGAAAATTTAGACAAACTGTGTTTGAGAAAAATCAGCCAAAATCAGCTATGAACAAAAGAATGATGGACAATTCACATAAGGTTTTATTGAAATGGTTTTGTTCACAATCTATATGGTCTCACATAAAAGCAACTAACTCACAATGCTGGAGTAGATGTGGACAGGAGGTCATATACTTCTATGTGAGGTGGATCTACCCATAAATACTGTACATACATTTTAAACATCATATATAAAGTTACAGGATTTAAACTCATGAAAAAAACACTATGTCCTTTGTTAGATTATATACTCATAAATGACATTAGAGAAGGATAGTAAAGATTTATTGTCACATATGCCTAATACGTCAAGACGAGCAGTAGCCTGTTCAAAGGGTGCGGGTAGACACTCTCCAGACATAGAAAAAGTAGTACAAATGATTAACTTTGTTTTGGAAATGATATATTTTGAAAATCAGAATTGAGGATAAAATAGATCAGTACCTTAAAATGGAATGCATGTTTTTTTCCCCAAACTACAGCGGTATAGCTTTCAGGTCCTAGTTTCCCCTTCAAGTTTACTATATCACGTATAGCAAAATAAAATGAAATATTAAATCACTACAATTACTATTATCATTTTGTAGCATGCCAGCAGATTATATCTCTAGGGATATCATAAAGACATGAATGGTATCTGTTGGCTATTTTAACAGGCATCTACAGGTAAACCCAGCCTAGAAATAATATTAGAGATTCAAAATGCCTCTTCCTTTTGTATTAGTAACATTTTCAGTTGCAGCAACTCATTAATGCACACATCATGTACTGGAATCCCAAATATTCCTGCTGAAATAGTTCATTTTAACCCATACAATAAATATTTCCTGGCAGCCCAATCAGATATTAAGCTATGTTCCAATCTGTCCACATCTCATCCATCAATTACTACTACTCAATAAACGTTTTAGAAAGTCTGGATTTCATAAGATTTCCCTGCGATTGGAGTGTAAACTGATGTGCTTGTCACATTCTCCAGTCCAGACATCTTCCAAAGTCTCCTTTCCCTAGTCAGCCACACTTACTTGTTCTTAGAAATTAAAGCTAATGTTGAAAACAGATTATAAATACTAGAATTAGAGAGTCAATGTAGAGGGCAAGGCAATGGTGAGGGTCGAGGAATCAGAGCTTAAAATATTAAGATGGAAGATGTGAAGAGGGTGGATGTTGTAGGGATTCGAGAGTGAGAAAGGATGATGTGGGTTTAGAAAAAAAGTGGAGCCGTACATAACATTTGGATCTAAATTTGGCACCTCTATTTAGTTTTTTTTTCTTTATTCAAATGACCCTTAGGGATTAGTCTCCCTAAGGCTGATCGGGCACTCCAGACATGGACCCCTTGCTCACTTTGCCTTAGGGAGACATCAGCTACACCTCACTTACAAGGGCCAAAGAAGGCCGAAACATATGTCTGGGATTAGTGTTTCTCATGTTCAGGGTAGAATAGCCTGGTATTTCGGGGCTGGGTCACTATTTTGAGTGAGACCAGACTGATATACTACAGGATATGTCTCCCTGTGAAGGTCACTCACAAGTGAGCTAAAAGAGGTTGCTCTCAGAGCGGGTTATCATGTCCATGTTCTTTTATTGAGCAGCTCTATTTTGTTTTTGTTTTTTTAGCGGAAACAGAGGTTAAAACATTTAGATTTAAGATGTGAGGAGTGTGGGGTTTGTAGGGATTCGAGAGTGAGAAAAGATGACATGGGGATTAGAACGTAAGTGGAGAGGTACACAACATTCGGCTCTAAATTTGGCAAGTCTCTGAGGGTTTCTATTGCCCAACATTAGTCCATGAAGAAAATTTAACAAAAAATATTAAATTGCCTTGCACTGTTTACTGTTACTTGTATGGATGCTTCTTAGAGTAATTTTCCAGAGTGTTAAGGAATCTTCTTTTTTTGCTATAATTTGGATTCTTGCAAAAACGTTGACAAGAAACTACTAGATACTGGTTCCTGTGAGTGCATCTATTCAGTGTTTTGTGGTTTTAGTTTTCAGTCAATAAAATGCTGATTTTGTTGACAAAGAAAACATTCAGAGAGAGGGATGAAGTTTTTGGAGGAATATATGTTTCATGGGACAATTTATTATTTAAAAGAATTTAATTCATATACTATACAATATTTTCTTTACCAAGGAGATAAAATGTGTGGTCTCTGATAAAGTCCAGGTTCACATATTCTGTAGAAGGCCAATTAAAGATATATTTTATCTTCTACATGTTAATGGAATCTATACAGGAGGAACTAAGGCCAATGCAGAACTCTCCTGGGGCCCATTTTGTCCGTTTTAAATGAGAGAAACGGTTTGGGTGGTCACTCCTCTGGACCACAAAATGAGACTGATGCCGTAAATTTAATGTTGATGCTTAAAAAAAATCTCTTGCTTTTCCAAAGCTACTGAAATCCAGGCTCTTTGCGCTTCATTACTTCCTCTGGAAGTACAATAGTTGAGACATATGCAGATGTTATATGTGGCAGAGACTCCATCCAACAGACAGATATCAGTACTAAAAGATTATCAGTGCTCATTAAGTCATCATATTGTCTGCAGCTGTTGAATAACCTCTGCATGTTTTCAGAGCTAGGTCACCAAGGGGGGGATAACACAGGAAATGGATTATTCAAGAAATATTAATAGTAAAACAATGCAGATTACAGGTGTATTTCTTCATTTAATCTCACTTATAAGTGCCTATTAACAGACTGTAATGTGAAATCAGGCAAGTTTTTTTTTTCAATCAGAAAGTTTTAAGAACATGCACGCACTAGGGACAACATCTGTGTGCTTTAAGGATTCTGTTAAAAAGCCATTAGGGTTTTTTAATGGAAATGTTTGTTACACACCATAAATCTCTCCAAGATAAGAATCAATGATAAAATTAATTTTACTGTTTGTAAATCACATTGAAAATTTCTGATATGGAAAGATACTTCTTCATTTTACATTTTCACTTGCTCTGTTGTGTTTTTTTTTTAACAAACCACTACATGATGAAAAATGTCTAAAATTTGAAAAATTAAGAGCATGATTAGAGAGGAAAAAAAGGGTATTAGGCTAGTTGTTAATTACAATAATAAATATATGAAGGTTACATGCGTGAGATGTGCATTTATTTTTCAGCTGGAGCAGGATTTGCAGTTATAGTAGCAAGCTGCTTTCCTCTGAGCACTTTGTGGTGGAAGAGCATAGGTAGCAAATTCCAAAAGATCCAATGATTGAACAAATCTGTCAGCCATCTCCCTAGCCTACCCCACCCCTCCCTTCACTGATAGATAGAATATACACACTTAATCAGACTCCATGCTAGTAACAAGTGCTGAAATAAAACAAGATGAAATCTTTCCATCCCCCCCCCCCCCCCCTTCCTATGCCTCCTACCTCACACCACAGCTGAGAGCTACCATATGCAAATAGAGTCTTCACAAAATATTTTTTCTCTGAAAATGATTTTATGTTGATGGCTAACACAACTGCTAATGTTGTTTATTTCTTACATACTTCACAACCTGGAAGTTTTCCCTAAAATAAAATCATCCTTGAAAAAATAATGAAAATGCTCTGAATGCGACATAGTAACTCTGACCTGAATCATGAAAACAGACAAAACAATATCAAAAGGCACAAAACATAAATGATAGGAAATGTCCCTTTGGGAGCCACATCTGTTGTCTGACTACATTTCTGCTTCTCACATTGAAACATCTGTAGTTTCATCTGCACTTCCCTAAGGACTAAGAAGAAAATGAGACGACAGCTTCTTCATCGCCCCAAGTAACTCCACAGAAGCTTTATCAGTTAACCTCATGTAATGACTGTATCTTTGTTTGTAAGAATTGCCTGCTTTTTGGTGAAAAAACTGATATAGTACTTTTATTTATGTTATTTATGAGATGACCTTAAGTTTATGGAGACGTGCATTTTACCACAGCCGCACTTAACATTTCAGTTTAATTATTTAATCTTTTTCACTGGATATGCTAAGTGCTCTTTATCGACTCAGAATGCCCAAGTGTTCTTTTAAATCTATAAATGAATAAATGAAATCTGATGTTAGCTAGCATTTATTATTTCTATTATCATTTATTTATAAAACACCCACATATTCTGCAGTGCTAAGTACAGACATAAAAGTGAAACACAGATAACAATACAAATTGGTACAAAATGACTTGGGAACATATAATCTTAATGGGAAGGTAGTTGCTTGATGGTGGTGCTGTCTTACAGGGTATTTTATTTGTTGGATGTGAGGGAGCAAAGTTGTAAGCTTGTCTGAGTAGATGATTTCTCTGAGACTGTTTAGAGCTGTGGAGTGGTGAAAGTATGACAGATACATTAAATAATTCAATAGGATCAGGGCAGTACCCGAGTAATCCTGTAGACAAGTGTGAATGGAGGCATATTGACTGGTATTAAGAGATAAGATGTGTCGCATTGCTAAGGCCATTGTAAGTGAGTGTCAAGATTTTGAACTAACAGAACCATTGTAATGATCCAGTGTTCATAATTTTTATGCATTAAACATCAAATAAACAACTTTCCAGTTTATTGTGATTAAAAACAAACTTTTAAAGAGAAACCTCACACTAGATGCCGGTGCTTCTTCCATGTTTTACGAATCATTAATAACAGTAGCTCTCAGCTGTGGCGTGAAATACGCTTGTAAGTTTAAATATCAAGGTATGATCTACTTAGGGAGCAAGTGTGAGTGAGAATGTATAAGAGTATTATATGTGTTTGAAGTTTGTTATTGCTTTAAATTAAATGACAACTAATGCTGTCTCAACCTACCTTGATAACTTGGAAGGCCAGAAGAGTGAGCATGAGATTAAGAAGGAGAGAATAGCTTAGCCTGATAATATTTAAACTTTAATAATTTTATAGATCACAACGGCGATAATAAAACTGATAAAAAAAATCCAGGATTGAAAAAAAAAAATGTATAAAAAAGGTCAAAGTGTATGGAAAAGGATTACCTCCTTAATATTTGGAGTAAATATTTTAAACTCCCATTGGAGGGGTAATCAAAATCCCATCGTGCAGAACGGTGTCTTTTTTAGAAGAATTCTTCAATTATTAATGTGCACTTAACCACTATTTAGCCTGTATATACACTCCTTATAAGACTCTTTCAGTATATAGATTATTATACTGGAATTAAGCTGGAGCCTGCCTTACGTTTATAATAATTTCTACTCCACCATATAGGCTGAAAGGGGGAAAAAGAAAAGGTTGAAAGACATTACTATCAGCAATCCTGGCAGGATTTCTGGCCAGTATATTATTACTGTAGGACCCTCATCTTAAAATGAGATCTCCTGTTTTGTTCAGTACAGATAGTATATGGGTGTATATATAGGCTAAATAGGGGTTTAGTGCACATTAATAATTGAAGAATTCTTCTTAAAAAGACACCGTTCTGCATGATGGGATTTTTATTACCCCTCCATTGGGAGTTTAAAATATTTACTTCACATATTAAGGAGGTAATCCTTTTCTATACACTTTGACCTTTTTTATAAATTTTGATTTTTTTATCAGTTTGATTATCGCCGTTGTGATCTATAAAATTATTAAAGTTGAACTATTTTTTATTGATTTCCTGTTGGTAACAAATGACTTTATTATAGGTGGTGGACACCTTGGGACATTAGCAATCCTTGATATATTGTACAATAGCCTGATAATATGCAGAGAGGAGGTCATTCTACATCAGATAGATACCCAGAACTTTGGGGGTTAAATGGATTAAAGGGACACTGTCATCTTAACAACACATGTGTTTCTTCTTATGCAACATTAAAACTGTTCCTACATTTTTCTCTACAGTTAGCCATTCCTGAGATATTCAACTTGGTTTATGCTGCATTATTATGTTAATGTGTGGCTTAAAAGCGCTAATTTGTGACCCATTGTGCTTAAGGGTGGGAGAAGATATCTAACTACTTCATAACAATGAAGGTATGTTTTTTGCATAAATGTTTACAAAACCAGTGTGTTACTGATTAGCATATTACATCTGCTAATTAGTGTTTGTGAGCTACATATTTGCTTAATAAAAATGGCTAGTAAAAATGTGTAGCCGGTTTTTCAATCTCTTTAAGAGAAACCTTAAAACATACTTGATTTGAGGATGACAGAGACACTTTAAGAGCAGGGATAGTTTGACCCTACATGGAAAAGAGCGTGCATGTGTGTGAGAGAGGGAATTACAACATGTGTGTGTACTTGAGCCTGTGGTGAGTGTGTATGTGTGACCACAGGTGAGTGCATGATGGAGTGTACATGTGAAATACTGTGCATGACTGAGAGGCGTTGGTGAGAAACAGAAATTTAGAAGCTGTCTGAGATCCATGGCAAGGCCTGCCCTTTTTTCATTAAAATTCATAAACAACATGAGAAGTGTAAGAGCGCCTAGTGATTCAAAGAGTCACATTTATATTTTTGTGCTCTGTCATTTATGTTTAATCAGGAACACATATAAATTATATATATATATATATATATATATATATATTATATATATATATATATATACATATATATATATATATATATATACATACATATATATATATATATATTTATATATATATATATATATAAATATATATATATACATACTTATATATATGTTATATTTATGTTATATATATGTTTCTGGATAAAGAGATTTCTAAGTGTAACATTTCCTTCAAAAAATTTATATTTCACGCATTGACATACAGTATAATTAACAATTTATGTTTGCTGTAGAAATCAACTGTCTGCAGATTCTTCGCTTGTTGCTGCTACTTATGTTTGCGTCATTTTCAGTAACTATGCTGCCTCTTTTCAGATACATCAAAACATTTTCTTCCCATACATGTATAGTTTCTGATGCTGTGTGTTGTCTCATACATGTGCAGACTGTCCATGTCATTTTTAGCAGTGCAGGGCAAACTGGTTCTGCGAGGACCACCAATAGTTCAGGATTTCAATATATCTCTGCTTTAACACAGGTAGATCAATTACACTTAATAAAGCTTAGTAACTCAAACATGCTAATTAGAAAGAACCCGAGTACAAAAGTAAAGGGATCCCCAAATCCTAGACTATTGGTTGCCCTCTGAGGACCACGTTGAACACTTCTGTTTTACAGCGAGAGGGATTCTCTATCCTGTTTTTATATTGATGAGTCATTTTCTCCTGTAGTTTAGACTGGCACAAGGTGTGTATTCTATTCTCTTGGTTATCATACAGTAAGTTACTGCTATCTCCTTAATCTGCTATTTATAACTGACCTATTGAATCACAGAGTATTATATTGTGGTGAGTGCTCAATTACAATATTTTGTGCTGTTTGCACAATGGGTGTTCGCACAAAAGTGTCTATTGACTGTTTAGGTAGACTAGCCCTTATAATAATGAGCTACACATTCTGTAAAAGAAACCCAGTATACAGCATTGAATATGAAGAATGTTGGGTCAGGCCTTTATAGTATGGGTAAAAGTATGAGGTGCTTGTGGGGGTAGATTTGTTGTTTTTATCTTTAGGCAAATGCAGAAATGTGGCTGGGAAGTTTGTGTTTAGTTAGTGGGATGAAGATATTAGGGTAACTTAGCCCTACAGATTAAAGTAACTGGTATGGTCTAGGAAATATAGGGTATATCACATATAATAGTTGTCAAACTGAGATTCGTTGTCACATTCGCGCAACTTCCGCTCATGCACATTGCACGGCGAGGGAGAGAGACGTGAGACGAAAGAGAGAGACGTGTGACAGAAGGGAGGAAGACACAGAGGATGGGGAGACACAAAGGGAAGGAGGGGGGAGACACACAGGGAAGGAGGGGGGAGACACAGAGGAGTGAGAGGAGAGGGGAAGAGACACGGGAGGAGGGAGGAGAGACACAAGGGAGGAGGGGGAGACACAGAGGAGGGGGAGACACACAGAGAAGGGAGAGGAGGGGGGAGAGACACAGAGGAGGGAGAGGAGTGGGGGAGAGACGCAGGGGAGAGAGAGGAGGTGGGAGAGACACAGGGTAGTCAGAGTAGGGGGGAAGAGACACAGAGGAGGGGGAAGAGACACAGGGGTGGGGGGAGACACAGAGAAGGGAGAGGAGGGGGGGCACAGGGGAGTGAGAGGAGGGGGAGAGACACAGGGGAGTGACATGAGGGTGAAGAGACAGGGGACAGAGAGGAGGACTGAGGAAAGACACAGGGGAGGGGGGAAAGACACAGGGGAGGGAAATGGGGGGAAAGAGACACGAGGGGGGAGACACAGGGGAGGGAAAGTGGGGGAACAGACACAGGGGATGGGGGGAAACAGACACAGGGGGGAAATACATGAGGGGGGGAGGGATGGAGGGAGAGACACAGGGGAGGGAGAGGGGGAACAGACACAGAGGAGGGTGCAACAGACACAGGGGATGGAGAGGGGGGAGAGACATGAGGGGGGGAGGGATGGAGGGAAAGAGACACAGGGGAGGGAGAGGGGGGAACAGACACAGAGGACGGGGGAACAGACACAGGGGATGGGGGAAACAGACACAGGGGATGGAGATGGGGAAATACATGAGGGGGGAGGGATGGAGGGAAAGAGACACAGGGGAGGGAGAGGGGGGAACAGACACAGAGGACGGAGGAACAGACACAGGGGATGGAGAGGGGGGAGAGACATGAGGGGGGAGGGATGGGGGAAAGAGACACAGGGGAGGGAGAGGGGGTAAAAACAAAGGGGGGGAGGACACACAAGGGAGAGAGAGGAGGGGGAAATGAAACACAAGGGAGGAAGTAGACAGGGGGAGAGACTCGCAATGAGTGACAAAGGTGCTAATCGCGAGGCCAGTAGAGGGGAGGGAGAGGCTCACAATGAGCGCCTCCCGTCAAGTAGAGGGTGGGCGAGGTAGAGGGGGTGAGAGGCTCGCAATGAGTGTCGAAGGCGCTCTTTGCAAGGCCTGTGATGAGCACCAAAGGCGCTCATTGCGAGGCCAGTAAAGAAGAGGGGGAGAGGCTCCCATTGTGTGGCAAACAGCAATTTTGTTGTTTATTTATAACGTGCCGACATATTCCGTAGCACTGTACATAAGATAAGTTCAAGACAAAGATACATACAAATAAAGCATAGCAAAGCAAAGCGGGTCCTGTCTTTGAGCCTCAAATCCAGTGTCCATACTGTAGTGCTTTCCCCAAAGCACCCTGCAGGATGGTAACTCGCTGACTAACAATCTAAAGGTATTGTATGTGGTAAAGGAGGGAGAGAGACGTGATGAGTGTGTTAGGGTGGAAGGTGATAGTCTTCTTTAAAGAGATGCGTTTTTAGTGAGGTTTTGAATGTTTTGAGGCAGGAGGATAATCTGGTGGAGCGAGGCAAGGAGTTCCAGAGAATAGGGGCAGCACGAGAAAAGTCCTGACGGCGAGAGTGAGAGGAGGTGACAAGAGTTGTAGAAAGAAGAAGGTCATTATCAGAACGAAGAGGGCGGTTGGGGGAGTATTTGGTGATGAGAACAAAGATGTACGGGGGTGCGCTATTGTTGAGGGATTTGTAAGTTAGGGTCATGGTTTTAAATTTTATTATGGAGGCTAAGGGAAGCCAGTGGAGTGATTGACAGAGAGGTGATGCAGACACTGAACGTTGTGTACGGAAGATGAGTCTAGCAGAGGCGTTCATTATGGATTAAAGTGTACAGTTGTCCTTTATCAAGTACTTTTTTAATGATACTTTTACCAACATGAAGCCAGGGTTTTACCTGCCAGTTTTTCCCTCAATGCTAGCGTTTTACCGGCTCTAATGTGACTTATCCCATAATTATGTCATTCCAATTAGATTACAGGTGGTTGTAGCTTAAAGGTCAAATATTGTATTGAGTGATTCTGAATGAAATATTAATGAGCACATAAAATCTCTCTGTTTAGGATGTTGAATTTGTTATGAAAATACAGGTTTTTACAAGCAAAACTTTCCAGTGACATTTTTAGGAAGGATTTGTACTATATAATCCTAGTTAACTATTGAAGAAGACACAAAAATGATAAAAACTATGATTTTTGTACTGATATAAATTAACATGTAATGATATTCCTATTAATAGATTGACACTAGTTAAATGACCACTACATTTATCCCACCGTGCTTTTAGAAAATAAAACAACATAATCACAGCCTTTCCATTTTTCACTTTTACATGCAATTATTCTGCAGGCTTCATTATAATTACTTGATTGCAGCTTCTATCTAAACAGATACTAATAACTGATGCATTAGTGCAGGCAGTTGTAGCTTCAACATTCCCACTGGGCAGATAGAAGCTTCCTCTCTCCATTCACTAACTCTCCTCCCATTTGAGGAAATAGATAACTGGAAATGAAAACTGTAGATTCTTCAGGAGCATAATTGTATATAAGGGTAATGAATTGGAGATTATTTTTTTTACCTTCTAAAAAATAGATTGACTCTTTTTACCTGTAGCTCTTCAATAGAGAATATGTTAAAATTATAATTACAAGAATTTAAAGAGTCACTTTTATTCAGCACAATTTGGACCCCATTACAGTAAATGTCTCCTAAAAGCATGTTGAAATACTTTTTGAATATTTGAAATATGTGCATTTTCACTGAGAAGTCAAAAAAAATTAATTTGTGTTTACATGTGTCACTGGCTGCCCTCTGCCAGACCTGTAGCTACAGCTTGGTGCAGCGCGTAAAAGAAAGCAAAAGGCTAACCCATAACAAAGTCATCTGTGCAGAGCATGGGATACTGGAATCACCTAAACAAGCCAGTTATGGGTCAACTGGTCAGTGCATTCCTAAGTGCATGGAAAACTGCTATTAATCTTCATCACGTGCGGCTCGGCTGCTTATACTCATTAATGCAACAGCCAGTAGGCAGGAGAAACTTAATTATGTAAAAAAAATTTTTAGATTTTTTAGCTGTTATTAGTGAAATTAATCTTGTTCTTTTTCACAGCATGAAGAACACTTACAGTGAGGTAAATGGCACTTTAATGAGATTGATGGTATTTGAAGAAGACAGTTCTGTATACAAGATTATCAACACTAATCCACACTTTCTACTTATATTTACTTATTTTTGGAGCATTGTAGCATATATATATATACAGGGAGTGCAGAATTATTAGGCAAGTTGTATTTTTGAGGATTAATTTTATTATTGAACAACAACCATGTTCTCAATGAACCCAAAAAACTCATTAATATCAAAGCTGAATATTTATGGAAGTAGTTTTTAGTTTGTTTTTAGTTTTAGCTATTTTAGGGCGATATCTGTGTGTGCAGGTGACTATTACTGTGCATAATTATTAGGCAACTTAACAAAAAACAAATATATACCCATTTCAATTATTTATTTTTACCAGTGAAACCAATATAACATCTCAACATTCACAAATATACATTTCTGAAATTCAAAAACAAAACAAAAACAAATCAGTGACCAATATAGCCACCTTTCTTTGCAAGGACACTCAAAAGCCTGCCATCCATGGATTCTGTCAGTGTTTTGATCTGTTCACCATCAACATTGCGTGCAGCAGCAACCACAGCCTCCCAGACACTGTTCAGAGTGGTTTACTGTTTTCCCTCCTCACATCTCACATTTGATGATGGACCACAGGTTCTCAATGGGGTTCAGATCAGGTGAACAAGGAGGCCATGTCATTAGATTTTCTTCTTATACCCTTTCTTGCCAGCCACGCTGTGGAGTACTTGGACGCGTGTGATGGAGCATTGTCCTGCATAAAAATCATGTTTTTCTTGAACGATGCAGACTTCTTCCTGTACCACTGCTTGAAGAAGGTGTCTTCCAGGAACTGGCAGTAGGACTGGGAGTTAAGCTTGACTCCATCCTCAACCCGAAAAGGCCCCACAAGCTCATCTTTGATGATACCAGCCCAAACCAGTACTCCACCTCCACCTTGCTGGTGTCTGAGTCGGACTGGAGCTCTCTGCCCTTTACCAATCCAGCCACGGGCCCATCCATCTTGCCCATCAAGACTCACTCTCATTTTATCAGTCCATAGAACCTTAGAAAAATCAGTCTTGAGATATTTCTTGGCCCAGTCTTGACGTTTCAGCTTGTGTGTCTTGTTCAGTGGTGGCCGTCTTTCAGCCTTTCTTACCTTGGCCATGTCTCTGAGTATTGCACACCTTGTGCTTTTGGGCACTCCAGTGATGTTGCAGCGCTGAAATATGGCCAAACTGGTGGCAAGTGGCATCGTGGCAGCTGCACGCTTGACTTTTCTCAGTTCATGGGCAGTTATTTTGCGCCTTGGTTTTTCCACAAGCTTCTTGCAACCCTGTTGACTATTTTGAATGAAACGCTTGATTGTTCGATGATCACACTTCAGAAGCTTTGCAATTTTAAGAGTGCTGTATCCCTCTGCAAGATATCTCACTATTTTTGACTTTTCTGAGCCTGTCAAGTCCTTCTTTTGACCCATTTTGCCAAAGGAAAGGAAGTTGCCTAATAATTATGCACACCTGATATAGGGTGTTGATGTCATTAGACCACACCCCTTCTCATTACAGAGATGCACATCACCTAATATGCTTAATTGGTAGTAGGCTTTCGAGCCTATACAGCTTGGAGTAAGACAACATGCATAAAGAGGATGATGTGGTCAAAATACTCATTTGCCTAATAATTCTGCACTCCCTGTATATATATATATATATATATATATATATATATAGTGGACCCTTGGTACTCATCGTTAATTGGTCCCAGAAGGGTCAAATGCCAAAACATTTTTTACGCATCAAGAGGTGTTGAATACTAAAATCGAATCGTTTTGAGGTAGTCGAGTACCGCGGGTCCAGCTTGTGTAAAATCCAACCCTGGCTTTGCAAAAAAGCTGTGTAATGCAGCATATATAAACTAAAAGGAAGCCATGGATTGAAGAGCAAGGCATTTGTGGGCACATTTGCATGTCCCTGCTCAGCTTCCCAGAATGCAGTGTAATAACTGTATTTCTCGAAATTCTGAACTGGAAACAAGTTTTTTTAACTTGTTTTAGATATTCTAATGTGCCCGCCATATATTAAATAATTATTGTGGTGAACTACCTACTCATAATGTCAGCAACACAAGCTGGGATCCCACCCCACACTGATGATAGGCATTAGCCTTGAAACAGCTATACGTGGGTAGGATTCCCAGCTTGTGTATAATCCAACCTTGGCTTTGCAAAAAAGCTGTGTAATGAAGCAGGCATAAACGAAAAGGAAGCAATGGTTCCGGATTGAAGAGCGAAGAATTTGTGGGCACATGTGCATGTCCCTGCTCAGCTTCCCAGAGTGCAGTGCAATGGAGAGTAAAGAATTCTGAGCAGGAGACAAGTTTTTTAACTTGTTTTAGATATTCAAATGTAAACACAAATGTACTATTTATATATATATATATATATATATATATATATATATATATATATATATATATATATATATATATTATATATATAGCAAGAAATACATTAGGTGTTTGCTTAGAGTTACTCACATTGCCATGCCTATTTATTGGTATTATATGTATTTGTATAGATATATACTTAGTCCGTTGCGTGTGTTACTGTAATCATCTCCACATATTATTGGTGAATTTTAGTTATGTGACTTTTTATGCGGTTATGGATTCCCCGGACACTTGAAAGAACAGATACAGAAAATGACATTCAGCAGTGGTGATTTTTTTATGTCTTGGGGCGTTTAAGTGGGCTTCTTTTATTATTGAAGAATTATTGAAGTATTCCTTTGAGCCAGCTTTAAAGTAAATTTACAGATCTTAAAAGCGTTCGTATTTGCTTGAGTAGTATCATTCTCTTGTTTCTCTGTATATGGAGCACCTATAATGTGTTCAGATAATATTTGAGTAATACCTGCCTTATTATTTCACTTGCTGCCCTCCATGATTTCATTTGTAGACAAAAAAAGTTATCTAACTTGATGGAAAATATAAATAAATATTTCCCAAAAAAGAGAATAAATCATAACTTAATAAGAAATCCCCACAACTTAATATAAGTATAATTATAATGGTGTACAAATCCATGACTTGGCCAGCACATCCTTATATTTAATTCATGACTCTAGAGAGTGTTCAATATTAATTATGACTTTTAATACCCAAGTGAGTATGATGATTATGTAAAATTCAAAGGAAATTATTGCCCCAGGGGCAGAAGAATGTCAGCTCACCGCAGGATCAAAAAATAATTAAGGAGAATGGAACAAGGACCTGAGGCTATTTTGTTCTCTCCAAGCAAATTAGCAGATAGAAAAATCGGTTTCTAAATAAAAAAGATTAAATTGATGAGAGAGACTCTTTAGAAAAAATATATACTCACCCCCACAAAATAGCTTATAACTTGGATTTAATCTTCAAAGATGCACCATATTTTTGTGTCTGCCAAAAAATATACCGGGGGAATAAGTAATTAAAAGGCAAAATTATGATTCAGTCTCTTTTTCAGCATGATAAAATTTACTAATTTCATAAAATATAAATGTGGAAAACTTCAAAGCATATTTTTTTCTGTATTCCAAAAGAAATAAATGAGAAAAGAAATATAATCTTGCAAACCACATGCAGATATAAAGTAATGCCGTTGTCCCACTGTTTTTTGCAAAATAGTGTGTTATATATTATTAAATATTTATTTTTGTATAAAAATATATTAAATTGACAACAAATGTCAGTTGTTACAGAAACAGAACGTAGATAAAAAAAACATAATTGCAGTTGATTATAATAAAAAAACATAAATGGTTATAATAAAAAATCATAATTATCTATAAAATGTATATATTTTACATATAAATTAACTGAAAGATTCACAATCTGAGCTAATAACTTAGTAGCAATTAACTAAGATTAGCAGATCAGAGTAATAAAGTGAAAGAACATGCCCAAAAACAGTAAGATATTTAAAAATGGAACAATTACATTGAATTGTTAAATAATTAAATATAATTAAAAAAAAATCTCTGTCAGTGCTATATTTTTCTACTGGGCTAAAGTAACAAAATTATCAATGTCAATTAAAATAAACTCGAAGAAGTCCTTCATTGAGACAGTGGTGGAAGTTTTCCCCATAGCAAATAGACAATTGTTAGCTTTATAACCCTTGTAAAACTTGGAGAAATGTCTGCTAATAAAGTAACTGAGCATTTTATTTATAATAATAAACGTATGTCTTGATGATAATATATGCAATACATGGAAAATACGGATGTAACCATATTGTTCTAACAGCTGCCCTGGCATCTGTGGGGGGCATTCTTTCCTATAAGATACTTCCACCCATTCCTCGCCAGAATTAAGTACCTCTGCTGGTCAATGCCACATTCATGTCCTTGGCAGTGAAGGAAGTAGGGCTGGCCACATCTGTATATTCTGGAAGGCCTAATGATTATCTTGTCAGTGCGTGAAACGTATTTATTGAGTGTAAAAATTGGGAGTGTACTTTAGGCACTCATAACAAAATTCCTTTATATCTGTTTTATTACTATTATTTGTGCACACAAACACAGAACTCTAATAAGCCGAATTTGCAACGCATTTGTATAATATTTGTATGTGATTATTAGAGGGCAATTTTCTAAAATTATCTCTGTCTAGCGTTTAAAAGTTAATTTCACAGACTCAGTAATTTGTAATCACTTTTAGTGAAAAGTAGAGAATTCAGTATTCCTAATCAAAGCAGGGTAGTAACTTATAACTTTTTTATGTTTGTGTTTTTTTTTTTTTCCTGCTTTGTTCAGTCGTATCGACTCTCTGTGACCATAACACACCAAGCACATGTTTATGTCCATGGGCATGCTGATCCACTCGGTTTTTATTGCAGAGATACTGTAGTAGGCTACCAGTTTCTTCTCCAGTTGGCCAAAGCATACAGCTCCTGGTATTCCTAGGTGGTCTCCCACCCAAGTACTGACCAGGCCAACCCAGCATGGCTTCAGGGTGGTGTGGCCTCTTGGTTACCTGACATGCCAATTCACATCTCATCAAAATAAGATCAGCAATGTGCTTCCTTCATCAGGAATAAGTTACACTTCAAATCTCATTAATCTAAATAATTGCTCCTTGCACAAAGCATTTGCATATTAAACAAGGTCAAAATTAGCATATATGCATATGCTAATCAGTCTGGCAAATGGAGGCACCTCATCAAACCAGAACAGCACTCCTTATATGTTTTATTTAAAATAGTGGCCTATTTTTAAAAAAAAATTAGGATTAATAGTATATTAGTATATTATATTAGTTATGTGACAATTACATCAATAAATACATATGCCCATTTCTAAATGGTGATATTATATTGTGCATATGCTCTTATGAAGAACCTGACTTAATAATGAGCAAAACGATTAAAAATACTTTATGGCAGCAGACAATATGTTTTTGCTCCTAAACACCTGAAACAGCTCTTGTAATTACATTTGTAAGTAGAACTAAATAGAAGATCAATGCCAAGTAGGATAACCCTCCACCTCAAGCCACAGGCCAACTAGCATTTCAATGGTTTTCCATTTCCACTAAATATAATATTATTACTTTCTTTCTGACTCTGTATCATATAATTTATGTATGTTTATGGTTTTATATAATATAATTTCCTTATGTTTATAGCACTACATAATATTATTAATATATGTTTACGGTGTGATGTGATACTGTTGATGCATGTTTATGGCGCTATATAATAATATTATGTATGTTAATTGTGCTATATAATATTTATGTTCGTTCATGTCAGTGGATAATAATGATGCGGTTTTATGTATATTTTAATATATTATTATTTATGTATATTTATGGCAATTTATAATATTATCAATGTTTGTTGGACAATATATAATATTATTTATGTATATGTATGGCAATATATAATATTACTGATGTGTATTTATGGCACTATATAATATATTGTGTATTTTTTGCAGTATATAATATTATTTATGTGTGTTTATGACTGCTATATGATTGTGGCACTATACAGTATATATTATTCATATACGGTATTTTTATGGTTCTTCATAATATTATGTTCATGACTACGATGAGGTATTCATTGTCTAATTCATTTTAAAGACTCACAAGTACTCAAGTATGAAATTCTGGCCTGTGTACGGCATCCGAGGGCCGATACGCCTGAACCTATAGTTTTATCTCTCTGTTGTCTGTCACTGATTTTTAATACAAGAAACAAAAGAGATAAGAGCAGCTTGTCTTTCTTGTCTCCCAAGCAGGGCGTTTATTTAAGACTGTTGGGGCGGAGGGTGCGGGTGTAAAAATAAATATTTTTATTGATGCTGTTTTTGTTATTTTTATGGCTTTAAAATTTTGAAATGTCACCATGAGTCACAACAGGGTGACAATGTCCCTTTAAAATTAAAATTAAAAAAAATAAAAATAAAACATTTAAAATATTATATTAAATATATTAAACACATGAGAAGGGCATGTGGCTAAACAAACACACTTTGTCACAGACTAAATAAGCCTTAATGGTAATGAAGCATGTTGTAGAGTCACAAGGAATGGATCCTAGTAGTTTAACCTATATCCGGATCTGTACAAAACATAGGAAATTTTATAATGTGGATTTGCATAAAGAAAAAAAATCCTTCCTCGGCTGAACATTTACAAAAATTATTTTTCATATGACAGCCACATGCTGAGAAATTCTCAGAACATTTTTTTTAAACTGGGAAATATGTTGGCGTTATAAATAAGACTAGTAATCTGCCCTTCATTTCAAGTGACATATGGGGGATGAATGCTTCTGATGCAGGGAGGGCGCTGCACGCTCATGTGGCCCCCAGGCATCCCCTGATGTGTTGTTATCCTTTTCTGCAACACTCTCTCCTGCTGCACTCACAACACCCACACTGCACTCACACTATCCCTCCACAGCAACACTCACCCACTTGTACTGCACTCACACTGCCCCACTCTCAACTGCTGCACCACAACCACTATCCTCACACAGTCTGCCACACTTTCCATGAACTCCACTGCAGCCATAGGTGTAGGAACTGAGTGGGGAGCGAGGGGGACAAGTCCCCCAAGATTTTTCAATGTGTGTGTTTTGTGTAGAGAAGCATTTGTGTGGTATTTTTATACTATATGCAGTATCCCCCCCCCCCCCCCCCCCCAGATTTTCTTTGGCTATTACCCATGAATGCATCACTCTCAGCCCCTGCATTGCACTCTGTTTATTCTTATTATTCTTATTATTATTAATAACTTTTATTTGTAACGCGCCAACATATTCCGTAGCGCAATACAGGGGATAAAAAAAAAGAAAAAATACAGCATTAACAACCTTCCAAAAATGGAGGACCCTGTTTTGAGCTTAGAATCTTTGCAGAAAGTGCTTTTTCCCAGAGCATCCTAGAAGACTGAAAACTCGCCACTTACAATCTAAAGGGAAGCTTATCTTATTTTCTTATCTTATTCACTCAGCTTATCTTATTTTCCCCACTGCACTCCCAGCACCTGTACGACATTCAACAAACTGTACTGTTTACTACATCAGATAAAGACTCCTATCACAACAGTCTCCATTGAAAGATTCTCTCCCATACACTTCACACCTGATAGCTCTGCTGATGTTCAAAACACTAAACTTCAAATTTAAGTTTTAAAAGTTACATTTTAATGCTACACAGTTAAATCAACAATAGAAACCTGCTTGTATGAGCATTACAGAGGTCATTTAATGATCACTACAAATATGGACTTGTAAGATATTCACTTTATCAAATCACAATCATCCTCTTTATAGTTACAAACCTGCATCTTTAAACCTATTGTGGCCAGTGTGAAGCTACCTCGTGTGTTATTCTTGCTTAATGACTAATTTGTGACTTCACTGGACATTAAATGTAGGAGTATAGTTGCCATTCATCATTAGCTTCAATACCACCCAAGTGCCATTAGTCGTGTCTTCAGAAGACAAGTGGGATTAGAAATCTGTGCTCTAATACAATCTTTACCAGCTTGAGATTTGCAGCAGTGCTGAGTCTCATAAAGTTGCAGTAGGAGTGCACGTGGGTGTTCAAATTGCTAGGGATCTCAGCCAGACAACAAAATAAGTGGTTTAATCAACAAAATAATTGGTTTAACTCCTCGAATTCTGCTTCATGTTTTCTTTGAAGTGTGGTATATTGTGGTTACTTAGCAACTATGAATACATGTGATTTATGTTCATATGTATAGAGATGTATAACACTGCTAAAAAACAAAGGAATGAGACTTAAAGGTCCAACACACTCACCAAATACTGAAGTGATCACAATCTTGTATGGGATCCCATATGGCCATTTAGATGGGATTTAAAATGACCTTATTTTGTTAAAATATCACCTGGGTCGCATAACACAACTAGAAAATATTACAACACAAAATAAATGTGGGATGTAATCTAAGAATAAAGCTATACTGCGAATAACATGAGGTTACATTGACCCCATTGCCCCTATCCATCTAATCACTCATTAAGTCTTTCCTTTACACCAGATCTCTCTGGTCTTCCCAGATCAGATCTCTGCCAGATTCATACCCTAAGGCAGTGGAGGTCAATAGTTGGATCTGGGTGTAAATCACAACGTCAGGCCCCTTTCTTCCGGATGTCCATTGCATTCTTAAATCTATCATATGTCTCAACTGAAACTTCCAAATGCGTAATATGCTAACAAACCTATGTTGGTCTTTTGCGAAGTACCCTTCATTATGTAAATGTTATTTCAGTGCCCCCCCAAATGCCATTATATTAAAATAATGCTTGTGTGTAGCAATAAAAAATAAGGAATTCAGACCATAACTTTATTTTCATAAAGACATTCGAACCTGGGTGAATTTTGTGAGAAATAATTGCCCTAAGAGATTAATTACCTGCTGCCCCTCTCCATATCTCACAACTTTACAAATGGCTAAAGAGTTTGTTATATTCTTGAAAAATTATACACTGTGTGTTATCCATTTTCTCTATGATGAATAAACAATCTTGTGCACAATGGTCCATACAGTCATATATTCTGTAGAACTGACTCCTAGATTTCTAGAATTCAACATAAAACAAGAGGAATCAGCAAAAGTGGGACATGGCTTGGAAATAGGGTTTTGTCCATATATGTGGGACTTTCCTTCAAAAGAGGAACATTTGGGTAGCTAAGAGGGACAGAGGGATGTCTCCTGAAAAGGTGGACTGTCTCACCAAAAAAGGATCAGTTGTGAGTTATGGTACTGCACTTAAAATATATTTTTGGAACTAATTACTGTTTAACTAACTTGCTTGCAATAAATTAAAGCTCCGCTCCCACTTGCTTACTTTGTCGGAGTTGCAGTTCTAAACCCTCATCCCCCTCCTGCTCATTTTTTTCTATTTGAAGGACCTCCATTAACCAAAGATTTTTGTTTTCTTTCCATTTCTATCTACTCACGTCCTATTTTTCTTGTTATTTGAAAACAGTATCTAAGCAATTAATTGTATTTTCTTTAATAATATTCCATATTATAACATGTAGTTTTTGTTAGTTTTGAGGGGAATGCACCCAAGTATTTGGGAAATAGTGAAAATTGAGAACTTATTTGAAATTCAGTTCACAAAAAAAATCATAAATGTTTAACATTCACACACATAATGAATTTGGCTAGGTATTGCAAAATTGTCTTCATACGATTTTATTACATGTACAATTAGCTATTTGTAAAGAAGATGAAAAGGTTCCCTGATGGTCCAGTGGTTAGGATTCAGTGCTTTCAACACTGTGATCTGAGTTCAATTCCAAGTCAGGTCACACCACCCTAAAGCTGAGCAGGTTTGGGCATGGTCAGGACTTTCGATGGGGGAATACCAGGAGCTGTATGTGGCCCACTGGAGAAGGAACTGGAAACCCACTCCAGTATCTCTGCCATGAATACCAAGTGGATCAGCATGACCATGGACATAAAGATGTTTTGGAGAGTCAGAAACGACATTAAAAAGAGGATGACAAATTTTTTTAGAAGATAGGACTTATGTTTATTTTAGTACTAGCGAATTGCCCGTCAAAAAATTATGGCAATGAAATTGTAAGTGAGCTAATGCTGTTTGGTGTATAATAATACATTAATAAATTAATATACTTTACCTATTTTGAAGTAATATATGCAGGAAGCATTCTGTTGAAGAGCTGACAATCTGTTTTGATGTTGCTGGAGCATTAGTGGTGTGGAGCTGCTGTGTAAGCGTGATGAAAGTGTAATAGGATGCGTGCGCGAGACCAAACCGTTAGCGTAGTTGTGTACTTCCACATTGTTCTAAAATGGCGGCTAATGTGTGGTATGCGTCTGTAGCGGAATATCCGTAGGTGTTTTGTGGTGTTTTGCGTGTTTCTTGTGGTGTTTTGCGTGTTTAGAGTGCTGTAGCCTCGTTTTCGTTTTGTTTGGCGGCCATTTTGTCTCTCGCTTAGAGAATTTTTGAGTGTCTAAACTCTTTTATTTTGAGTTTAATTAAGGTGTAACTTCATTTTTTGAGGTCCTGGATGCTCCCTCTTGCTGTAGGTAAGCTTTTTATGTATGTGTTGTGTGTATTTATTGTGTTTTTCATTTTTTCATGTCCGCGGATTGCGGACGATTTTTGCAAGGTCGTACTGGGTGGTAACGTGTCTCGTATGTTGTAAAGTTTGCGAGGGTCGCAGTTGCTGGCAAGGAGCGCGCTTGCCCTTGCTTTGCGAGCCCGCAAGCGTTAGCAACAACTCGTATGCTCACAACCATATATATGATCCGGAGGGTTAGTATAGGAGTGATATTTTGTTCAGAAAAGGCTAAATATACAGAAGAACAAAGGATCCCATCCTTTTCAGTAAAATGGTCCACTTCCATGAGACAAAAAAAATCACACAAATCGCATACACTTGGAAGGAATGCACTTTTTTTTAATGTATCTCATTTGGTCACCTATTTTGGCTTCCAACATTTAATTATTGCTTAACAGGAATTCTAATGTGAGGCATGCTGTGTACGCCATGACCTAAGCAAGGCCCAGTGGGTATGTCCGTATAATACTTTGGACACAACTCACTCCCTGAATAAATGACTAGACAACACGCTTCTTTCGTTAACGTATTGGCCACAGCGTTTATTGATAAAGACAAATTCACATAATAACAATACCAATAATTAAGTAAACATAAGTGAGGGGAGGAGCCTGACCCGAGACAGTACACTCTACGCCCTGAACCCTCGTCCAGGGCCTACCGTGATGGAACATCTATACCACCGTAGGGTAGGATATCACCCACTTTACCCTCTCCCGGCGACTCCCCTCACCACCCGCCACTGTGACAGACAACAAATACAATAAAAAACATCATTAATACATCCTAAAATACATGACCAGCACCACAACTACTAATGCCATAGACAGGTATAACTCAAAATTGTACCTATTATATATACTTATTTTCTATTTATGTTTTTTTTTCTTTTTTTTCTTTTAATTTACAGTTCATGAACATATATTTTCCAAATTTCCAGTACATGAACACATATTTTCCAAATTTACAATACATGAACACATATTTTCCAAATTTCCAGTACATGAACACATATGTTCCAAATTTACAGTACATGAACACATACAGTATTTTACAAATATTAGGGATGGGTGGGAGGGATCTCGCTGGGGCATAATGGCTAAATGGCGCCAACTGCCTATTAGTGGCTCCGTCCCCTGGCTAGCCACCCCCTCTTCCATACTCCCGGGCCTGGCAGGTCATGTGGCCCTCCTACCAACCCCAGGAGGCCTGAAGAGGTATACAGCCCTTTATGACCTAAGCAAGGACCAGTGGGTATGTCCGTATAATACTTTGGACATAACTCACTCCCTGAATAAATGACTAGACACAACACACTTCTTGGGATAACGTACTGGCCACAGCGTTTATTGGTAAACATAAATTCATGTAATAACAATACCAATAATTAAGTAAACATAAACAAGTGAGGGGAGGAGACTGACCCGAGACAGTACACTCTACTACCTGAACCCTTGTCTAGGGCCTACCGTGATGGAACATCTATACCACTGTAGGGTAGTATATCACCCACTTTACCACTGTCCCGGCGACTCCCCTCGCCACCCGCCACAGAGAAGGCCGCAGAATACCTTTGCGACATTTGACCCCCCCCCCAACAAACGCCATGGCCAGCCCCATCCTACCTAGCCCTTAATGCTAAAAGCTCCACCTCCACCAGGTAAAATCAAGAATTATGGGCTACCATTGCTCCAGCATACTACCTAAAGGCTAAACTTGCCTTTTTTCTCCTCATATGGGCCTTAATTGTCCCTTCAACACCGCTCCTGCAAGCTAACCAATGTGGCAGCTGTTACCATGCGTGATCCTTTCCTAACCCTTGATAAAACCTGTTGCAAATAGTGCCACTCGCCACCTGCTCATCCAACTGATGACTTTGCCCATCTCCATAACCAACCGATCGTACTTTCATCTGACGTGGGCCACACGGCCCAGCTGTAGCCATGAATCGGCAGCTGAGACGAAGCACCTACTCGGTCCGATATACAAATATCCCATGATCCAACATCACAGACTACGAACTTCCCTTCTCTAAGCCACAGGGCTAAAACAGCCCAGCGGGCTGTTACAGTGTCTGTTCATGCACAAAGCCAGTGGGTACCAAGTTCCGGCACGGAATAGACCCAGCTCTGACTGCCTGTCACCAAGTTGCAGAATCGTCCTCATAGGGAACCACCTATCACAAACCAAGTCATGCGTTGAGGTCCAAAAACCCTGTTACCACAAAAGGAGAGCGATCAGTGTACCTCGGACACTGTAACTATCTCCCTTTTCCACTTGTTCCCCTTGGACCACTGCGGCCACATGGTCACCTGATCACCTTAGGATCTCACAACCAAGAACCTGAGGTCACCAAAGCCTTGTCTGTTTACACCAATCTCTCACTACCCGCATACTAGCAGGAAAGAGAGATGGCTGTAGAGAACCCCAAGGCTTTACACTTTTCACAGACCTCTTTCCACATAGTGGTATCTCCGGCCCTTGGGAAAGGCTACCACTTGCTTTCCATCCCTTTGCCATACCTACTGTGACACCTTGCTCCATTTGCAATGCCGATACTTCCTAGGTCAGGTCCTTCGGCCCCGTCCGTTTTGAAAGGCAGCGGCTCCCACCAGACGCCCCACCTCGGGGGAAACCCTCCTCCAGGCCTTAACTTACCGAGAAACCTCGACCTAGCCCGTTCACCACTCACTGACCCCCATGCGCGGCGGGCGCACCAAACCGTCCTTACCATAAGGCATACATTTTTTGTGCGCGACTAGACAGGACCAGTCAGCCAACCTGTCCTGAAACCTGGTCCCTGTATTCTTTTAAAACCACAAGCTCCCTTACTGGTACTGTGCTCAATCGTATCCAACCTTAACATGCTGGGTGGGATAATGCGTGACTGCGAGTAAATGTCCTGTACTCCAGCCCTATTGTCCGAATGTCGAGTAACTGCTCCCACACCGCCCGCAGACGAACAGGGCATACTCCTGAAAAATCTCCGAAGCCAATGACCTTATGCTACTCGACACCTACACAGTTGCCTAGAATACACCGTAGCCTGGATGAGAAAAGGATCATACTGCAGACAAACAAACCGTCCCTTCGAACCCCCATTACATGAGACGCCGGAGACATGGAGAAAATTGACTTCCCCCTCTGCATGCCAGAAGCAATGCAATGCCCTGAGGGTTACCCAACCTACCCGGGAGAACACACCCCAGATAGGGTACCCACAGCCTGCCCCTCACCAGCAGGATCCAAGACGAACCCCTTACAAGGTGAATAACCATCGCCACGAACACCGGAACCCAAACCAATGCCAGACGAACTCATCCCTTACCAAACATGAAATTAGCGATATGAAGAACTATCTGCACACCCAATGGGCAACAGATTACACCACTGACTCCGCAATATACTGGAATGACCCGCCCAGGACATACTAGGGTCCGAAAACTATAACACGGTAGAACTGTCCCACGAAACTGACATTGAATATGTATGGGCTTATGGCCCCCAAGCTAAACGCGAGCAACTAGCCCAGCACGACTAACAAGAGCCCGCACTTGCCCCCATTGACTTGGAAATATATGCCGCCCTACCTGGGCTACTGGTTTTCTACTCAAGCTCGTAACTCGCGGACCGTTTTTTAATTAAAACACTGTAACTCAGCCCTTTCCTAAGCCTGAAGCCATTGCGGGTCCCCAACTGACTTCCAGTGCTCAATTTTAATGAGTCTGATGAGCAGTTTATGAAGGGACAATGTGCCCACAAATGCCTCGCTCTTCAAACCTGGTTCAAGCATGGTTTCCTTTTAGCTTAGGTCTGCTGTATTACAACGCTTTTTTATTTTTTTTAAAGCCAAGTTTGGATTGTACACAAGCTGGGAAACCTATCCACGTACAGCTGTTCAAGCTTACCAGCTAACAGCGTGAAGGGGCCTATTACTAGTAACTCAACTATAACTACCTGCACCCGTGTTGAAACTACGCAGAGATACGGGGCTGATGTAACTAAAGCCAGGCAGACACATAACTGTCCACTACCAGAAACCGGAGACCCACACTAAACCCATGAGAAAGCCTACTCTGCGGAATCCCCCACACAAATACCTTATACTAGTAATACGGAAAGACACATGTACTCTAATCCTTTTTTAAACTAAGCTACCTTTGTACACCAGGCATGGTTAATTGAAAATGCTAAGGGTAAGGGCACCTACACCCTTATTATGGTTTTCAAAGCTAACCTTGACACTAGTGGCCTTAAAGGCCCAAAAAGGAGGCTGCTAATCCCTAGCATACTGGGCAACCAGACAGATTCCAATGTGACTCAGATGTTATTATCCAGTAATAAATATACTAAATATATACTAAATATTCTTGTAGCACCATACACTCTTGACATCTCTACTAGAAGTTACTTAGCTAAAGTCTTCGTTCAGCAACATTTGTAGCTTCTAATATAAATTCCTCTAATTTAAAACACTAGCGCCAAACCATTCCAATTCTACAATCATCTATTTTCTATATTTATTGTATTTGTGCACCTACACAAAAGAAAAAAAAAAAACAATCCCATCTGTTTAATAAGCTTGATTTGTGAGTGCTATGTGCAACTGAGTAGTGTGGGAGTGTCTGGGAGATCTCCAACTTTAATCAGCAAGTGTTTCCTTTGTGCACGACTCAAGTCTTCAGTGTATGGCGTAAGCAATTTAGATATAGAAGTATTTTATTTGTGAGAAGATTAAATACCCGCCTTTAAGAATGTTGTATGTAGTTGATATTACAATCACCTAAATTCCTTACGTTTTATAAAAATTGTATGTAGTCATTTCTGCTACAGTACTAAACCTACCCAAATGAATTTTTTATTAACATTTTCATATTTAGTAAGTCTGAAGCTTCTCATCTCCTGTTTAGTGCTCTTGTTTTTGCTCTAACTAAACAATAACAAAAAGAGAAAAAAGGACATACCCTATGGGCATGTTGTGTTCAATGGTTCCTGGTGAACAGATAGACCACATATGGTGACCAAGGTGAAATAGTGAAATAGTGTCCCATCATATCTTCAATTTTAACCACCGGTATATATATATATATATATATATATATATATATATATATATATATATATATATATATATTTATTTAAATATATATAAATATATAAATTTCAACAACAAAAAAAAGGATAGAGAGTACTTAGGCTATTACTAGAGGGATAGAAATATCTCTGGGGAGGATCTGCACAATATGTGCCTTGTCCTCAGCCTACAAAAACATCTAATAGTGAGGAACATGCTATAGCTGGATCAGGTACACCAATGAAGAAACTGCCTGACTTGCATTTCACATATTGCTCTTTCATGGTGTTAATGGAATTCAACCAGGTCTTTGTTCTTTCAGAAAATGAATCAAGAATTGAGAGATCTTGGAAACACTGTGCATACCAGTGGTAGTCAATCTGGTCCCTACCGCCCACAAGCTTTCATGGTGGGCAGAGGGATAATTGATAGGTGGTGTTGCTGACGAGAGAGCCTAGGGTCAGAAGTCAGGAACAGATTACTATATAGTAAGTACAGGGTGATACATAGCTAGGGTCATATGATTTATGTAACCAGAAATTAGATAAAGTTAATTAACTACGACACCGGTGGGCCACTATCTTGCCATGCACAGCAGGAAAAATCTGTACCTCTGCTAAATTAGCATTAAAAGGTGGACAACCCTTGGTGTGTACAACTACACACTAAAACACAAACAAGACTTTAGTTTACTTAAAAAACAGTCTCAGACAAGTATATCTCACAATTCTAACAACTGTCCAAATATGTGTTTGCCATGGACAGTATGTCAGTGAATCCACAACACAAACTGCAAACGACAAGTTGTGTTTGCCATGGACAGTATGTAAGTGTATCCACAACACAAACTGCAAACGACAAGTGGCCTGGAAGTGTGGTCAATCACATAAAGGCGATCAACTTAGCATCTTGCACACTATAATTTTCCTTAAGAAAACAGAAAATTTAAGGTCAGGGGTAGAAAAGCAGAACTGTGTGTCATCAGCATAGAGAGAGCAAATAGACGTGGACCCAAGACAGACCCCTAAGGCACACCAACAGGAAGACTTATAGGGAAGGAAGAGGTGTTAGAGAAAGAGACACTAAAAGTCTGGTTAGTGAGTTTAAGAGGAGAGCCAAGACAAAGCTTTGTAAACTGACACTGGGAAGACAGGAGAGTATGATCAATAGTGTCAAAGGCTGCATAAGAATTTGATACTAAATGAAAATATCACCCTTCACAACCCAGTATATATTTTTAATTAGATTTTTAAAGGAACATAACACTGCACAAATCATTGCTTACAGATCACATACGGATTATGTATACCAATTACCATCATATCATAAGAGAAGCAAAATATGTAATATCACACATTTTAGTATAGAAATCCCCTAATCCAGTTAATGTTCTGTCTTCATGACAAGATAAGAAACAAATACAGCATTACACAATAATAACTACATATAACAAACATACAAACATGGGTGTGCAAAGGATTTCAACTGTGGTTTTATTGGTGTGTATAATATTGGTCCCATAGGGACCATTTTAAGTTGCCTTATTTTTAGCATCTCCCATCGTTTGTGCAAAATCTATCTCAATTTGTCTATTACGATCCAGAATTATTTTTATCTCATTCCAGCTGGGAAGGGTACCTATCTTCCAATTTAGAACTATTAACCATTTGGCCACAAGAAGTATATGTATAATAATACCCCTTATTTTACAATCTAAATCTTTGGGAAAAATATACAAAATAATTACTTCAGGAGTTGGCATCAAATGAATTTTTGTTATTAGTGATATTGTTGAGGTACATAAGGATCAGAATTTTTGGATCCTGTTGCATAGCCACCACATGTGTATGTGTGTCCCATCTTCCAAACAACCTCTCCAACATTTCCATGAGTGTCCTAAGGAAGCAATTTTGTTCAGAAATTTTGGCACTATATACCATCTACAGTATGCAGAATTTTAAACTGGGTGTCTCTTAGTGTAACACATTTAAAAAGGTTCAATTTAACGGTATATGTAGAGACCATTCTCACAGTGGCATGACTGCTATGTTGAAATTACTGGTACCTCCGGTACATTGCTACATTGTGTGTGTGCGTGCATCAATTGAATTCATTTACAGATGGAATAGACTACTGGCTTATTCAGGTAACCAGGAGAAATACAGGGTAAACATGGGTAACAGATTGTATATATGCACAGGTATACCCCGCTTTAAGCTACCCCGCTTAGAGCTGATTTGCTATAGAGCTGTTTTTCCCTGCCAGGCCCCTTTTTAATGCTAAACCCTGTTATAATGCAGTTTTTTCCTGCCAGATCCCTTTTAACGCTCTCATTCGCTATAGCACTGCCTCACTATAATGCTGTTTTTGCCTCCCGGACCACTTTTAACGCTCTGATTCACTATTGCACTGTTTCCCCCCCCAAAGAAAACAGAATCCAGGATGACCCAGAAGCTTCAACATCAATAATTTAAGGTTTATTTCTACTAATGTTCAGTTTATGTTAGTGTTATGTTTGCTGTTTCTTTAAAGTGCATATAAAACCAAAAAAGTTTAAATTTCAATTGAAATTGTGTTTTCTTTTCATTATTTCCTCTATCTTCCCCATGTAAAACTGCCCCGTTTAAAGCTTTTTCACTCCTATTGTCTGGAACCTATCTACAGCGTTACACGAGGTATAACTGTAATATATATATATATATATGTAAGCTGTGTATTATTTTATATTTTTATTAATATTGTAGTTTGTGTGAAACGTTTAATGCTTCATCCTAAAAGCTATTTCAGTAAGCATTTTAATGTTTAACTCTGTATTAACAATGTGTAAATCTCTTCAACCCTTCATGATTTTACACTAATTTAGCTGCCAGCAAGACAAGTCTCATAAAAAGCACTGTTCAGACCATAACTGGAATCAATAAGGGAACTCACACAATAAATGCTCTTTGAAGACTGCACATTAAATATGCTGTTTTTGTTAAATATCTAAAAAATGATATAGCTGCTCACAGCTGGAATGTAAGACGTGTATTTAGTATTGAGTTAAATAAAAGAACTTCAGCTAAATGTTTGACTTCACAAAGAAAAATGTTGGCATGATATTTGCGCAAAACATCTCCATGTTCGAAAAGGACAATGCAATTCATCTTGTCCAAATCTGGAAGAAAATTGTATTCTAAAAATATGAACAATTATGCCAAGTGAAAAAGAAGAGTTAAAGGAACAGAGTTATAAAAAAAGACATATTACATACATGAAGATTTCTAAATGAGCATTTACAGAGTCTCTATAAAACATTGTTGGGCAATGGAGTGAGAAAGTCAATTTGCACAGCTATTTTCCTCAATCCAAAGCTAGGATATCACAACCTTTGTTCCACTTTATTAAGGACTTTTAACTAAAAGTAAAAAAAATATCCATCAAACCAAAGTTACGCCGGTTGCGCCGAAGTCGCTCATCGCGTGGCTTGCGAGCCCCACGATGAGCGCCCTTGGCGCAAATGGCTTGCTTTGCTTATCGAGGCTCGCAAAGCGTAACCAACACCGTAAGCGTTACGAACAGCACCGCAGTTCCACAAATATTCGAGTGATGTTGTGTGATATCTGGTACTGCTTGCACACTTAACAATATATTTGCCCCTAACTTTATGCGATAGACCCACTCTGACAACAACCTCTTTTAGCTCACTTTGCCCTTCACAGGGAAAAATATCCTGTAGTATATCAGTCTGGTCTCACTCACTAGAGTGATCCAGCCCCGAAATACCAGGCAATTCTACCCTGAACAAGAGAAACGGCAATCCCCGGACTTACGTTTCAGCCTACAGTGAGGTTTAGCTAATTCCCTATGGCACAGTGAGGTAGGGGTCCCATATCACCCTTAGGGAGACTAATCCCTAAGGGTTATTTGAATAAACAAAATACCCAAATAGAGGTGCTCAATCAGAGAACAAACTAACCTTATATTTCTCAGTGTGAGTGAGCTAAAAGATGCTGCTCTCGAGTGGGTTGTCCATAGAACTAACCTATTAAGGTTAGTTCCTTCTCTGATTGAGTACCTCTATAATGGTATTATGTTCAAATAATATCTTAATTTTAGCATGCTCTTCTAGTGAGTGGAAGCTACCATGATAGTCATACTTCACTTTGAAGCTACAAGGAGGGGGGGGGGGGGGGGGGTAGATGCAGAACAGGGTAAGTATGGCTTGCAAATATATTTGTAAGTTGTCTCTACTAAGCAAATATGAGGCAGGGGGGAAAGTATCTAATGCTGAAATATTATCTGAATTATCTGATCACTCAACAAACCCCCTTACCCCTGCCTCACTCCATCCTTACAATGATGCATAGATAATACATTTTAGTAGAACATACCCACTCAGTCTCCAAGTCAGCAGGGAGTATGGAAGACACAACAGGCACAAGCGGTGCTAAAAAAAAACCAGAATAATAATAAATAAAATGTACTACTAAATGTACTATTGCATGATGTGTTTAAGGACTTAGAGGTGCAACTGGAAAAAAATCTTAATTGATAAGATACATCTGCTTTGAAACACTACATTGTCTTATGTGCAGTCACCTCTAGTTTGAGCACTAATTTGAGCACTAACCCATGTATAGCGCTACAGAATATGCTGTTGGGATAGAAATAAACGATAACAATAATCTTTTTATGCAGGTGACTCAAAACAATGGTCCCGATGCCTCAGTCTAATCAGATATAATAGTTGTCGTAATTGCGAGTTTGTCGGTAAAGATATGTTAAATGTTACGGGCTTGCGCATTCGCAATGAGCGCAGAAGGCATTCATTGCCTGGCACACGATGAGTGTGAGGCATGCAACACTTTGAAAAAAATACGACTTTAACACCCGCCATTTTTTTCAAGCCTGTAACTCAGAAGCCGTCAGTAGACCTCCAAAATATGCCAATTATTTCAAAAATGAACTTACAACCTCACACACAGCACAAGGGGAGAGGCAGGGAGCCTGTGAGTAAGGTTGTAAGCTAATTTGAGGATTAATTGGCGTTTTTAGGAGATTGAAAATCGGCTAAGCAAGGAAATAAATGGTGGCCGTAAACCTGGAATTGTTTGAAGAAAAGGCTCAAAATAAGGCCGGAGGCAGTAACACTTAGGCGATTATCGCGAGGACCGAAGACTTTGAAAAGAGAACCAACGGCGCCTATTGTGAGGCACGCAAGACTTGAAAAAGGGATAGATAGGTGCTCAATGGGAGCCACGCAAGACTTGATCAGGGAGCGAGAGGAGAAAGACACAGGGGAGGGAGAGGGTGGAGAGGGTGGAAAGAGACACAGGGGTGGGAGAGGGGGGAAAATAGATACAAGGGAGGGAAATGAGGGAAATAAACACAGGGCAGGGAGAGGGGGAAACAGACACAGGGGTCAGAAAGTGGGAAGAGGCTCGCAATGAGCACCAAAGGTGCTCATTGTGAGGCATGAAAGTAGCGGGTTGGCCAAGGCCCGTAAAGTAGACGGTGGTAGTTGGCCGAAGGCGCTCATTGCAAAGCCTGCATGTTAGAGGGGGGACAGCCTTACATTGTGTGGCAAACAGCATTGCCAGTCTTCAAATTTTATTGCCATCATTTTTGACGGGTAAGTCACTAGTCATTAAATAATGACAATGATCTCACATTAACAAAATATATAATTTGCTGTTTTTGCGTGAATTATAGAGGCTGACTTTCGCCTCAAAATTGCAAACTACAATGTTAGCATAATGTACAAAGATGCATTTTTATAACATTCAGTTATGAAAGTACTTATATAGAGAGTTTGAAAGTATACCATATTTTGAAAGTACACTGTGTCAATTTAAACTAACTTAGCTGTGATATAGATTACACACATGCTGATCTATCACACTCGCTATTCGGCTTTAGCACAGCAACTCAGTTTATCTAACAGGAAACTGACATGATAATTCCAAATATTTTTCAAGTTGCTATTTTGTAGCGTTGTCCAAAAATTCCCAACTGCAATGGAACTGAGGCTCTCACACATCTGTTTTCACACATATTTGGCAAACCTTAGCTGTCAATTGATGCCAAATATTCATTGGAAAAAGACGAGTATTGAATCAAATCTGGCATGTTATCTGGTATATTAAGAGCCAAGAAGATGACATTTCTGCTCTAACGAACCATGTGTTCAATAAACAGGGCACATCAGTTTGACAACATGTTTGTTTTCTCCAGGTGATTTAGAAAAGCATTGTATATTTAAAGATATTTTGATTTTTAAATTATTTGCAGAACAGAATAATTATACGAGTACATGGGAACTATTTAAACTGAGAATAGTGAAAATAATCAATCTTCCGTTGTCTAAGGAAGCAAGATTGACGCATTTACATTGGATTTTGAGACTTGAATTCATTGATGTAATAGCAGGTCTGCAATGCTATACCTCCTAACTGTCCATCTTATCATGACAGGTATTAATCTCCAGGTAACACAGACACCTCAGGAACCATGTGCATAAACTACTATTGCCCAGACTCAGATTGTCTTCTAGGGGTAACTTCATTATACCACATAGAGTGACTGACTGTTAATCAGCCTGTAGGTCAATCAAAATCAGGAACCAGTATACCATAAACTTGTGGTTAGTGAGTTTCAGTAATAGAACCAATATCTCAAGCTTATGGCCTGAAGAACAAGTTCAGTTAATAACAAGCCCATTACTGCCACCAGTATGGGACAACCTGCATAGAGGTTACACATAAGGGGTATGGTGGCTCTAAGTGATTGGTATTATATTACAAATCACAAGAGGTACTCCCTGATATAAATAGGACAAGTATAATAGTTATGTTTAGAGAAAATAGAAAAGATCCCTTTAAGTGGGGCACACCCTGACCCAATCTCTCTGAAAAGAGTACAAATTAAATTAAAATGTAATCTTTATTGACATAGTTAAAATAATAATAATAAAAACTTGAAACAAGGACACTGTACAAAGAGAGTTATTGATCAGAGTCTATATTGGCTGAATTCACAAACTATAGATTGAAATGTTACTTGAAAGAGGGTATGGATCCTGTCAGTTCACCAATTGGTAAATCAGAGCCTCTAAAAAGTGCTATGAGTAATAAGTCCACAAATAGTTAATAAAGTGCTAGTGTAAAAATATATGATACACGAAGGATAAATCTTCAATGATAAAGTGCTAATTATAGTGTTGTTACTGATAGACAAGACCAAAAAACTAGATAATACAGTCAGATGTATTGGCATATACAATGGAAAGTGGCATGACATAAAAAGGATCATTGATAAGCATTGGGAAATCTAATTAGATGATAAGCCCTATCTCAATGAGAGAGCACAAATAACAAGTCGGAGAACAAACAAATTTATGAGATACAGAGCCTCATTCAATTGAGCATTCGGGCGATCCTGTAGCCCATAAGTGAGGTCGCAAGTTTTTGTTATTACAAGCAATTATTCAATTGGTGTCTTTTTGCGGGCTCCAAATGGGTTTTGAGTTACAGCCTTGAAAAAATGGCGATGGTTAAACTCGTAACTTACAGCCTCCAGAGACCTTTGATCTTTCAAGGCCGCAAGACTTCTGATTGCAAAAAATCTCACATACCTATTCAATTGCAAAAATCGCTCAACAACGTAGCTGCAATCAAGCCCGCAAACGCCCAATGGTGGCCCAAAGCTTACGAGTTCCAAATAGGAACCGCAAAGGGTTTACAGGCTAGTTTGTAACACTGCAAAAGGCAATATAAAGACACAAATGCACTTTAAAATATGGGGAAAGCAATAGAATTCATTACAATTACATGCACAATAACTCCCAACTATCAAATATAGCAAAAAATTAAATTGTATGTTCCCTATAGGCTGTAATGGCCATGCATATGCCAATATGAAAAGCCATGCTGCAACATGCTGAAAGCTATTAAAGACACACTACCTCATTCAATTGCAACACACATGCAATGGCTGACATATTAACCCTTTCACACTCACAGTGGCTCTAATGTGGACCCTAAAAATACAAAGATCATCTTATACACATTTCACTCATCACATCTACATTGGGACAACAAATAGGAGCCAACTTACAACGCCACATGGCATATATCAAGTACCAGGAGAACATTTCACATATGATTGTTCAGTCCCTCAGTTGTGTCCGGCTCTCAGTGATCATATGGACTGCAGCACACCTACTTATGTCTCTGTCTGTGCGTATCCATAAGGTTTGCATACCAAAGATGGGTTGCCAGTTCCTTCTACAGTGGACTGTGATTTGTCTGACCTCTCTGCTATCACCTGCCCACCTACAGTGGCCCTACATGAAATAGCTCACAGCTTCATTCAGGTACACAAGCCCCTTCATCACCACCATTTAGCAATCCACAAGGGGACCAGGGGAATATACACCATACTAATCTACTCAACCCATCAGGAAGGGCAGCAAAAACATATGGAGGCTATGCAGAGGCACGTGGGGCAACAGCCAACTCACTTCCATCAGGAATAGCCTCCGCTATACCCATCCTAGAAACTCCCACGCCATTGCTGGTGGCCATGTGTCAAGATGTATAACCATTCCCATTTGGTGACCTCCCATTAAGTTTTGCTGTCAATCAATTCACATAATTACCTGTCATATTGCTATCAGGTCTTCAGGGGAATGTTAATACTCAGAGTACTCACAGTATCACTAATTTGACTTTCCATTTGTATTAACCATTTATTATCATTATATCTGATATATATTATGATATGATATCTGATGCTATTATTACTATTTTAATTATTATTGTTATATCATGTATTAATCTATTGCACAGTAACTCGGTCTCATTAGTTTACAGAACAAGGAATATGACACAAATGGAATGTATGTGGATGTCCCAACACACTGACATGGTGAGAACTGTATAAAAAAAGCTTAATTTCATAGACAAAGCACAATCTTAAATGGACAAGACTGTGCATTAACATCATGGATGTGGTGTAGGTGCGTACCGGAAGGGCAAGAGGTTGTGCTTGTGAACAAGGGGATAACCAAAGGAGGTAATGTCATAGTCTAGAATAAGCATGATGCATTACACTTACCACAGTCACATGTGGTCACTACACCACTGCAACCAGAATCTGGTGAGAAAAAGGCTCATCAAAAATCATTCAATGTAATTGAAGAAACCATTAATGTGCATAGCACTTACAACTTGTCTAGACCTGCTCAATTAAACAGATTAACATAATAATGGTTAATGTCATACAGATCTAATCCACAGTATGTTGTCCGATATTAAGGAATAATCTGAAATTGATTAGCAGAAAATGTGAAACAGAAAGAGGAGGTTAAGGAACATGCCTTCATGGTCGTGAAATTGGGCTATTAAGACTTACAGAGACAAGAACAAGATATCAATCAGAACCCTATTTGGACTGACTTCAACATCTCATCTCAAAGGCAATCCACATTGAACATCAATTGCAGAAATATTTAACATAACCATACGTGTACACACTATGTAGCCAGCCATTAGTATGTCAACATTAATCACTATAATAGTTATCAGTTTACGGAACGCTTACAATGTTGGTCAGAAATGCGAGTTTCACGAAGCGAGGTGACCGTTTGCGCCCCGTAGGGCCGAAACTGCGAGCATCACGAAGCGAGGCAAGGTTTCGACCACGCGGGACTTAGGCTGCAATGAGCAACAAAGGTGGTCATTGCACTGCTAGCCACCGCAAAGCAAGCAGTTGAGGCACACAGGTCTTAGGCTGCAAGGAGCGCCAAAGGCACTCATTGCACTGCATACCTCGCAAGGCGGGGCGAGCAGTTGAGGCACGAAGGATTTAAGCGGCCAGCAGTTTCAAGCGACTGTGAGCCTCACAAAGCAAGGCGAGCAGTTGAGGCACGCGAGTGCGAGGGTTGGAACTGCGAGCCAAGCTCGTAACTCGAAGAGCATGAAAAACAAACAAAATAATTTAACAAAAAGAATAACACACACAACACAGGGGGAGAGCCAGGAAGCCTGGGAGTGAGGTTGCAAGTGAATTTGAGCCATATTTGGGGTTCTTCTGCAATCAAAAAACGGCAAAGCGAGGAAAAAAATGGCGGACGAAAACAGTAATAATTTGGAAACTGGGTGTAAGCGAGGATGAGCAAAGCCAGGCATGCGGGACTTAGAAAATACACGACGGCAAAGACAGTAACATTTACACCAACAACACCAGTCACACGGGACGAAAATAAAACCAACGGCAGTCAGCGTGTAACACGCAAACATTCAGGACACATACAGAGGACAAGCACACACGGAAGAGACAGGGGGGAGATGCTGGAAAGAGGCACATGGCATTCCCAAGCACAAAACTTGCAGGTTATCGAAACCTGTAATAAGCGGCCCGTACAGTAGGCGGGAGGAAAGGGTCGCAATGAGCACCAAAGCGCTCATCGCGGGCTCACGATGAGCAACGCGAGCAGCAGAGGCTTGCAATGACTGCTCAGCGTGGGGTTCGCTGTGAGCGCCGAAGGTGATCAGAGCAAAGCAGGAAAGTTGAAGTACACGGGGGGAGAGGCTTACAATGAGCACCAAAGGCGCTCAGCACAGGGCTCGCGATGAGCTCCAAAGGTGCTCAGAGGAACAAAAGCCTCACATTGTGTGGCAAACAGCAATGCCAGCCTTATAATTGTAATCCCGTCATTTTTGACGGGCAAATGCTTGGTACAAAATAATATTAATTGTGGAGAGTGGATGAGGAGGACTTAGGGCAGGGGTTCTCAATCCTCTATTCAGGAGCCATCAGACAGGCTATGATTTATGGAAAACAATAAATGAGGCAAATAGTATTCAACAGATGGTGGAGCCTCAAATTGCTTCACATGTAAATTCACACAGTGTTTGTCTCAATTCATGGTCTGTGTGGTGGGTCCTGGGGAAAGGTTTAACAACCACTGTCCTGGAGGATGTTCACTCCTACTTCCTCTTTCTGAGCACTGGGTCCAAACCTTCTGGAACCACGTGCTTCTTCCCTCTACCACGGCCAGGAGGTGTTGGATTGAGGGGTGCAACCAGCTGTAGTGGTTGGCTGTAAGTGGTGAGATGAGGAGGCTGTAGGCTCTGGCTGTGGTGGAGCCTCTGGAACCGAAGGCTGGAGTGTAGGCACCTGGGCTTCAGCCAACTGCACCAGCAACGCCAAGTGATGTGTCTGGTCTTGTCTGTCCCTATGAGTCATTTGCTCGTACCTGTCCATCCAAAGATCATGCCTCCTCACCTCACCATATATTGCTCAGATAGTTTCCGTCTGCCCGGTAGCAATTTATTTTTCTTTCTGACGTGGCAGCTGAGCTGTCAGCTGTTGGACTGCTCCGATCTTGCACTCATCAGCCAAGCGGATGTGCTGATATATGGTCTCTGATGTGCTGTGGTGAGGCCAGAGGTGTTGCCCGTTGTGATATGTACCCCATAGGGATAGGGATGGTGTTGCCAGTAGGGATTATGTTGCCAATGGATATGGTGCTTTTGCCAATGGAGATGATGCTGTTGACAATGGAGATGGTGCTGTTGCCCATCCGTATGGTGTTGAACCGGTCTGTGGTGGCAGCAATGACTGTGACATCAACAGGTGCGACAAGAGCTGGTGTAACAATGGCTGCGACATGAGCTGGGGCAACAATGGCTGTGACATCTGCTGGGCCAACTGCTAGGAGAACCACTGCTGTGGCAGCATCTCTTGTGTGGCCCGGTCAGGAGTGGGAGGGGATTGAGGTCTGGCACACGTATTGCTGGAATATCACCAGGTGGCAGTAGTGGGCCTGTTGAGAATGGTCTCCATGAGCTCGACATCCCTGCAGATGGTTGGTGGCTCATTGTACTTCAGTAATTTGAAAGTGCTGGGAAAGTGCCCATGATGCATGTGAGGGCCCGGTGGGTGATTCCCACAATGGTCCTACTGCGGATTGTCCAGCCTCCTGTGATGGGCCCGGGCCCTGGGCTTCCTCCACCACCACCTGCCTTGATGATAGCCGTGCCTCTGGTGAAGCCACCGCGTATGTCTCTGCGGGTGGGGTATGCCTCCTGGGTACTGAAATGAGAGGACAATAGTATTTGAGTATTGATTATCTGAACAATTTTTTGCTGTGTGTTTCCATATCCCTGACATCATGGTCACTTGCAATTGGCTGTGGTAATTGTTTCCCACAGATAAACATTGAGCTCTATCATGATCATTGTGGATCGTGACTTTTTAAACGGTTCAGTGTCACATGGGGAAGATGGGAATAGGAGAACCCATTACAAAATATATACAATACACCTTGTGTGTCTACATTTGGGGGCACATACCCCTCCCTCTTCTGCTCTCCTCCAACTGTACCTCCCCTTCCTGGCCTGCTGCCCCCTCTCCCTCTCTCCATACCTCTATCTCTCCTCTTTTCCTCCTCCATTGTTTCCCTCTCTCTCCTCACTCTCCACCTCCTCTGGTGTTTCTCTCTCTAGCATTCTCTATCTCTCTCTCTCTAACACTCTCTATTTCTCTCTCTGGCACTCTCACTCGCTCTCTCTAACACTCTCTATTTCTCTCTCTGGCACTCTCACTCGCACTCTAAAAACACTATCTCTCTCTAACACTCTCTATCTCTCTCTGACACTATCTATCACTCTCTCATTCACTGTCTATCTCTATCTCTTTCTCTCACAAACCCACCAACGCCTAGACCTATGTATTGACTTTCTCAGCTACAGCACAGTCAAAGAATTACAGTTTTCACAGTCTTTAAAACCGGTTCCTGCAACGTTGATTGGCGTCCTCTGCTTCCTAAAAACTTACAGCCTTGACTGTTTTTGATGAGCTTCATTGGATCCGATACCCGGAAGCGTTACAGGTGAAAACAGGCTTTACAGGCTTAAGGCTTCGGGCCGTAATTTGCGCCCTTGCTCAATTGAATAGCATGGCAATCTGAGGCAATTGAATGGTGGCCACACTCTCTACTAGACACTTAAAGAAAAACAGAAGAACAACTAGGCTTCAGGGAACAAAAGGCTGCTTCAAATGTCAGTCATGCAAGGCATGTAAATATGTCAAACCAAGAAAAACATTTCCCTCTGCAGATGGAAGTAAAAACTTCAAAATCAATAATTTACTTAATTGTAAATCGGAGGGAGTGATTTACTTATTGATATGCAAATGTGGGATGAGATATGTAGGTAAAACCTGTAGAGAACTCAGACGAAGAATTCTTGAGAATTTGTACAGTATTAATAAAGAGTATGATACTCCAATAGCTGTACATATTAATACTAAACATAGAGGTGACACCAATGTCATCCAGTTTATAGCTATTGACAGTATTAAAAAAATTTTTTTTAGAACGGGTGACTTGAATGAAGAAGTGAGGCTAAGTGTATTTATACATTGAAAACTAAAAGAACCCCACAAGGCTTTAATGAAGGATTCACCTTTCCCCCCTTCATTTAAACTTGTATTTCATACACACAGGACCTGTCATCGAATAACATCTCATTCTTGTCCTTGGATCAAGTCATGCTAATATAAACTTTCTATTGGGCAAATAGAATGTCATCAAGCTCACGTGAGCACACAATAAATTATTGTGGGCAAATAAGTGTAAATATTTTGTAAATAATTTGTAATTAATACTTTAACTCATGGATTTAAACCATCATTAACATGTGAAAGTGTGTCCTAAACATATGAGAATTATTAATATTTCTTAATATAATGAGTGTGGCAAATAGGTTGATTTTTCAAATAAAATCACACCTAATGAGAATTTATAAGAATTGTCATTATATTGCTAAAGTGTTACAGTGCCTTGCCACAGTATTAACCCCACATTTTTGTGTGTTTTGTTCCCTCAAAACCTGGAACTAACATTGATTGTTTGAGGATTTGCATCATGTAATTTACAGAACATGCCCACAACTTACATTTTTTTTGTATTATTATTATTGTGAAGCAAACAACAAATAGGACAAAATAACAGAAAAAGTCATTGTGCATAACTATTCACCCTCCTAAAGTCAATACTTTGTAGAGCCATCTTTTGAGGCAATCACAGCTCCAAGTTGCTCTGGATAAGTCTGTATGAGCTTGCCACTGGGATTTGTGCCCATTCCTGCTTGTAAAACTACTCCAGCTCCTTCAAGTTGGATGGTTTGCGCTTGTGAACAGCAATCTTTAAGTCTGACCACAGATTTTCTATTGGATTGAGGTCTGGGCGTTGACTAGGCCATTCCAACACATTTACATGTTTCCCGTTAAACCACTCAAGTGTTGCTTTAGCAGTGTGTTTGGGGTCATTGTCCTGCTGGAAGGTGAACCTCTGTCCAAGCCTCAAATCACACATAGAGTGGTACAGGTTTTGCTCAAGAATATCCCTGTATTTAGCACCATGCATCTTTCCCTCAACTCTGACCAGTTCCCAGTCCCGGCTGCTGAAAAACATCCCCAAGGCATGATGCTGCCAACACCATGTTTCCCTGTGGGAATGGTGTTCTTTGGGTGATGTGATGTGTTGGGTTTGCGCCAGACATAGCATTTTCTTTGATGGCTGAAAAGTTCAATTTTAGTCTCATCAGACCAGAGCACCTTCCTCCATACATTTTGGGAGTCTCCCACATGCTTTTTCGCAAACTCAAAAAGTGCCATTTTGTTTTTTGCTGAAAGTAATGGCTTTCTTCTGGCCACTCTGCCATAAAGCCTAACTCTATGGAGTGTAAGGCTTATTGTCGTCCTATGTACAGATACTCCAGTGTCTGCTGTGGAACTCTGCAGCTCCTCCAGGGTTACCTTAGGACTCTGTGCTGACGATTAATGCCCTCCTTGCCCGGTCCATGAGTTTTGGTGGGTGGCTGTCTCTTGGCAGGTTTGCTGTTGTAGAAAGAAAAGTGAGGATTTGGATTTCCCAGGGTGTTTTCCACCCCAATATAAAGTATAAAAAATGGTGGGATAAATATAAACAAAAGTAATTTTATTGAGTAAATGACAGCGGCGTCTTTAAAAACAGAGAATGTTAAAACACTAATAGAGGGAATAAAAAAAAAAAAAAAAAAAAAGGGCAGATGTAGGGAATAGTAAATAACCCTGAAGCACTAGTATTGTGCAATGTATAACTCTAAAGTGAGTGGGTACTACTATTCACACCTAGCGGGCGAGCCAAAGTAATTGCAAAGAAATCCCAGGGCAAAAAAACCCTATTGTTAAATAAATGGTATATATATAAAGCACCCTTATGCCTAAATAAATGTCCTCCAAATATCTAGAGGGTACATGAAACGAAGCAATATTCTTGCATAAACATAGGGTATAGGTCACTTGATGTCTTTCTGACAAACCTATTGCACTTAAATAAAGGTACTAAGAGGTTGTACCTATATGAGTCAAACTTAAAAGGAGCTCAACCTAGAATACAGACAAAGTTTCAAAAACAGCTATATGTTACACAGCATAGGATACAAGCTGTGTCTGTATACACTTATTGGTATCAAAAAGTGCCTACAACTGTATATAAAAGGTAGAGACTGCTCCCCAACTGTAAGGATTACAATAGGTTATATAGAGTACTTGTAGACATAGGGCCTCATTCTATTAGCGGCCGTAAATCGGCCGTAAGGCTGCGATTCCTTGCGGGGGTTCAGTTAACTCGCGATTCTATTATACGGCCCCACAAGGATCTCCTTTTACGGCCGGCCGCATATCTTGGAACCGGCCGTAATCTCAGAAATATAAAAACTGAAAAATAAATTCAAGCCTGCACTGTACAGCTCTGTAAATGCTAGGGATCATATTGGGGGACATGAGGATTAAAAGTAACCCACTCTCAAGCTTGCACATCTGCCCAAACCCGAGTTCAAATTAACTGTTTATTTTCCGGCTGCGGCGTGGGCGTGTCTGAGGTGCTCCAAGCACTCTGGACTTTTTACATGGATATTTTACGGATATTAAAAATAAAATATTTTACGGATTTGAGTACAGGATAATTATGTGCTATTTTTTCTAACACCTAAAATCCCTTTATAGTCTTCGCAAAGTGCAGGATGGCTTTATTTAAGCTATTTTATGTGCTTAATTGGTGCTAGCGAGACCTCTTTCCTGCAAGTAAGCTGCGGCTCGTTTTTAGCCTTGCAGAGAGGTTTCCCGGAGGAATTGAATTGCAAAACTCTTGCGGCCGTTTTAGATCAAAGGCTTTCCTCTGGCGCGAGCGGCCGCAAGAGATAGCAAGGCACCGGCCGCAAGCCTGCCGGAGCCTCCGGCCGTAAGGGAATAGAATAGCCGAATAGCTTGCGGCCGGTCCTTGCGGCACCGCAACGGCTGCGGCCGCTAATAGAATGAGGCCCATAGTATGCCACTAGTGGGATATAAGGGGCTTTAAACTAGGCCGTAACTGTAGCAGATTCGCGCTTCCTGGAAAGCTCGACCGCTAGGTTTGCAACGCGCATGCGCACATCTAATGTGATGACGTGCGCAGCGTTGTTGCTAGGAGCCTGACGCGTTTCGACGTATCACGTCTTTGTCAAAGGAAAGTTGTATAACGCTGTCTCCAAGAGCTTTATATAGGGAGCTGTCTCCTAGGCAACATGAAAATAGTGAATATATTGCCCATAACAGGTTTGCTGTTGTGCCATATTCTTTCCATTTGGTTATAATAGATTTGATGGTGCTCCTGGGGATCATCAAAAATGTGAATATTTTTTTATAACATAACCCTGACTTGTACTTTTCAACAACATTGTCCCTTACTTGTTTGGATAGTTCCTTGGTCTTCATGGCAGTGTTTGGTTAGTGGTGCCTCTTGCTTAGGTGTTGCAGTCTCTGGGGCCTTTCAAAAAAGGTGTTTATATGTAATGACAGATCGTGTGATAATTAGATTGCACACAGGTGAACATCATTTCACTAATTATGTGACTTCTGAAGGTAATTGGTTGCACCAGAGCTTTTTATGGGATTCATAGCAAAGGGGGTAAATACAAACGCACATGCCAATTTTCTGTTTTCTATTTCTAAAAAAATATTTTTCTGTATATATTTTTCTCATTTCACTTCACCAACTATTGTGTTCCGATCCATCACATAAAATTCATATTAACAAAACATTGAACTTAACGCTGTAATGTAACAAAATAGGTAAAAAGTTAAGGGGGTGAATACTTTTGCAAGGCACTATATATATTATCATCAAGATAGAGCTCACTTTTTATGATGGTATATACACAAATATTAGAGGTTATATTAATAAACCATTAATGGCTTAAATCTATTGGAAATCTAATTTACAATCTATTTTGATTGTAAAATTCTAATTCCTCTCCATAAAAGTGCATTTGATTACATACACATTCATATAATAGAGCTTTACTTTATAATACAAATACTGGTGCTTTAAAAATATTTGGCCCTAGGACTGACACTTTATATCAATGAAGATTGTCATTATACTTATGATTGCGATATACAGTATATATATATATATATATATATATATATATATATATATATATATATATATATAAACAGTGTGGGGGGGGGGGAGTATTTGATCCCCTGCTGATTTTCAACGTTTGTACACTGACAAAGAAATTATCAGTCTATAGTCTATAATTTTAATGGTAGGTGTTTTTTAACAGTGAGAGACAGAATAACAAACAAAAAAACAAGAAAAACACATGTCAAAAAAGTTATAAATTGATTTGTAGGTCAGTGAGGGAAAAAAGATTTGATCCCCTATCAATCAGCAAGATTTCTGGCTCCCAGGTGTCTTTTATACAGGTAACAAGCTGAGATTAGGAGCACTCTCTTAAAGGGAGTGCTCCTAATCTCAGCTCTTTACCTGTATAAAAGACACCTGTCCACAGAAGCAATCAATCATATTCCAAACTCTCCACCATGGCCAAGACCAAAGAGCTGTCCAATGATGTCAGGGACAAGATTGTAGACCTACACAAGGCTGGAATGGGCAAATGGAAGAGACACAAAATAACTGCCAGTCTCCCTTGGTATGATGCTCTATGCAAGATCTCACCTCGTGGAGTATCAATGATCATGAGGAATCAGCCCAGAACTACACAGGTTATCTTGTTAATGATCTCAAGGCAGCTGGGACCATAGTCACCAAGAAAACAATTGGTAACACATTACGCCGTGAAGGACTGAAATCCTGCAGCACCCCGCAAGGTCCCCCTGCTCAAGAAAGCACATCTACAGGCCGTCTGAAGTTTGCCAATGAACATATGAATGATTCAGAGGAGAACTGAGTGAAAGTGTTGTGTTCAGATGAGACCAAAGTCGAGCTGCCTATAACCCCAAGAACACCATCCCCACGGTCAAACATGGAGGTGGAAACATTATGCTTTAGGGGTGTTTCTCTGCTAAGGGTACAGGACAACTGCACTGCATCAAAGGGACGATGGACAGGGCCATGTACCTTCAAATCTTGGGTGAGAACCTCATTCCCTCAGCCAGGGCATTGAAAATGGGTCGGGGGTGGGTATTCAAGCATGACAATGACCCAAAACACAGAGCCAAGACAACAAGTGGCTCAAGAAGAAGCACATGAAGGTCCTATAGTGGCCTAGCCAGTCTCCAGACCTTAATCCCATAAAAAATCTGTGGAGGGAGCTGAGGGTTCGACTTGCGAAACATCAGCCTCAAAACCTTAATGACTTGGAGAGTGGGACAAAATCCCTCCTGAGATGTGTGCAAACCTGGTGGCCAACTACAAGAAACGTCTGACTCTGTGATTACCAACAAGGGTTTTGTACTAAGTCGTAGCGGTCAAATACTTATTTCCCTCATTGACATGCGTTTTTTTTTTGTGGTTATTCTGTCTCTCTCTGTTAAAATACACCTACCATTAAAATTATAAACTGGTCATTTCTTTGTCACTGGACAAACATTCAAAATCCGCAGGGGATCTGTAAAAGAAAATGGTGGTACTCAATGCCTGTCCATTCTGGGTCACAAAGCCATAAATCCCAAATTGAGACTTTTTTGCCATCCATTACGATACCCCAATTTGATAAAAGTAAATTACATTCTCTCACATCCCCTATCTTTGAAGAGGAAGTTAGAAGAGAAATAGGGGCTACTAAGCCTCATAAGGCACCTGGTCTGGATGGATTCACTAATTACTATTACAAGCAATTCATGGAAACTTTGTTACCTCAACTCTAACATCTATTTAATGAGTTCCTCTCGGGCAAAACTATAAAAGCTGAATATCTGGATCCCAAAATTATAGTAATACATAAAAAAGGCAAAGACCTGATGCAGGGCAGCAGTTATAGACCCATATCTTTAATAAACAATGATACCAAATTATACTCCAAGATCATAGCAAATAGATTGGCCTCTTTGTTGTCGACCGTGATTCATCCGGACCAGGTGGGCTTTATCCCGGGTAGGGAAGCGCCTGATAATACTAGGCAAATCTTTAACCTCATGGATATCACTTTAGACAAAAAATTACCACTTATGCTACTATCTTTAGATACAGAGAAAGCATTTGATAGAATTGATTGGACTTATATGATAGAAGCATTGCTTAAATTTGGCCTTAGTGAAAACTTTATAGGAAGCATTATGACATTATATTCTGCTCCTAGGGTCTATATTTTCTATCAGGGTTTCAAGTCTCAATTATTTAAGATAGATCGGGGAACAAAACAGGGATGTCCTTTATCGCCTCTACTTTTTCCTCTATGTTTAGAACCACTAGCGATAGCATTAAGGGGAGCTCCAGATGTTGGTGGAATCAAGTTAGACGATAAATAATATAAGCTAAGCCTATTTGCGTATGATATTTTCCTCACAGTTACTAACCCACTAATTAGCTTACCTAGCCTATTTAACACATTGAGCAATTTTGGCCATATATCAGGGTTTAAAATTAACGCAAATAAAAGTAAAGCTCTTAATGTCTCATTGCCCAAGCAACTGGAAAATTTGCTGACCTTAAACTATCCCTTTAAATGGCCCTAGCATCATATGAAGTACCTAGGTATTCATATCCCTAAATTTACTAAACAGATATATGATGGCAATTACCCCATTATCTTTAAAGAAATATATTCAGATCTTCGCACCTTGTTTTCATTAAATATCTCTGGGTTTGGTAAAATACACGCCATTACAATGAACACCCTCCCTAAACTGCTATACCTTTTTAGGACTATACCATCATCAATAAATCTTATAACAGAAAGCAATATTTAAATTCATCTGGGGCAATAAGAAACCTAGAATAAATAGGGCGACCATGACAGCATCAAAACAGAAAGGAGGCTTAGCAACTCCTGACCTTTTACGATACTATAAGGTGGCGAGATTAGCCCAAATGGCTAAATGGTATATTAAGAGAGCCCCCAGTTTGGGTGGAGATAGAACGTCAAGTTTTATGGGACCAAAATATTCCCCTGAACCAAATACTATGGCTAAGCATCCATCAGAGTATTAATTTAAAATATGTGTCTGAGTCACTCCATCATACTATGGAAGCAAATCAACACGGGAACTCCTCTACTACAAAATGGCTCATGGCTAACAGCATTGTGGCTACCCCATGCAGACTTATCAATCAATAAAAATACCCAATACGCTTGGTGGATTAGAAGTCAGATAACAATTGTTGCAGATGTACTGTTAGAATGTCAAAACTGGTCTCAGTTGGACTTTAGCACAAATCATTGATTGCCACACAAAAAATGGCTTAACCTGATGATGATTAGCACACAAGTGGGACAAACTGCAAAAACAAACAAACAAATTAACTAGCAAAACTCCCTTTGAGCATTGTTGCTTATACAATTCAAAAGGTAAAAAAAAACCTCACTATTCTTTATAACTGCCTAAATGAACAGGCCACACCTAATAATGTGTCCTATAGGGCCTCCTGGGAGGCTGAGCTCAATATTAGCCTAGATGATGAGCAATAGGGTATAATTATCAAAAATGCAGCAAACTACACTTTCAACATTATATTGAAGGAAAATGTTTACAAAACTATCTTGAGATTGGACCTTACCCAGCTAGACTCCACTGTTCAAATAGTCAGTTGGATGGCAATTGCTCCAGAGGCTGCAACACCATAGGCTCCTTAAAACATATGGGATTGCACCAAAGTTCAGCATATTTAGATGGCGACCTATAATACCCTGGAGAAACTATGGGATACAGTTATTCCTCAAAAAACAGAAGAGGCATACAACTCCCAGATCTTTCTAAAAATGCACAATTTCTATCAAATCAGATATTTCTGGCTACTAGAAGCATAATTGCAAAACATTGGAAAAAAAACGTTCCAGCCTTTGAGGAGGTTCTGCAGGAGATTGAGTTTATTCGCTCCATGAGTGTCTTATCTGCTGAGATAGATGCAAAATACAGGAAATGGGCCTCCTGCTGGGATATGTGGACGCTGAGAGTTTGCCGATGAGGTTGGTGAATGTGGACCTTGAAAGAGGGTAATATCTTTCCTTCTTTTTCTTCTTTCATTCTTCTTTTTATACATTTTTTTTATTTTTTTATTGTTAGAATATTGCTAAGTATTACATTAGAAATACTAGGACAAGTTAAGTGTACTTTTTTAACAACAAAAAAAAAAGAATGAGAAAGAGTTGCTGTAAATTTGATTATTATAAGCCTTTAAAGTTTCATACTACACTGTTTTGTATTCTTTCATTGTGAACACATGCGTTGGAACCTACTTTTCTCATAATAAAAATGTATTTAAAGGAAAATCCCCCCCCCCCCCCCCCCCACTGTACATCAAACGAAATGGCAGTAACGCTACCTAATAATACATATTTTTCCAAGAATATAAGTGTCCCTCTTTAACCATTTGAAACATTGGTCCTGTTGTGATGACATTTTACTTTAATATTGACATTTCAAGTTATTACTTGCGTAGCACTTGAAGCCCTACCACAAGAATCTACTGTACATAGATAATAATGATGGAGACTTGACCACAAAGTACTGTTTTTGGTGTTCAGTCAATAAAGTGAATGGGGCCATGTTGTGACAGCTGATAAAAGAGTAAATCCGTTGCAGAGTCCTGCAATAAGAAGGAAAAAGCAATAAGTGGTACTATGTCACTTCACACCTGATATGCGAAAGTCACTATAGTCTATCTATCTATCTTTCTTTAAGCATCTTTATTGGGGTATTTTTAGTGAAACTACTACTACTACCCACTTTCCACAATTGTTGGACTTAAATAAATACAAGCACAACACCATTAGACAGCTGTTCCTATATATATATTGCCTTCGATTTTTCTGTGGGTTAATCATAGTATGTATCTCTTATTCTATCACATTGTTTCTCTTTCCTTTTATAGAGTCACCTATATCTCCTAATGCAAAAAGTACATTTTATTATTCAAGTTCTCCTTTTGTGTGGTCAAGGTTTGACGAACAATAAAACCCAACATCAATTGATCATCTGACGTACAAAAAGCACTGTAGGTACAAGTTACGGTTTCAGTCTGTGAGATTTCCAGAACATTAACAATGGTTTCCCATGAACTCATGCAAATATAGCACATTACTGAATAGGCTTCAGGGACAATAGCAAGTTTCTGGATTGTACAAATGAATAACAGCCACAACCAACTTGAACAAGACCCAGTGCTTTTATTGCTATATTTCAGGATTACCTATTTATATGAAATCCTTTTTTTATAATCCTATTTTACAAGATGTAAATGCGTAGAGCTAATTTTCTAAATCCTTTAGAAGGCTCAGACACAAATTAACATACAACCCTGGGTAATATGTATGCAGCAGAAATGGTCTTTTGAAGTTTTTGAACCTATGTTTCAAAACTCATGTTAATGAATGAATGTAATTATCTGAGGAAGTAATATTACACTTGTTGTCTAGGGATTTTAATTACCTTTGAAGAACAATTTCTGACATATTTTACAATAAATTAATAACATCTAAGAATAACTTTAACAGAAGCAACTATAGCAGTTATGAGGATAATATTGTTATCATTAATTCATTAAAAGACATAAAATATTAAAATAAATGGCTTAGTTCTGAAGGCTATAACTGTAAAAAAAAAAAATCTGGTACTGGGAACTTATATTCTTTTATGTAGTGAGAAAATAGTTACAATATGATTTCATGTACAATTAAGGTAATTTAGATATGGAAAATAAATATGGCTTCATGTTGAAGACACAGTTCACATTAGCACTTTCTGCCTTTCTGTTGTATCATACTTGGAGCAGACTCTGCTAGTGTCTAGAGGCTGATATGCCTGTAATCCTTCCTATTCAGTGCAAAAGGGGGTGGGCAAAGATCGGGGGAGGTCGATCCATTGCTGTTTGTGAACATGTTGGGAGAGGTGTCATATAGTAAAACCAGAACTCAGTCATCAATGAGACCACAAGCCCCCATCCACAAGACTCAGTGTTGAAGTGAGACAACATGGAAGCCCTTAGACACAAGCAGAGTTTGCAAAAAGGCAACATTTATTTCTGAAAAGCTTTTGTGCTCGTGGCCTACATTGCTGGCCTACATTTTACTTGATAATGTAAAAACAAAGTGCAACAAAAGAGGTTTGTGATTTTATTGCGTGAATTATAGATTCCACCAGCAGAGGCAACAAAATTACTTTTTTTATATACAGGGTCAAATCACATTATTCTGACCACTGCCTAATTTCGAATTTAGAAGTGTGTTGCCAATGAAATATGGCATGTGTCATGAGCTGGCTTGGTAGGTATAGAAGGTGACATGTAGGCAAAACGTGTGATTTTTCTGACTTTGAAAAGGGGATGGTCATTGCCTTTGGGGCCAAGGGTGGCAGTATTTCTGAAAAAGTGCAGTTTGCGAACTGGTCATGTGCTGCTGTGGTTAAAGTGTACGGTGACTAGACAAACAGCACCATTGCAAATAAACAGGGTGGAAACTGCGGAGTACTACGTGCCATAGATGTCAGAGGTGAACATTGGCTGCAAAGGCCAAACCAACACCCTACAGTTGAGCAACTCACCATCCACCAAACCAGGGGGCTATCAGACGTGTGTCTAAAACGTTAGTGCAGCCAACTGTTGCGTATGGGGCTCTGAAGCAAACGGCTGGTCACTGCACCCATGCTGATGAGGGTTCATTGGCAGAAATGGCTTAAATTTGCTTAACAATTCCCAAAATTGGACCTCTTCTGATTCACTGTATGGATCCTCCACCAAGCACTCTTCAGTGTTCATGGCTATGGATATGCTTGCCAACCTTCAAGCATCTTGTTGACTCACTACCACACCATCTAGCTGCTGTTCGTGATGCACACGGCAGTTATTCAAGATATTAACTGGTGGCCATAATAATGTGACTCCACTGTGTATAATTAAAAACAAATTTATTGACCATTTTCCTGTTTAATTATACTCTTAGTCAGACTCACAGTATTCATATATATTTAATTGGAAAGTGTCCCTTTAATAGAAATCAGAGAGAAGCAGCTCAGATAGACAATGAAACCTAAAAGTTCAAATATAAGTTATAACAGATACATTGATATTTTTTCTTCAAATACTACTTTATTGCCAATCAGTTATTAAATAATCAAATTACACCCGATTGCATAAGCACCCCATTTGGTCTTTAAATGCCATAATAATTTTAATTAACATGTTTAACACTGTACATTTAGAGGTAAAGGTGTTAATTGCTTAAAATACATGTTTTTTTGTATATTGACAACTAGTAATGATTTTTTACCATGGAACCGGTAAGCAGCAGTTTAAGTTTTTTTTTAATATTATAAACACACTGTCTTAAACCCCATGACACTTGGACTTTTGGGTCTGGTCACTGGACCCTGATGGATATTAGCCACATAGCCAGGTGAATCAAAGGGGTATTGTTGTTGTTTAGTTGTGTTCAACTCTGTGTGACTCTATGGACTGCAGCACGCCAAGTACATCTCTCAGTCACTGCCCCTCTGAGCTCCATCAAGTTCATGTTCATTGCTTCAGTGACTTCATCTCTCCATCTGCGTCACTGTTGTCCCTTTCTTCTTGTGCCTTCAATCTTTCCCAGCATCAGAGTTTTTTCTAAGGAATCCTGCCATCTCATGATATAGCCAAAATATTTAAGCTTCAGCATCATAATCTTACCTTCTAGGGAACAGTTTGTCTTGATTTCCTGAAGTACTGATTTATTGTTTTTCTGCTTAGAGTCCACGGGACTCTATGCAGTCTTTTCCAACACCACAATTCAAAGGCATCAACTCTACAGAGCTCAGACTTCTTTATGGTCCAGCTCTCACATTCATATGTTACTATTGGGAATACCATAGTTCGAACTATGTGGACCTTTTTGATGTTATTATATTTTCTTTTTACTAGCTTTTTCAAGCTTGCCATAGCTTACCTCCTCAGAAGCAAACATCTTTTAATTTCATGACTACAGTCACCATCTGTAGAGTTCTTGGATCCCAGAAAAATACATTTTGTCGCTGCCTCCACTTCTTCCCTGTCGACTTCCATTTTGCATGATCTTCGTCTTTTTAACGTTGAGCAGCAGGCCAGCTTTTGCACTCTCTTCTTTTACCTACATCAATAAGTCCTTTAGTTCCTCCTCACCTTCAGCCATCTAGGTAGTATCATCAGCGTATCTGAGGTTGTTGATATTTCTTCCAGCAATATTGATTCCGGCTTTGGTATTATAATGGCCATAAGGACCTTGTGAAAGACTTTACCACTTGTTGATTTGTTATGTTGTGTGATGTTTTTCTCCAAGCACTGATAATATGTACTGAACGCATAAGGCCCCTTTCTGCTAGGTTATTTGAGCCCAGAGGGATCTGGGTCCATTTTCTATTTTAGGGGCATTATTTTGTGTGTAGAGTATGTTTTGGGCTGCATCTTTTGCATTAAGATAATAAAAATATTCCCCTAGTCAGATTAAACCCCCAACCCCTCACCCAGGGATTCTGGCTCCAGGACTCACATACTATTATCAACCCCTGCTGTGCCCAGATCCTGACATGATAGCTGGGTCCGCAGACTCCTCTGCACATAGCTAGGGAAAGATACAGGCTGGTGCCAGGGCCTTGGAGACAGACCTAGCCCACATGGAGGTAATTCAAATGGGGCAGAGGTGTGATACTTGTGTTTATCTAGGGAAGTGGTCGACTGTTGATTTGGACAAAACATGTATAAAATGTTTGGGACATATATGCATGGTGTGTATCATTTCGATGGAAGAAATTTATTAATTTCTGGAACTTGTCCTAGAACCTGGTTGTCATGATCCCCTGACCACCTTGCCCCTTAGCACTTTTATCGATGTTGTTATGCGATTGGACTCAGTGGTTTTACAGTATGTTTTATAGTTATTTAATATGTTATGTGGATTATCCTATGTATGTTAATTACTGTATGTTACGTGTGTGTCTGATTTATGATTTTAGAATGTTGTATGTTTGGTTCATGAACAGTTAACTCATTTAGAATGTAGTGATGTAATCTGTAATTGTCATGTTGAGAAGCTGTCAGTTATTAAAGTTTGCTTTGATGGTTGATACATAAAAAGGTGTATCTGTAATTTCAGGGAAAGATAGAGATAAGAACATTTATTATTTTGCGCCTGCTTTTTGCCTCCTGTGTTACTGAGGTCCTGAGCTGGCTCCTGCCATAGGTGCTGAGATTACTAGAACCCAGACCATCCAGTGGTGCTCCTGTAACAGTAAGCAGGAGGGTTAGGGGTTGAACCTGGTCCCCCTCACCCCAGGTGCGTAACACTGGTAACTTGGCTTGCATCTGCAACTTGCCTTTGAATCTGGTTAAGCCGTCCTGTGTGTGAGGATACTGAACCTATACAACCTGCTGGTAGGATTGGTCTCTTTGGCCTTTTCAAGCCCAACAAAGAGCTGTTTTTGACACACACCCTAAAGTCAGACTTTTAGGAAGGCAGATCCAAAATCTTACTCCATGTCTACCAAGTCTCATTCACAATGACAATCCCATTTAATCTAGGATATAAACTGAAAACTTTTTATTTTTCCCTGAAATGGGCATAATACACAAATCTTTTTCTAATGCATTTAAAAAGGTATGCTTTAAACATTTCCAATGTTGAATTGTGCATGAAAAAATATTAAGTAAAACATATTTAAAATTGGAAACTAACAGGAAATGGACAGAACATATGTGTGTTAGCAGATTTCATTAGCAGACAAGTATGATACATATAACTATATCACTGCTCACTAGCTGACAAAGGCAAGCCCCACATCAGTTAAACATTTAAATCATATTTTTTTCTGCTTTAAGAGATTCTTTTCAAAAAAGAAAACACAGTGGCACATTATCAAATAAACTCCTTCAGATGCAACAATGACTATACATTAATTCATCTATTGATTATATGGAGGCAAAACGTGTGACAAAGTCAATGTAAACCTGGAATCATATTCTCAAAGTATGTTATTTTGATAAAGGCATATTTCAAATGAAAATATGTTTGCTATTTGTCAAGGCTGAAATTAAATCCACAAGCTCTTATTTCAAGATTCAGGTTGCTTGTCGATTTTCAGCTGGCAACAGAGGTGTTACTGGCTTCAAATCTGTGCACGTTTATATTTTCATTGAATATGTTTGTCCAAGAGTTGGACACATAGCATCTTAGGTTGTGTTGGAGACTGAGATCTTTAGGCTGTCAATAGAATATATTTTTTATATAAAGATGTTACCAGCCATCTGCATAACACATCTTTAGAGAAAGATTTTTAGCAGACCCTGCTTATACTACCCTGCTTGTACTGGTTTGGAAGACCCTGCTTGTACTGGTTTGGAAGACCCTGCTTGTACTGGTTTGGAAGACCCTGCTTATACTACCCTGCTTGTACTGGTTTGGAAAACCCTGCTTGTACTTGTTTGGAAGACCCTGCTTGTACTTGTTTGGAAGACCCTGCTTGTACTGGTTTGGAACTTTTCTGCAGGGTAGTGGAGCTGTAATGCAACCTCCATATAAGAGACTGTAATCACTGGAGCTTATCCCCTGGATCACACACAACTGTAATTAAGAATATAATCAACTTTCTATAATAGTGTGGAACCATCAATGGGAGAATGAAGGGTTTAGATACCCAATGCATTTAACAGAACCAAACTAATAAATATGCCGAGTGGCTGAACTGTCCTTGCTTGGTATCCAGAAACATAGGGTATCAGTCTTATAAAATAATGTGCAAAGGTCTGAGAGGTGGGATATGGAACTGTTGTAAAAACTCTATGTATGTGCAATATATGCAGCCATCATGATTCCAACATGAAGAGGGGTCATCATCCAGGACTGTGCTGTCAGAAGGCAACCAGTTCGGAGCTCAGTGATTGGTTCTGCAATTCTTGTTCTTCAGTTAGTTCATGATAACGTTATAAAAGCACATAGAGAGTGTAACATTTCTCAGTATAATGTGTATTAGGAAATAAGCTACAGTTTATGTTCCTGACTGTTCTGTGACATCTTTGAATTACTTGAAAATCACTGATTTTAGCAATATTTAATTTAATTACTCTAGCCAAGGGGGTACTAGAACGTTCTCATCATACAGACTAAGGAGCCTCCAGCTTGGATCTGCTCCCTGTTTAATGTGGCAGACCCATTGTTACCAATAGCAGCCTCGGGTAAAGTGAGACACAATTTATTAGGGGAGTGCAGAGGGGTATAAAATTGTTTTACTTGATTGCTTTTTATTCACTTCCATAGGCACCTATATACTGTATATGCATATATGCATTATTTTATACCGGGCCTTCTATTCACTGCCATTGGTGTTCTGCTAATATTTTATTTATTCAGGAGTGGCACGAGGGTGAACAATTTTTGTTGACTCAATCATTAGTTAGTTAGAAGACATTCACAAGTAAACATGCAAGCCCGCCGTATGCACCCCCTCATGTGTGAAAAAAGACATATTACTGTCACGGCCAGTGCCGGATTAAAATCTCTGGAGCCCTTAGACAGAACACCCCCCTATTGTGAGTGTGCTTTTGCTCCCATGCCACTGACAACTCCAGTGGTCATTGGCACGAACAAGCTCCTGTGCATAGTGCTATTCACCCTCCAAGTTGGGTAAAATTGGGGTAACATTGAACATATACACATTTCTGAGCAAAGAAAAAATGTAATACAATGTAATATTGTCAGCTAGGGTTCCATAATTTTTATACATACACTTAAAAAGATAAACACACATATATATATATAGACAGTATCTCACAAAAGTGAGTACACCCCTCACATTTTTGTAAGTATTGTATTATATCTTTTCATGTGGCAACACTGAAGAAATGACACTCTGCTACAATGTAAAGTAGTAAGTGTACAGCCTGTATAAGAGTGTAAATTTGCTGTCCCCTAAAAATAACTAAACACACAGCCATTAATGTCTAAACTGTTGGCAACAAAAGTGAGTACACCCTTAACTGGAAATGAACAAATTGGGCCCAAAGTGTCAATATTTTGTGCGGCCACCATTATTTTCCAGCACTGCCTTAACCCTCATGGGCATGGAGTTCACCAGAGCTTCACAGGTTGCCACTAGAGACCTCTTCCAATCCTCTATAATAACATTACGGAGCTGGTGGATGTTATAGACCTTGAACTCCCCCACCTTCCGTTTGAGGATGCCCCACAGATGCTCAATAGGGTTTAGGTCTGGAGACATGCTTGGCCAGTCCATCACCTTTATCTTTAGCTTCTTTAGCATGTTGGAATACTGCCCTAAGGCCTAGTCTCTCAAGGGAGGGGATCATGCTCTGTTTCAGTATGTCACAGTACATGTTGGCATTCATGGTTCTCTCAATTAACTGTAGCTCCCCAGTGCCGGCAGCACTCATGTGGGCCCAGACCATGACACTCCCACAACCATGCTTGACTGTAGGTCAGACACACTTATCTTTGTACTCCTCACCTGGTTATCACCACACATACTTGACACCATCTGAACCAAATAAATTTATCTTGGTCTCATCGGAGCACAGGACATGGTTCCAGGAATCCATGTCCTTAGTCTGCTTGTCTTCAGCAAACTATTTGCGGGCTTTCTTGTGCATCATCTTTAGAAGAGGTTTCCTTCTGGGACGACAGCCATGCAGACCAATTTGACACAGTGTGCGGCGTATGGTCTGAGCAGCAGTGACAGGCTGACTCCCCACCATTTCAACCTCTGCAGCAATGCTGGCAGCACTCATACATCTATTTCCCAAAGACAACCTATCGATTTGATGCTGAGCAAGTGCACTCAACTTCTTTGGTCGACCATGGTGAGGCCTGTTCTGAGTGGAACCTGTCCTATGAAACCGCTGTATGGTCTTGCCCACCGTGCTGCAGCTCAGTTTCAGGGTCCTGGCAATCTTCTTATAGCCTAGGCCATCTTTATGTAGAGCAACAATTCTTTCTTTTAGATCCTCAGAGAGTTCTTTGCCATGAGGTGCCATGTAGAACTTCCAGTGACCAGTATGAGAGAGTGTGAGAGTGATAACACGAAATGTAACACACCTGCTCCACATTCACATCTGAGACCATGTAACACTAACAAGTCACATGACACCAGGGAGAGAAAATGGCTAATTGGGCCCAATTAGGACATTTCCACTTAGGGGTGTACTCACTTTTGTTGCCAACGGTTTCGACATTAATGGCTGTGTATTGAGTTATTTTGAGGGGACAGCAAATTTACACTGTTATACAGGCTGTACACTTACTACTTTACATTATGGCAGAGTGTCATTTCTTCAGTGTTGTCACATGAAAAAATATAATAAAATAAGTACAAAAATGTGAGGGGTGTACTCACTTTTGTGAGATACTGTACATTTAAATTGGTTTATATTAAATATCACTTTTGGAAAAGAATTATGAAAAAAATATAATAAAATGTTTACAAACATGTAAAGGGGGGGAATTAACTTTTGTGAGATACTGTAAATATAAATATATATATATATATATATATATATATATATATATATATATTTATTTATTTATATATATATATATTCACACACATATACACACATACGTGTGTTTATACATATATATATATATATGTGATTGGATTCTGGATGTACAGCTATCCATATATACACTCACATAGACCTACTTATAGAAAATATTTATATTATGTATAGATATATAGTGTAGACAGTGTGCTTGGTGCTGGGCACTGTTACCTTTTTGCTGGGCTGCAGGATGAGGCAGTTAAGCAGGGGAGGGCACTGTGTGGAGCTGCTGCTTATCAGTGGGGACAGGAAGTTATACCTACAGAGCAGCACAGTGTAAGCCATGTAGCGAGCATGCTGAGCAGTGTGCAGAGTTCCAATCTAGGCAACCACCTCCTTAGATCTCTGTCTTCCTGCTGCTCTGCACTGCATCAGCACTTGTTCCTGGCTTGCCCCGCCTTCACTTTATTTAAAGAGCCATTCATTAAAAAATAAAAAATAAAATTTCCTGCAGAAATGAGGCACCTCCCTGGGCATGTGCCTACTTAGCCTAATGGATGATCCAGGCCTGCTCATGGCAGCTTTTGTGAACCAGCAGAACAGCTTAAAATTGACCTTTTTTACTAATATGTTTTTATACTCAGGGTTTATACACTGTTATTGATGCTACTCTGTTACATGCTTCACAGACTACAGCCTTTATTCCTAATCTACAGTTCAGATGATTAGATCCCAAATACTTGTAGTTTCAGTAGCAGAGCTACTGCCAGTGCACCAGGTGCAAACCTGGACATAAGGGGGAATTATAATTTATTAGCGCAGAGGAGCATATAATTATTATTATAGTAAGACATTAGGGCTAATCTGACCTCTTACATATATTTTTTAATTTTTGAGAAGTTGCAATGGAACCCCCAAATTATTTTATACCATGGCCCTCCATGCCATTTTATAGTTTTGTATTAACCATAACTGATCTGAAACCCATCACCACATTGCCAAGTGTAATATCTCCTAAAACAGGACAGCCTCTATATATTTCCTATGAATCTTCCAGCCACATTTTTTTCATAAAAATCTAAAAATCTGGCTTTTTTAGGACTTGATACTGCTGTCCCTTTCTTGACTATTCACAGCAATCAAAACATGTTTAAGTATATTTTATGACATGCCTGCTGTTACTAACAACAGTTTGACCTGCAGCCTCTGTCATTGTTCAACCTTTCTCCAGAACAGACAAATGCAATGAATCCATTGATACAATTTCTCCAATAATTAAGAAGGAAAGCATATTATTCCAGGACCTCATGGGACATTTTCTCTGTTCTACATGTGAACTAAAATAAAGTAACTATCAAGTCATGTTTTGTCATGATCCTTCTTAACAGTTTGTATTACAACATAATAAAAATATACAGTAACTTAACTTTGGGAATTTGTCATTTTCTTGTTTAAGATAGAGCACCAACAAGGTCATAGACAAACAAATCAAAAAACATGACTACAAACATAGAACAGAACAAAATAATAAAAAAAGCAAATTAAAATATCATAACCAAAATGAATCATTACATATCTTAACCTATTATGCTGTTCAATGTTACCTTCACCAAATCACTTATATTAGCGCTAACGTGTGATACACATTTCTGACAAATGTGAATTAAATATCTAAGAAAAAAACATTTACAAAACCAATAGTGTAATATAGTTATGACAATGTATAAATTCTGAAATGCCAAGGCCCTCATTCAATTGCAATTTGGCCAATTGAATAGGGGTCTAAATAAGCACATAACATATTTTTTTTAAAGAAGTTTTTAGTTAGCAAGCATCTATCCAAAATCAAGGTTTTTACTAACTAAAAACTTCTTTAAAAAAAATATGCTATGTGCTTATTTAGACCCCTATTCAATTGGCCAAATCGCAATTGAATGAGGGCCCAAGTGTCCAATAACAAAACTAAAAATTAAAACTTTTCAATCTCACTGAATTCTAGAAATCTTTTACGGTTTAAAAAAAATATTCCAATATCCAGACATTGAGGAAATAAAAGAAATACTATTGTGTATTACCAGCCATACTGTAATTAAAGCAAACTTACAATAAACTGGGATTGAATTTTGCATGTAGGTATTCAAGAAGCTACAGTTGCTCCCAGTGCCACTAAAATGTAATATTGCTATGGCACCACAGTTCACGTTTTTTTATCTTTGTACAGATGAAGTCTGAAGGACCCGGAAAAATGTTGGTTTAACCAAGACTGCAATACATTATTAAAATAAAGGGATAAAGCTAATTACTAATGATTAAAGAACTAGTGTAATGCATTTTGTATTTTTGTTAGTGGGCATAGACTATTAAAAACAGTGTGCCGTTAGAAATAAATAAAAGCTAATATTTTTCTTACATTTTAAATTGTCTGTTTACCCCTCAAGCAGGGTTGCTTTTCTCCTCCTTAATGTGCCTTGCCAGGGCCTTTGCAAGCTCTTCCTGGGGGCTGGACCATCATGAAGCTTGGAATCTGGGCTATGATGCCATCGTCCCTGCCTTAAGCCATCATTAGCTCTGCCCCCACTGTCTACAGAGGTAACAGCTGTATTGTAGCCTGCTTGCAGCTGCTACAAAGGCTCACACATTGACAGTGCATGAGTCATAATAACCCAACCGCTGTTTACTGAGCATGCTCAGTCTGAATCAGAGTCTGACTGCTCAGAATTTTGTTTTAGTCCAGCTTCTAAGTAAAGCTGGTCACGCCTCCTAATAGACAGGTAGGTGGAGAAATTCAGCTCTACTTGAGAGAAAACTGATATATTCAAAAGTAAGAAAACATATTAACTTTTATTTATTTTAAACTGCATACTAGTCTATGCCCAACAAACAAACATATGATCATACAGTGATCATTTAGATCTTTCTATTTACCACTTTGGGCGTTGTGAGTTGGCTGTTAACAGCCCTCCAGAGAAAGTTATACTTCTATTTTGCAGATTTATCTGCAAAATGGACCCAGCAGGACATATACAAGTGATGTGTTATCTGATGTGGCAGATACATCTGCATCTGCAGCCGCTATCAAGTGATAGTTATTAATAGAAATATGGCTGCGCAAATAGTGGAAAATAGCCTAAATCATGACCAAGTAACCTCCATGGTCCTTTAACGGGGCTCTGATGTAGTAAAAAAAATAGTAAATTAAACTTTTCTGTATTAATATATTTTTGAAGCAGTTAAAACTACTCAGGTGAGATCTCTGTGGTAAAGCTTTTGAAATGTTATATTTCACATAATTGCAGCTTAACCAATATTTCACTTATCATTTGCTTGGCTTAAATATAAAATCTACTGATAAAACCTTAACATCTACAATGTAATTTGCATACACCCACTCTACACTCTTGATCAAGTGGGTGTACGAAAAAAAGATTTTAATGGGTTCAGAAAACATAAGCTGAAAATCTTCCCACTTAAACATTTGGATTGTTCATGCTTTGTTTAAACTCATGATGTATGTTAATTTGCAGATTCATTTAATTAAATCATAAATGGGCATGTTGCTGGTATGAAACAAGAGCATACAGAAAGAATTACCAGCAGATTTTACCTGAGGCTATAGTTATGGTAACATTTAAGGACCACTGGTAGAACAAGTCAGATTTCTTAAAGGGCCAAAGAAGAGGTTCTACATAGGTTAGGGGCTACTCAGAAATTTTACATTTCTAGACTTACCATGGACCGTATCGTGCAAAACTGGGAATCGTGCAGCTGAACCAGGTTCCACAAAAAGGGGCCCCACGATAAATAAATAAAATATTTCTGTATATATATACATATATATATATATATATATATATATACTATATATATATATATATATATATATATATATATATATATAATAAAAATAATAATAAAAAAACAATAATGAAGGTTAGTGATATATATTAATTTTGGAAATACAATGAAACTATAATATGTTCATGATTTATTATTGTTTATATTTTGAATTTGATATATATGGAGGCACCAAAATCTTTTAAGCTCTTAGTGCCTAAAGATCTTAGTCTTTCCCTATCTGTACATCGTCTATATATCGAGCCAATATATAGGTGATATACATACAGGATCGGATTAATCATAAATATTTCATTCACATGTCTGAGTAGTTTAAAAAACAATCATGTTATGAGGAAAATCATTTTCAGTTATGTTTAATAGCAGGCTATGGGCCTAATTCAATTCCCTATACTGTAAAGTTACACCAGCAAAAAGTGTCAAGTAAATTTCCCAAGCTATTCTATTCACCCACCGCAGCTGGATTGCGAGAGTGGTACCCTTGATGACTACAGCAAGCTAGAGCCGCAAATTAAGAGATGCATTTCCATAGATTTTTTTGACACCCATAATAATAATCAATTGTTTTTGTACACTTTTTAAAATGGTTCACAATAAATCAACATCTGTGGATGCAGATATATCTCTAATCAGTTCTGTTGAAAGACGTCCACTTTATATAGTCACTTGACAACAGAGCTCAATAGCAGAGTAAGCCCCAATAGGATAACCCTCCTCCTCTGGCTTTAATGATAAAACAAACATAATCATCTAGATATAAGTTTTTCTAATAAAATGTTTTTATGCTCACAGATTACACATTTTGTTAAAATTTTAGTATATTATAAGCATGTGATTTTTTCCCCCCGAACTGCAGGGGTCCTTTAATATGTGGAAAAGCATATTTTGGGAATGAAAATAACATTTGATTATATTGGCCAGGAGATATATAGATATATAAATGGAATATTTTATTTAGCTGTTTAATGCAATGATTTTATATCACAAGATCTTGCTTCAATATCAGTGAACGAATAAAAACAAGAAAAAATCCTAATTTCAGGTGACTCAAATGTCAAGCAATGTAGAGAAATACATGAAAGATACTAGTCAGTAGAGGTGTGAGCTGAAGAAAGGGAAGTGGTCAGTGGTCACACCACAGATTACTGGAAGGTTTTTGCCTAATGTATTGGGTTTCCAGTTCAAGAAATCATATTGCAGAACAATGTTTAAAAAGGAAGAGGAAGTTAGATTGATGTTTTTTTTAACTATTTTATAACAAATTTTCTAAATCCAGCTGCTGTCCAGCGCATGTGTTTTGTTTGTGTCTGTAGGTTCTGAAATGACCAAAAATCACAAGCTCTACAATCACAAACCATAAAATATATTCGAATATTAAATATTTGAGGGAAGTGTGTTTTAGAAAAAGAGGAATGACAAAGCAAAAGGGCAGGATCTGAAGATGCAGTTTTAGGAGTTATGTGTAAAAATACATTGTTTTTTTTTATTTTTTTAAGAATTGTAGGTATGTGAAAAAAAGCTCCCAGTGCAAGTGGCAGGGAACACAGAAAAGGCAGTTTTGCATTTAGATTTTTGCAGATGTCAGATTAGATTAAGTATTGTGCAACATGTTAGCCTATAGAAAATTTAAATCCAGTTATCCTACAGAAGACTCTGATGCTGGGAAAATTTGAAGGAACACAAAGATGGCGGCGAAACAAAGATGGAGATGGATAGATGAGGTGATTGAAGCAATAAACATGAGCTTAATGGAGCTCCGAGGTGCAGTAGCAGACAGATGTGCCTGGCTCCCTTGGTCCATAACAACACAGTGAGAATATATGAATTGTTAAATTGTGCCTTTGGGTGTACATTTTTTCAAATAAGAATTTGTTATGCAGTGTCCTGTTCAAAATAATCTAAAAAAGCCCTCTCTGACAGCTCAAAAATTATTCTAGGTATAAAAAAAAATTTGTACCACTGTTCAACTAGACAACTAATAAAAAAAATAATTAAATAAATAAAAAATACAAAAATAAACACAGTACAATGTATTAAACAATGTTATGTGATACACAGGACATACATAATTTATAACTGTTTAACAATTTGATGTTTGACTCACAATGGGATAATCAACAGATCCAGGTCAATATGGAAATATAGAGATACTGGGATCCTCAATACTTATGAGTAATTAACTGCATGGCTTATAGGTCATACTTTATTTAAAGAAGATGGAAAAAATGACTACAATATATAAATAGAAATTCACAATGTCATGTTAGCAGTTATTTATTCATCTGTGTCACAAACAAATAATAAAACATAAGAAAAGGGGGAAAACAAATATACCTTATTATTTGTCGATATTCAAACCTAAAAAACTGCAAAATAATTATTCTAACTAACAGAATAGGGAGTATTAAATATCTAGCTAAAATAATTTTTATGTGTAAGTGAGATAAGGTGAAATGTATTAAAATTTTACTTTTGACAGTTTTGTTGATGATTTAAATGATTACTTTAATTCTTTATAAACAGGTGCATAATGTTTTAATTAGCCACAGATTTTAATAAAATTCCTATTTAATTATTTAGAAAAGCAATATTCAGTTTAAATGTAATTTCAAACATCAAATTCTAAACCTCCTCATAAAAGGTGGAGATTAGCAGCTCAACTAAGATTTAGATGTTGCTGTTTGAAGTTAAGTTTCATGTTGAATATGCTTTTCTAATTAATTGAATAGGAATTTTATTAAAAAGTCCATGGATTTAATGAACCTGACAACCCCCACAGCACAAGTAGTTGGCCCAATAGCCCTCAAGGATAAAGGGGGTAATCCCAGGGGATACTTTGACTCATAGGGGTAACTGGCATTAAGGAAGGATCCCAGGGATACCCGGACTAATAGAGAGTAACTAGAGAGGTCCAGGCAAACCCCCTGTATTAAACACCCTTTAACACCATCCAAACCCACACATGCTCAGAAGGAGCACATTGCACTACAAAGTCAATATCCTGCTTTTTCTACTCTGTACCCCAGGGTTGAGCTATCATCGGTGCAACTGGTGCTGCTGCACCAGGCCCTCCCCAGGATTTTCCTCAGCCCCCTTTGGCTCTCTCACTCCCTTTTCTGCCCTCTGGAGTCTCTCTCTGTCACATGCCTCTTCTCTCTCCCTTCACTTTATCACTCCCACTTCAGTTTTTCTCTTGTACCTTATCTCTCCCCCCTCCTCTCCCTATACTCTCTCCCATCTCCATCCCTCTTCTCTCTCTACCTCTCTTCTCTCCCTCTATCTCTTCCCATCCCCTTGTGTGCAGAGGGGGGCCCACCATTTTTTTGCACTGGGGCCCACCATTTACTAGCTCCGTCACTGTTCATACCCATTACTTGTACATTGAACTGGCATGTCATCCTCTTAACATTAGAAGAGTCTGTGAAATATAGGATTTTCTATGGAAATAATGTTATATTTATGGCTTGCAAAGCCGCTAATGTTGTTACTTTGTTAAATACATGGGCAGAGCTATGAGTGTAGCTAGTACAGTCAATTTTTTTTTATATTATGTATTTTGTTTAATTTCTGTATTGTCCTAAAGTACAGTGGTCCGGTAAGTTATATTTCACTTTTTACCTTGACAGGTCTATTTTACATGATATTAGTCTTAACATACTCTTCTCTTGGCCAACTAATACACTTAATTGGTTTTCTCTGCCCTCTACACAACAGTGGTAACAAAATCTAATTGTCCTCCCATGATCTCCCTCCCTTTATTAGATTTCATATAACAAACAGTTTTTTCAGCCATTTCTCATCACTTCCTAAAATGTTAAATTTTGAAAAAGAAGCTAAACTGTCCACTATCCAATGCTAATCCATTGTCCAAACAATTTACCCTTTGTTTGGTTTTGGAAAAGTCATTACATCTAGAATTACCGGCCAGCGAATCAGTCACTTACTCCCGGAAGGGAAAAAGTTGCACACCCCAACTGGTCAACCTTGAAAACATGTTTTTTACCTCCCCTCCAAATACATTTAGGGATTTTTAAGAATCCTTTATTAAGGCCATAGATAAAAATGGTGCTGGGTTTGCTTATTTGAAGGAAAGGTTCCCTAGAATAAGTGATGCTGAAATTAAAGAAGGCATTTTTGTGGGCCCTCAAAAATCAATTTGATTCGAGATGAAAAATTCAAAGATCTGTTAAACCAAGTTGAAAAAAACAGCTTGGAAATCGTTCAAAAGTGTTACGAAGATTTTTTGGGAAATTTTAAAGCACTGAACTACCATGACGTTGTGACTGACTTTGTAACTTCATTCAAAGTTATGGGATGTAATATGTTCCTAAATAAAAACTTACTTGGAATCTCACTTGGATCCCTTCTCTGAGAATCTCGGTGCAGTCAGTGCTGAACATAGCAAGCATTTTCACCAGGTCATTATGTGCGTGGGAAAGAGGTACCAGGGCAAGTGGAGTCCTAGTATGCTTGCTTACTACTGCTGGACACTTAAGCAGGATGTTCCAGATGCTAAGGGCCTCATTCTATTATCGGCCGTAGGAGATGCAGGGCCGCAAGGACCGGCCGCAAGCTATTCGGCTATTCTATTCCCCTCCGGCCGGGGATTCCGGCAGGCTTGCGGCCGTCGCCTTGCTATCCCTTGCGGCCGCTCGCGCCGGAGGAAAGCCTTTGATCTAAAACGGCCGCAAGAGTTTCAGCCGCAAGAAAGCCCCGGTTGCTATTCTATTGCTCCGGGAACCCTCTCTGCAAGGCTAAAACCGAGCCGCAGCTTACTTGCAGCAAAAAGGTTCTGCTAGCACCAATTAAGCACATTATAAAGCCGAAATAAAGCCTTCCTGCACTCTGAGGAGACTATAAAGTGATTGTAGGTGTTAGCAAAAATAGCACAACATTCCCCTACACTCAAATCCGTAAATACATTTTTTTTTATTTATGTCACATATCCATGTAAAAAGTCCCGAGGGCTTGGAGCACCTCAGACCTGCCCACGCTGCGGCCGGAAAATAAACAGTTAATGTAAACTCGAATTTGGGCTGATGTGCAAGCTTGAGAGGGGGTTGCTATTAATCCTCATGTCCCCCATTATGATCCCTAGAATTTACAGAGCTGTACAGTGCAGTCTTGAATTTATTTTTGCGTTTAAAGATTTCAGAGCTTACGGCCGGCCGTAAGGGGAGATCCTTGCAGGGCCGTATAATTGAATTGCAAGATAACTGAACCCCCGCAAGGAATCGCAGCCTTGCGGCCGTTTTACGGCCAATAATAGAATGATGATAATAATCAAATGCTGCTTTTTAAGTAAGCTGAATAGTGTTACAAATATACTTATATATACATTTGTTTTTAGATTTAACCTGCAAATCCTTTAAAACTAGTAACATATTTGAATTCAGCATAAAATATTATTTTAGGATCAGAGTTTTTCATGTGTGACATTTTATAAATCAGTGTTATCTAAAAATCTAAAAAAAAGCTCCTTACATCTACCTGCTCCCTCCTTTACCACCCGTTGCTCTACTGACAATAAATAACACCCGCATAAGCCAGAGAGTGATTAACAAAACAAAAATGGATTACTCTGTTCTGAAAAGTTCTGTTTTTTTGTTCATAGCTACTAATGTTGTTATTTTGTTACATACTTCACAAACAAGTGCCTTTTTTCTTGAACTACATGGATTCTTTATATCCTACGTTTCGTAAGTCCGGCCATCTCCATCTAAAAAAATATTGCTTGATAACTTTAATTTCTTACCCAAAAGCCTGCAACACCCTGAGTTAATCCATCATTTTCTTCTGGCTGACATTATGCTCAGCCTGCTGTCCTAAATTCAGTCTATCTAAAATACTGCTCATCCATCATTCCTTATCTACTGCTCCACTTTGCAAACACCTACATTGCCTCCACTTATATTCAAGAATCAAATTTAAAATCTTGACCTGCAAACTCCTCCATGACACGTCTCTTGTACCATTTTTCTTCTCTTTTAATGACATTTTCTCCAAGATAACCCTTCTGCTCCTTGAGCGAAATAATGCTTTTCTTGTTGCCCTACATTTCAGAACTGGGATAGATTATAACATCCATTTTTACTATACTATACTTTTAATTAGAGGCTTTATTTATACAACATTATAAACCGCAAAATAAGCTATCTAAAAATTTAAAAAAATAGACCACAAGCATCTTTTTATTTAATGTTTACTTCTTGTATGTTAAGCATGCAGAGCATGTAATGGTTTTGTCCGATTAAAGGGACACTGAAAAGGTTTCAATGAAGTCATATTTGAATGGTACGGTTATAATTTTTAATTGATACTAGTTGAAAATTAAAATATTGATGTCTGATGATTTTGACTACAAAGTATAATAAAACTTTTCCGAAAGAGAACCTGAAAAGATTTGATCAACAATAATTAAAAGTTGTTGTGACCAGTACTATATAATATATCTTCAATGAAACCTGGTCTCTTTTATATTAGGAAGTAAAGCAGTAAAGGACCACTGTAGATCTGTATTTAAAATATGCAATTTTGAAGAATTACATCTGAAAATAGGTAATTTATTTATTTTTTTATGTAAAAAATACAGCATTTAATATATTACTTTCTATAATTATGTTGCAGTAGAATATACCATTTTGGTTTCTGCTTATTGATTTCCTGAGGTGGGAGGCAACATTGAATGCAAAGAGAGCTTCTACCTGAACAAGAGGGAATGTTGTATCTGAAACTGACATTGCTTTAGTTTACAAAAAGACATCTTCCTGAGAATGCAATCGAAAGTATCAGATATGAAAATATAATAAAATCACATAGTAATTATTAATAACTAGCGAATTGCCCGTCAAAAAATGACGGCAATGAAATTGTAAGTGAGCTAATGCTGTTTAGTGTGTAATAATGAAATATATAATACATTAATAAATGAATATACTTTACCTATTTTAAAGCATTGTGTGGAAGAGCTGTGAATGTGTTTTGATGTTGCTGCAGCATTAGTGGTGTGGATCTGCTGTGTAAGCGTGCTGAATGTGTGCAGTGTAACACTGTGCGTGCGCGAGCCCAAACCGTTGTCGTGTACTTCCGCATTGGCGTAAAATGGCGAGTAATGTGTGGTATACGTTTGTATCGGAATATCCGTAGGTGTTTTGTGGTGTTTTGCGAGTTTCTTGTGGTGTTTTGCGAGTTTAGAGTGCTGTAGCCTCGTTTTCGTTTTGTTCGGCGGCCATTTTTTCTCTCGCTTAGATTTTCTTTTAGTCTCTAAACTGTTTTATTTGGAGTAAAATCGAGGTGTAAGTTGTATTTTTGAGGTGCTGGGTGCTCCCTCTTGGTGTAGGTAAGTTTTTTATGTATGTGGTGTGTGTATGTATTGTGTTTTACATTTTGTAATGTTCGCGAGTTGCGTCCGAGTGTTGCGAGTCCGTAATGTGTGTGAACGTGTGTCGTATGTTGTTTGCGAGTGTCGTAATGTGTGTGTCGTACTGTTTGGGATGCGACGTGAAGTTTGCGAGGGTCGCAGTTGCTGGCAAGGAGCGCCTTCGGCGCTCCATGCCAGCAACTGCGGCCATCGCTTTGCGAGGTCCTCAGGTGCTGGAATGGAGCACCTTCGGCGCTCCATGCCAGCAACTGAGACCCTCGGGCAGTGCCCTCGCTTCGTACGCTCACAACTATATATGTCATATGTGAAAGTAAAATATTTAAAGGCTATAGCCCCCATTCAATTGAGGTTTCGGGAGATCCGGAGGTTCGTAAATGAGATCGCAAGCTACTTTGCCATTCAATTGGCGTCTTTTTGCGGGATCAGAACGGCTTCCGAGTTACGGGCTTGAAAAAATGGCGATGGTTAACCTCGCAACTTACAGCCTCCAGAAGCCTTTGATCTTTCACTTTCGCAAGGCTAAAATCGCAACTCGCTATTCAATTGCACAATTTCCCCAAGACTGCAAATCTTTTCACACCCGTAAATGTAAATGAAGGAGAAAATCCTACGAGTGCTAAAGAGGACCCGCAAGGGGGTTAGACACCTATTCATAGCACTGTAAATGCTACTGCCCTGTAAATAACGGGGAAAGCGATGACAGACACTATAAATAATTGCACAACAGTCTCAAGCTTGCAAATTGTCAGGAAATAAAGTTCATTTTTATGTTTAATTTCAGTGTTAAATCGATCTCGGGTATCAATTTAGTTAATACATATCAGGCCACCCACATGGACTAGAACAGTATTGGCATTTATTTTCATAAATCTGTATTTTGCGGGTTTGCGAGTCTGATCGCATATCAGACCCCCGACCCTAATTGATTGACATGTAACCTCCTTGTTTTACTGCCGTAATAATGTCTCATTTTCTATTGGCTGATTTCAAATGGGCGGTTACGGGCTTGCTGAATTGATCATGTTTCCGCTCTGAACTGCTCCGAACCAGTGCATGGTTTATGGTTTTGGCTTTGGGACAGTAACTTCCGGGCTTGAGCAATTGAATAGCATCGTAATCGGAGACGGACGGGAGCCTGCAAAACACCCTATTTTTATTTTGTTTTTACTTTTCTAAAATGATTTAGCTCATTATCTAATTATTCAAAAGAATATAAAGAAAAAATGGATCAACATAGTCTCTGAAACATTTGTCACTGTGGCGCAGTTTGCAAACTTTTAGAGCAGTTATTTATTATTAATTGAACTTGCCTTGTCAAGCCAAAAATATCATTCATACACAATATGTGATTACTGCCATTTCTCTAAAGGCAGACATATGGCAGTTAGCCTTTACAATCTTCATTAAACCATCATACACTGTACAGGACTAAACAATAGAAACACAATGTACTGAATATATTCTGGATGACTAATCCCAGGCTGAACTGCTCTGTCCTTGCTTTATGCTGCATTTCCCTACTTATAATCATTCATCTCTGGATAATGTTCCTCTGGAGGATGCTCAAATCTGTCAACAAATTGTTATATCTCCTTCAAATACTCATCCGTCACGTCATATCTAACAATTGTAATTAAAAACTTGCATCCATCAACAGTTTTTAAGTATGTGAAATATGCATTTGTGAAATTGTTTTGGAAAATCTGCAGCTGTTTATTGTTGTTGGCTGTAGGCTTATTTTTAGATTGGATGACGCCTGGGGTATTGGCTGTATCTATTCTCATAGTTTCTACCTATTACATCTTTCCAGTGTTGCAATCATGTTCTGTGCCATATAAACTGCGTGTCCTAGATATTGTGCATATCTGTCTTGTACAGTCAATGAAGGAGCTAGTGTATGGAGTACCCCAGTGTCCCCTTTTTAATTCTCCATTCTTCTATTCTCTCTATGTGTGCAAACTATTCTTTAACAAGTACACATATGTGTTTATATATAGTGTAATAATGTACAAGGTACATGTTCTTATCTAAAATCTAGTGTTTGTTTCCCGTGACTCTAAGCGTATTTCAGATAGGAAAGAGTTCACTTCTTTATATTCAAGTATATGTGTAAAAGTTTCAGCATTTGCCTTTTATTGCTGCAAGCCCTATGCATGCTAAGTGATGATGAATGCAGTAACTGTTGCAGTTTAGAACTCAGCTTCAGCGTGATTGGCTCCTGAGCTGGCTCTTGAACTTTTGATCTAAACAACTCACAGAGCTCAGTGTGTCAGTGACAAACATTCATCTTAAAATGAAAGCTTCTTCTCTTTACAGACATGGAGAAGCAGCTGGCAAACTAGATTTGTTTGACAACTTTTACAGAATTATATTCTCTAGTATCGGTCTCTAATATAAAATAAACAGGATTTAGGCGGGCCTTGAACTTTCACTTGATGTTCCTTTCTATTACTTGCTGTCTCCCCTCTTTTACCATCTCTTGCTTTCTCCTTTCCTTCTCAATTTCCTTTTTTTTTGTTAGCCCATTGGAGAAAAAATTAAATGGAATATTTTTTATGAAATGGATGAGATGAGTGGAAGAGGGATACTGAGGGAATGATGAGAACTGAAAACAGCTTCCTTTAGGATCAACAAAATCGTTCATTGCAGCAAAGCAAACTGCTATATACTGGTACAAAGATTAAAGGCTGCAGCTGTGGACATAATATGTAAAATGTAGGAGCCAGAAAGGAGCCAGACAGGCTGTTCCTAGGATCTTGGAAGGAAGCACTTCATAGAGATACATTATACTTTATATTTAGGAGCCAGCCATACCAATTTTAGGAGCACAGGCTCATCGGCTCCTAAGAAATGTGTCCTTCTAAAATGACAGATTTTTTTAATTTCTAAATAAAAATTGAGTTCTTTAAAAGAGCATAATAACTATGATATTTCAGTGCCCCTTGTATATGCACAGTCATCTTAAATTACTTGAACATCGTTTCAGGGAACTAGTAGTACACGCTACCACAATACTAGGCAGTTTGTAAAAGCTGAGAGGACCTATGCTAAATATGATGGAAAAGGCAGATATCACAAAACATCAAAAGTTGTTAATAGTACTAAAAGTTGCTATATTGCTAGTCATGGATTCTGGACAATTACAGTGGCTCTTGATCACTGTATTTTAGATTTATAGCATTACCAGTGTAAATGGTTATAAAATATATATTGAATTATGGCTCATATATTGCGGTCTCACATGGAAGTGAAAGGATTAATAACGTATTACCAAATCATAAAAAAAAAGAACTGACTAAAAACAAATTATGTCATTTTAAGTCATGATTAAACAGAACTTCCAGTCCACTTGTAGCCATAGCACTTTGGACAAACTACAGTTGACATCAGAACATTTAGAGATGAAATTAAACAAAATGACTTTTCCATATGAGTGCTACACCCAGTGGAATCGTTAGAGCCAGCAACTGTAGCAGGAAAGAAAACGAGATAATGTATTGGGACTAGCGACTTGCCCATCAAAAAATGACGGCAATAAAATTTGAAGCCATGGTAATGCCGTTTGCCACCGGATATGAGGTTATGGCCCTTCTGAGCAGCTTCGGCACTCATCGCAAGCCCCATGCTGAGCTCCTTCGGTGCTCATTGCGTGGCTCACAATGAGCGCCTTTGGCGCTCATTGTGAGCTACAACTTGCTAACCTTTTGTCGCTCATTGTGAGCCCCAAGATGAGCGCTTTCATCGCTCATTGCGTGGCTTGCAATCAGCGCCTTTGGCGCTCATTGCAAGCCTCCCCCTGTGTACTTTATAGGCCTTGCACTTGAGCACCCTTGGCGCTCATTGCGAGCCTCTCTCCCTGTATTACTACCTTGGGTTAAGTGTTACTTGCTTTGATTAAGTGTTACTGCCTTTCATTAAGTGTTACTGGCTTGAGTTAAATGTTACTGCCTTGTATTAAGTGTTACTGTTTTGCGTTAAGTCTTAGTGCTTAGGGCTGGTATTTCCGTCCTTCGGCCGGCTTTTCTGTCCTTCGGCTGCGTTTTACGTCCTTCGCCTTGTTGTGAATTTGTTTATTTTTTTCCGCCCGCCATTTTTTTTTCGCTTTGTCAATTTTCAAACTAAAAAAAAGCCAAAATATGCCTCAAATTAACTTGTAACCTTACTCACAGGCTCCCCGGCACTCCCCCTGAGCTGTGTGTGAGTGTGTAAGTAAATTTGAGGCATATTTGTGTGTTTTGCAGTCTGGCAGTTCGGTTGTTAAATGCGTATTTTTGCGGGCTGTAATTTATCAAGTCGTACGGCCCGTAATTTTGCGGGCGTCGCAAAGTTGCAGTGAGTCAGGCGCTCATCTCCACCAACACAATGAGCGCCTTCGGAGCTCATTGCCTAAGTCCCGTGGGTTACGGGGATGAACGGGGATGAACGCCTGTGGCGCTCATCTCCACCAGCGCAATGAGCGCCTTTGGCGCTCAGTGCCTAAGTGCTGCGGGTCGTAGGGATGAGCGCCTATGGCGCTCATCTCCACCAGCGCAATAAGCGCCTTTGGCATTCATTGCCTGGCTGCAATGCATTGCCTTGCCTGGCCGCAATTTCAACACGGAGTTACCAACAACTTTTGGCAAGCCTGCACTGATCATAACTATATATGTTATATGGTAAACCTCATGCCTACCGACAGTGCAGCAATAAAAGAAAATATATTGGGTCAAGTGTATTAAAGAGAGAAGAAGCCTAGAGAATCATATATATTACTTTTTTTTTATGTGGTGGGGCATTTGCAAGAAAGATGGACAACTCCAAGATTTCTTCCAAACTTCATCCTTAAAGGATCTCACTATATAATGATACTGTTATGAACCATCAGGTGCAGATATCAAAATCATTTTCATTTGAAGTTGCTGTTTTATCATTAAATATTGCTTTGCAAGCTTTTACAGCCCTCAAATATATATTTAGCTTATGAAGAAAGTACTGGAAAGATATAGATATATATATATTATACAAATAGTACATTTGTATTCACATTTAAATATCTAAAACAAGTTAAAGAAAACTGCTTTCTGCTCAGAATGGGAAGCTGAGCAGGGACATGCAAATGTGCCCACAAATGATTGGTTCTTCTATCCATAACCATTTTAAACATGGCTTCCTTTAAGCTTATGCCCGCTGCATTACACAGCTTTTATGCAAAGCCAAGGTTGGATTATACACAAGCTGGGAATCCTACCCACGGACAGCCGTTTCAAGGTTTCTGCCTATCAGGTGGGGCCAGAAGGGAGCCAGGAAGACGGACATGCTGTTTTCTAGGAGCCTGGAAGGAAGTCCTTTATACAGATGTGGCTCATTATTTTTATGAAAACTAGGAGCAGGCAGAACACATTTTAAGAGACCTTGCTGCCAGGCTACCACAATGTTTCCATCGCAGTATATATATTTATGAATAGCATTGATTCATTGTGCCTTTTTTTTTTAATACATTGGGACATAATTACTTAAAGTAACTCTTATTTATCAATGCTACACTACATTTTTTGCATAAGTAAATTACATTTTTTTTTTAAACAAACTGGGCTATATGTGCTAAAGCAATAGTGACCAACTTGGTCCTACAAAAGACACCAACAGTCCAGAATTTCAATATTTTATGTAGTTGAGCACATGTGCATTAATCAGAAATAATTAAACAGATTGACTTGCATACACATAAACAGGAATACACAACAGAAACACCCCAAAATACTGGACTGTCTGTGGCCTAGTTTCCCACAACTGTACTAAAGGGTGACTTAATATAGGAAATGAGATGTTTTTCCCAACACTTCACTTTTTTAGTACATTTCGTCCACATTTTTACAAGTTGAGCTACAAATTATCTTACCCCAGAGACTCATTTTAAATTTTAGAACATACTTCTAGAGAAATAAAATGCATATTTTTATCAAATACCAATCTGAAATACATACATTGCCAGTGATTATTTATTTTTTGTCTTCTATGTTTATTTTTCGTTGGCAGAGAAACTGGTGTCAAAAGTGATATCACCTAAATCTCGCATTACCTCTGGCATTAATTAATTAAGTTGATGTCATATAATATTACATAATTTCCTATTCCATTTTATACAGAGATGTCCTAAATCCCAGTTGAAAACATTTAAAACCTTTAGTGACATAAAGTGCCAGGCTCATGTTTATGTCTTTGCCATTTATTTGTTTAAAGATTTATTGTGGTCTTTTGAATATTCAAACTTTAAAACAAAATGTTTTAAAAAGCAAAAATAAATAAACATAACTATTACAAATGTATACATGAAAAGGTTAAAAACTTGCTGCAGTTAAGTAGTTTAGGTGTACACATTCTGATTAACTTCTTATCCTTTGGGAATAAGGAATGTAGGCCGTGCCAGCGAGCACTAAGAAGCCCAGACCCATTTTATAAGATTTATGGCTTTCTGGCAGAATAGGAGATGTAAGGTAGCACGGCCATTGGGGTCGATAGACCGCCGCACGCCGTCATGAGCGCGCCGACCACTGCGCGCCAAACAAGAGCGCACGCTTACAACTGGGTGGCAGATAACAGCGCCAGTTACACAGAGGAGGAGAAAGGTACAGGAGAGGAGGCTGACAGTAGAGGAGAGAGGCACAGGAGGGGAGAGGGAGACAGGAGGGGGGTGATAGATTGGGAAAGAGACACTGCTGCATTTAAATAATAGTGTTTCCAATATAGTACAGTCGTGCCAAATCTCAGGCTACCATACAATAATATGGGAATAATATATTTGAGAATTACTCTCTCTCCCAATCTATCACCCCCTCCTGTCTCCCTCTCCCCTCCTGTGCCTCTTACCCATTCCATCACCCCATCTTCTGTTTCTCTCTCCTCCTTCTATCTTCCCTCCTGTGCCTTTCTCCTCTAGTGTCAGCCTCCCCTCCTGTACCTTTCTCCTCGTCTGTGTAATTGACTGGCACGCGCCCTGTTATCTGCCGCCCGGTTGTCAGCGCGCTCTCTTGTGTGGCGCGCAGTGGTAGGCTCGATCATGACGGCGCGCAGTGGTCTATCGCCCAAAGGTCGGAATGCCGAGATGTAAGGCTGCACCCAAAAACCTCTTGAAAGTTACACAGTGCCTGAATTCTTTGGTATTGCTTGGGGAATACAAGTTGAACACTGAGGGTATCAAACAGACTGGTAACTACATTTTAAGTGGTTATTCCTGTTTTATGTTAATATTAACTGATTGTACTAAATATAATTGTATATCCATTTTTAATTAATTTTGTTCATATATATACTGTGCATGTATACATAATAAATAGTCTCATGTATTCAGGTCTGTCTCTGTGCCCTTAAAAACCTCACATTACCATACAGTTTTACCCTACTGATGATGTGTTGTCGCAATAGTAATGCTGCTCTGCTACGCATGAAACCCTGACCCAGAATCAGTTCGTCTACGAATGATTTAGCACCGGGTTCCCCATGAACGTGGGGAACCCCGTGCTATGAGGTATTAAGTTTACCCTTGACCGATAAAGGAGATTTTACATTAATTGTAGGTGACTGATAGCTTGGATAAGATTGCTTGAATTAGATATTCTTTCTGTGGCTTTCTCAAGAGGGTGTGCCCTTGTAAACTAATGAGCTTTCCATTAGTCCTTCTCAAGCTCTCTTGGTATCACTAAGCTGTGTTAACAGTTAACTTCTGAGAACCAGGTTAAAATCATTTAACCTACAAAACTATTGTGTGGTTTTTAACCACAACTTCACTTTAACTTTCCTAACCACAAAAGCTCCCAATAGAGGAACTTAAAAGACCACGATAGTTTTGGAGAAAAAAAAGCTTTACTTTTTTTTAAAATATGTAACAAACTAACACTTATAGTAAACCATGAGCATAAAATAATTTTCTTCACTTCATTTAATATTTTTATATGACAAATAGATGCTGGCTATTTACAATTGAATGTGATAGTTATTACATGTAAATATTGTGACATTCTGGAGGTCGAAACTTGTATTGGGTATTTTCCATAAGCACTATCTGCTATTTTTAACAAGAATTTCTACTCGGTGTGTGGTTAAAAATGTAAGTACACAGAGGAGCTAGGAGTATATCTGTTCTGTAGTATATGTGTATGTTTAGTTTTATTAATGTTTACCTCCCTGTTCACACCAATGTATAAATGATAGATGGATAGATATTCTGTCACTTCTTGGATCTATCCCCTCTAGATTTCTTTTCTATTCCTTTACCCTGACATATCTATTTAATATTTTGTATTTTATAAGGCATTGGGATCCTCGATCCATCAAACCAAAATTTTAAACAGATGTGTCATAAAAAAGCAAAGTTATAGGCTCATTAAAAATGAGTTTATGATTGAATGGTTGAGAGACTATTAGAGTAGAGTGACATTGAAGGGGTTTATGTGAGCCACAGACTCTGCAAAGCTGAAAGCAATTGATTATTTTAAAGTAAACTGAAAACCCCAGTGATTACGAACAAACTTTTGGACTGCTTCTTTTATTTTTGCTCCACTCGGGCTTAGCTGCATGGGAGCAAGAAGATGCTCGTCGCAAGGCACGCATGACTTAAGAAAAGTCTTGCAATGAGCGCCAAAGGCCGTAGGCCTTTGGAGCTCACCGCGAGGCATGCAACACTTTGAAACAAATATGGCTTTAACGGTCGCCATGTTTTCAAGCACGTACCTCGGAAGCCGGCGAAAGATCGCCCAAAGACTCTAATATATGAAAAAATTAACTTACAATCTCACACATTTGAGATGCCGAAAATCGACTAAGCGAGGAAAAAATGGCTGCAGTAAAAATGTAACACATAGAGAACCCGCGCCATTTTGTAGAGCACAAGCCAGTAACTCGGAACTAAGAACATTACGACTTTAAAATGGCGGCTAACACACTAGCCTTTGGCGCCAGAACTAATGGCTTGGTCTCGCGCTTGCCCTCTATATATATTGGATACTTTCCAGATTTGTCTCACTTTCTCCTCAGGTGATGAAAAGTCTTGAATGGACATTTTCGGCTGGAGTAATTTCAAAAAAGGTTGTTAGCTCTTTAGCCTATTGATTGCAGGACATTACAGATAATAGGTAAAGTATATTAATTTATTAATTAATTAATTTAATAAATAAAAAAAATATATATTGTGGGATGGTAAGTAGTATATTTTATGCTGCCCTCATTTTTGAAGAGATTGTTAGCTCTTTAGGTTTTTAATTTCTGCAATTGAAGATAATAGATAATATTAAATTAATTATTAATAAATTAATTGAGAGTTGGAAATTTAAAAAATATATTACATTAGGGTAATTAGTGCATTTTATGGTGCCGTAATTTAGGAAGAGAGAATAGGTAAAGTAAAATAAATTTCACATTCATTGCTTAATTAATTAATTAATTAATTAACAAAAAAAAATTATGATAGGCTATTGTGGCTAAATTTGGAAAACCAAATAATTTCATTACATTTACATGTAATCCACAACGGCCAGAGATAGCTGAAAATTTGAAAAATGGACAAAGTGCTTTGGATAGACCAGATTTAGTGGCTAAACTATTCAAAATAAAACTAACAGCATTGATACATGACATAACCATTGCTCAGTTGTTTGGAAAATGTGTGGCTTTTGTTTATACAATTTCAAAAAAGAGGATATGCACACATACTTTTAATACTCCAAGAAAAAGATACATTGAAAATGGCTGAGAGAGTGGATTCAGTGATTATTGCTGAACTTACACATTCAGAAAAAAACATTAAAAACTTTATGAAATTATAGCACATTGCATGATTTATGGTCAATGTGGAGATATAAATCCACAATCACCATGTATGGAAAATAAGAAATGCACTAAAGAATTCCCTTAAGAATTTAGAGTGCAAACTTATGCAAATTGTGATGGCTACCCGTTGTATAGAAGAAGAGAAGGACAAACCGCAATTATTTGTGGTAAAATTATAATAGATATGTGGTTCCATATAATCCACATTTGGTGATGAAATACAATGCACACATAAATGTGGAAGCTTGCACTTCGATCAAATCCATAAAATATGTGTAAAAATATATTTACAAAGGATATGATGCAGCAACTGTAGTTGTGCAAGGTGCACTAAACGAATGAGATAATCCAATTTTACATGATGAACTTTCATGTTATCTAGATGCTCAGTATGCAAGTGTACCAGAAGCAATGTGGCGTCTTTTTCAAATTTGATCGATCACATGCCGTCTATCGATTAGATGTACATTTGCCACAAAGACAATTAGTTTAATGTAATGCCGTGAATTAAAGAAATGCTCTAGTCCAAAATGAACATAGAGAAACAACACTTACTGCATGGTTTACATTAAATTGTAACAACACTGAGGCAAGGGAATTCTTATACATTGAGATTCCATATCATTATGTTTTTATAAATGGGGCATGGCGCAAAAGAAAGAATTAGTGGCAACAAAATTATTCCACAAATTTATACTGTGAGTCCAAGAGACATTTAAAGTTTCAGTTTAAGATTACTCCTTTTAAATGTTCCTGGTGTACAAATGTATGAACATTTACGCACAGTGAATGACATAGTTTATGACACCTTTCATTTAGCTGCGCGACATAAAAACTTCCCTGCAGATGATACTGAATGGGAGAGATGTCTAGAAGAAGCAGCACTATGTCAAATGCCAAGGCAGATGAGAGAACAGTTCTCATTAATTTGTATATTTTGTAATGTACCTGATGCATTAGCTTTGTGATTTTTTTTTAAAACAAACATGTGTGAAGACTTCATGAAAAAATACAGTAAGGCTATTGCAGAAGTAAAAGCCTTAATTGAATTTCAACAAGTTTTACTTTGTCATGGATTAAGTTGTGCAACTTTCAATCTACCAGATCCAGGAATTATAGATGACATAAATTATGAAGGGTATGACTGTGATGTTGAAAAACAAAAAGCAGATGACAAAACACTTTGAATACATTGCAATTGGAAGCATTTAATGCCATACAACAAGCACTAGATGATGATATGCTCAAGGAGCGTTATTTCTATCTAGATGGGCCGAAGGGATCTGGCAAAACTATCTATACAGTATAATTTATTGATGAATTTCATTTGAAGTAACGGTGAAATAGTAATTCCCTTTGCAACTACTGGAATTGCTGCCCTTTTGTTGGAAGGTGGTAGAACTGTGCATAGTGGTTTTTAACTGCCAGTTCCAATTTTGGAAACATCAGTATCGAATATTAGAATGACATAATTTCAAGAAAAAAATCTTTAAAAAAAGTAAACTCATAATAATTGATGAGGCAACAATTATGTCTTGCCATGCTCTCAAATATATTGAACGGTTGTTACGTGAAGTCATGGCTAATGATTTGCCTTTTGGAGGTAAGGTGATGTTGTTAGGTGGCAATTTTAGACAAACATGTATCAACTCAAGTCCGCTATGGAGACTATTTACAATCCTTAAATTGGGAAAATAATATGAGGTCAGAAGGCCAAAATTAATTCAATGATTGGTTAATTAAAATTGGTGAAGGAAAAACAGAGGTCATAAGTAATAAGGATACTGTGGAAATACCACACAAAATGCTTTGTACAGATTTATAATTCACAATGAAAACATAGACTTGGCAAAAAAAAGTAATATTAAAATAATAAAATAAAGATGCATTGCATATGAATAATGACATTTTTAAATTAATAGATGGTACCCAAAAAAAATATTACAGTACAGATTATATTCTGGCTGATGACAGTGAAGCCAACTTTACAACTGAATCTATCAAATCATTAACACCATCTGGAATGCCACCACATATTTTGCAGCTCCAAAAAGGGGCAATTATCATGTTATTGAGAAATATGAAGCCCAAAAAGGACTTTGTAATGGGACCAGATTCATTATTCAGGTTTTAAGAGAGCATTTCATACATGCTGAAATTCTGAATGGTACCCCTAAAGGCGAAAGAGTTTTCATTCCAAGAATAGATTTGGCTCCAAGTGAGAGTAGCTTGCCTTTTGTTCTTCAAAGAAGACAATTTCCAATCATATTAGCATTTTCTATGACCATCATTAAATCCCAAGGTCAAACTTTTGAGTCGGTTGGCGTGTTTGTGGAGGAACCAGTATTTGCCCATGGACAACTCTATGTGACATTCTCAAGATGCAAAAATCCATTAGAAATTAAAGTCTTTGTAAAACAAACAGACATTCAAGGTGAGCTATTAGGGGGATGGGAAAGTTTAAAAAAATTATTGTCTATGATGAGCTGTTGTAAAGAGAAAAAAATATAGGGTAAAATGGGATGGACATTTAAATACTATGGAATGGACATAAAGAGTTAATATGTATATATTTAACATGTGTTATTATTTGCGAGATTAAATGAGATTTATGCATGTGTAAATTAGAATTTATGGATTTAGCAGATAGAAAATGTTTAGTATTAGTGTAGAAAAAAAACAAATATCACATGTAAACAGGTTGGTTGTACATTGTTAGTATCTCTATGTATAGATAACAAAAAATTTGTTTGCAGTTTACTATAAAGATATTGTTCAGTATTTGTTTAAAAAAAAAATAGGTGCGTGTAATAAAAAATAAGATATTTTTAAAGTGTTTAAGGAATTATTCTAATTGGAACATCACATGTTAAAATAGTATTTGTATATTGTTGGCAGATTCATATATATTACATAAAATAAATGTTTGAGGTTTCAGATACAGATATTGTTCATTATTGGTTTAGAAAAAAAAAGACAAAATGGATTGAATAAAAAAAAAATGATTTTATTTGTTGACTGAATGATTCCATATTTGGGAAAGAGGCACAAAATCACAGGAGCTGGACACAAAAACATATACTGTATGTTACATAGAGAGATATTACAGAAAGAGACAGAAAACACAGTGTATATAACAAACTCTTGCCATCATTTTTGACGGACAAGTTGCTAGTGTATTTTATAAGCACTCATTTTTCTCACTTTCTAATTAAGTTTAGAATTTCACTACTTTTCTTTCAATTGGCTCTTTCCTCTTCAATTTTTCCCCTTTTCTTTCTTCGCCTCCTGCTTTCATTTTCTCTCTGCCTTTCTACTCACTCCACCTTACTTCTAATACCGTATTTGTCTCCCCATTTCCTATCTCCAGTTTTACCTCTCCTCTATTTATTTTTTTCTCATCTCTCATTCTGTTTCCCTTGCCATCCTGTCTTTCCTTTATTTATTTATTTATTTGTTTTTATATTTTTTTATGAAGAATACAAGGTTAATTCCATAACACAAGGGTTTCAAAAATAAAACATTAGTAACATAACCAGAACACTTAATAAATGACAACGCATACATATAACCTTTTACACCTAACTTTGACATTTTTGTTATTTCTGTTTTAAGTTAAGCTAAAAGCATATTTCCCACATATGTACGTGTTTAACTACAACCGTAAAGGCTGATAGCTTATAAGAGCACACAGAGAATAAAGAAGAAGAAGAAGGGTAAGAAAGGGGCGAAAGGAGAAGGAATTCAGTGTTATGTTTGTTCTTAAAAGGGGGCATCCTAAACTATTATCCTACTCTACATATTTGCCACCCAATCTTAAGAATCCAAGTGTCCCAACATGAGGCCCATTTCCTATATGTTTGGTCCAAGTTGGCTGAGATAACGCTCATGTTATATATAAATGTAAGTTTAATCAAAACTGCACTAAATTCTGGTACTGACGATTTCCATGTTTTGGCTAACGCAATCCTCACTGCTAAAAACACTTGGGCCCTCATTCAATTGCAATTTGGCCAATTGAATCGGGCTCTAAATAAGCACATAGCATATTTTTTTAAAGAAGTTTTTAGTTAGTAAACATCTATCCAAAAGCAAGGTTTTCACTAACTAAAAACTTAAAAAAATAAATAATATGCTATGTGCTTATTTAGAGCCCTATTCAATTAGCCAAATCTCAATTGAATGAGGCCCTTGGTGTGATAAGAGTTGAGCCTCTTTACTGAGACCCTCTATGGGGAGGCCTAAGAGAGCTTCTTCTGGCTTTTGGGGAATCCTGTGCCCCCATAGTCTCTCCAAAATATCATAGGTCTCCAATCAAATGTGGGCGATCTTAGGGTAGTCCCAGAGAAAATGTTTAACAGTGCCCAGACTGCGAAGTCCCCTAAAACAGTTACCATCCACTGACGAGTTCGTAAGCTGCATCCTAGCTGGTGTTAAGTACCACCTCAAAATGGTCTTGTGTGCATTTTCCCTTCGTATAATATTTAGTGAGGGGCCTGTGGCCTGCTTATGTGTCTTATTCCACTGTGCATCAGTTATATCAACGGCGAGTTCTGACTCCCAAGAATGTTGATGGTGGACTGTCTTTCCTTTATTTAATCATTCTTCTCTCAATGTGTCCTCTCATCCATTTCTTTGCCTTCGCCACCTTCTCACATTTTTTTCTTAACACCCTACTCATCACTTTTTCACTTCTTATTTCAATCTTCTTCTACTTACCCTCTCTTTTCATCCTTCTTACTTCTTACCACCTATCTCCAAACTTTCCACCTCTCAAACTTTTTTAATTCATTGCTCTTTTTTTCAACTACCTTCTTCCTTACATTGCACATCCTCAGGAGGCATTATGAAAATACCAATTTTACCAGAATTTTCTTAAATGGGCACTGTCATCATATATTTAAATATACTGTTTTGTGGAACTATGTTGGAAAATAAGCAAAATGTTTTTAGAATAAAAGATAAAATAATACAGCCTGTATTACCTTTTACGTAAAATGAAGCTGCTGTGGGATTTACCATTTTGATTTCTCATGATCAGGAGACTTTGATTGCTCAGGAAGTTGATATCTACACAACAGGAATGTAGTATTTATGAATGCCAGTATTTTATTAGCAGTAACACAAAACACATATATGTAAAAGCTGTATTTTTATAACATTTTGCCCATTATCGTTTAATTATTGAAAATACCATATAGAAAAAAAATCTGACCACAGTGGCACTTTAGATTTTGAACATCACAGTCTACTAAAATAGCACACGACTGGTAACCCTTCCTGACTATATTGCACAATGTCTTGCATCCTACCTTACACACTTCTCCTCTATAGCCTATTTTCGCTTCAACTCTCCAACTTTTGGGAATATGGTAGAGGCAAACTGTATAGTGGTGGGTAAATGTCAGGATGCAGTTTATAGGAAGAAAACATAAATCAAGAAGTAGAACAGAAAGTAAAGATGGAAGTGAACGAGTAAACAGAGTGATGATGCACAGGGATCATTTCTAGATTCTGTAAATTGCTGCATACTAAGTAAATCCTATTGTTACAGATTCTAAAATTGTTCTGGATTCTAAGTTTAGATTATTTTTTCCACCCTTATGTGCATGTCTGAATGAGTACAAAGGAACCTCTTTTGTACATTATATTTTGGGGGAAACTGGGATATTTCTAAAGCACGGTATGTGATGAGTTATCTAGTGGAAGATATCACAAGGCTGAACCTAGCCCCCTGGAAACAAACACTTGTTACATCAGTGCGATGTCATAAGGGATGATGTCACAAAGCCCAGGCACTATATAAGGAGCTGTAATGGGAGGAAAAGCCATTCACACCAGAAACATCAACAAATGAGCATCTGAATCACTGTGTGCCTATGTCTTATAAACTATTGGAAACCTTAAAGGAGCTCGACCTTGCGCTTGGAGACTTTAATATTGTATGAATAAAGGTAATGTTTAATAATTTGGTAATTAGGTGAATTGTACAGATAAATAAGTACAGTATAACAAGTTTGGTAACAGCATTTATTTAAAATTGGCATAACAAATGTGCACACCAAAAATTTTTGCAACTTTCTACTACTTTGTTTAGATTTGAGTCTTGAGTATTTACGTTACTCCTCTTCTCTTTGTACAGAAAATGGTAGCACACCACAAATATAAATAAGTTATAATATATGTGATGAGATACGTGTGTGAGATGAGTATAGATCTTTCTTTAAGGTGTCACCTTAATGTACATGTTAATGTTGCCCTTTTTTCTGTGTATGTAATCCCTTGTGAGTAATTTCCTGAGGAGATTTGTCTTAGTATCAGATTTATGTTGCCAACCTCTCCAAGAAAAAAATGATCACATATATAGATGTGAGCATGCGAGTTGTTGCTAACGCTTGCAAGCCGCGTAGGCCCTCGCAAAGCGAGTGCAGTGGGCGAGGGCCTCAGTTGCTGGCATGGAGCGCCAATGGCGCTCCATGCCAGCAACTGCGACCCTCGCAAACTTAACGTCGCAATCCAAACAACACGACACACCAATTACGACACTCGCTAAATTTTACGAGCAACGCAAACAACATACGACACACGTTAACACACATTACGGCCTCGCAACACTCGAAAGCAACTCGTGAACATTACAAAATTCAAAACACAATACATACACACAGCACATACATAAAAACCTTACCTACAGCAAGAGGTAGCATTCAGGACCTCAAAAATGCAACTTACACCATAATTTCACTCAAAATAAAAGAGTTTAGACACTAGAGAATTGGCTATGCGACAGAAAAAATGGCCGCCGAACAAAATGAAAACGTGGCTACACATGCAAACACCATACGAGACACGTTAGCAGACGTTATGACCTCGCAAACATAGGACGCAACACGCCGTCATCCAACCATTTAAAGCACAATAAATACACACAACACACACACAAAAAACTTACCTACAGCAAGAGGAACCATCCAGCACCTCAAAAAAGCAAGTTACACCTTCATTTAAATTAAAATAACACACTTTAAAAACTCATAAAAATCGCTAAGCGAGAGAAAAAATGGCCGACGAACAAAACGAAAACGAGGATACAGCACTCTCAACACGCAAAACACCACTACACTCTCGCACAACACCAAGAGAAACTCGCAAAACAACACAAAGTACCTACGGATAATCCGCAAAGACGCATACCACAGATAACCCGCCATATTACGCCAATGCGGAAGTACACAACTACGCTACCGGTTTTGTCTCGCGCACACACAGTATTACACTGCACACATTCAGCACACTTACACAGCAGCTCCCCACCACTAATGCTGCAGCAACATCAAAACAGATTGCAGATCTTCAACAAAATGCTTCACAATAGGTAAAGTATATTCATTTATTAATGTATTATATATTTATTATTACACACCAAACACCATTAGCTCACTTACAATTTCACTGCCGTCATTTATTGACGGGCAATTCGCTAGTAACATCATAAAAGCCTGAATGATATATAGATGTGTTGCCAACTTCTCCGAGAAAAAATTTAATGTCTGATGTACAAAAACATTAAAGGGATACGTAAGTGAGCTGTTTTTCAAATGTTTCCTAATAAACAGCTACTGATTAGTAGAAAAAACATGTATTATATTGAAAAGTTGAATATACTTACATATTTACGGAAGGAGCGGAGGCCGGAGCAGGTAAGTGAGGGGTGAGGGGTGAGGGGGGGGGGGGTAGTATGAGAGGGGGGTTAGAATGACGGGGGGTTGAGGATGAGGAGGGGGGTTGATGATGAGGAGGGCGGAGGGAAAGAGACACTTGGGGTTAGAGAGACACAGGGTGGTAGAGAGACACGGGGGGGTAGAGAGACAGAAGGAAGGGTTAGAGAGACATGGGGGGAGAGACACGGGGGGGTCGATAGACACAAGGGAGGGTTAGAGAGACACGGGGGGGGGGGACGAGAGTGACTCGAGTATAAGCCGAGGGCTGAAAAACTCAGCTTATACTCGAGTATATACGGTATATGCTAAATACTTTGCTAACTTCAAGGTAAGTGTTTTTTTTTTGTTTTTTTTCAAAGGGTTTTATTAGGTAACCAAATAAACCGAAGGATAACATAAAAGCCAAGTAGCAGTTTGACATTATTAACATACAGTCATACCCAATTAAGGGGAAAAAGAAAAGGTTAACATTACATTACACCATAAGAAGATACCATATAATAGTCAAAATCAAGTTAACCAAAAAGATCTATACCCACTTGTGGGAAGGTCTAAGGGTAGCCAGGTTACCTAAGTTGTTCCAATTTTCTAAGGAAAAAGCTTACCTAAGATAAAACAGTTTGGTAGGCTCGGTCTAGCAGAGCAAACATCCAGAGCCTAAGTAAGAAACAAACAGAAAAGAAAAACAAAAAACTAACTATGTTGTATAGACACCATATTACTCTAATTATGCTAAAACAGTATAATAAAAGAGAAAAATAAAAAGCATTGTTGACTACACATGAATTTTAAATTTGAAAACAAATTTTTGTCTCAAGGGTATTGAAGTATAAGTCCTGTTGGTTACCAGCTCGGGTCCACCGCCCATCCTGCCTCCTCCAGTCCCCGGTCCCCAGCTCCATTGTAAGAATTAGCAAAATATAGCACAATGTTAATTAAGAAGACTTCACGTGATAGGGGGGCTGAATCCAGGGATTCCATATCTGAAGAAAAATAGGCATACGGTCCTCCAGTAAATGGGTTAGCCTTTTATTTATAGCAATGTAGTTCATCTTATTGATGACTGATTGTAATGTAAGAGTGGGAGATTTCCATTGCCTGGCTATATGACTCTTTGTTGCTAGCATTAAGCACTGAAGGAGTCTATTTTGATAGTGAGGGGACAGAGTGCCCTAGCAGGCCTATGTCCAGCTTAGCTGTAACAGGCATGCCAAATATGGTTGAGGCTAATTGGAAGACCTTGGTCCAAAGAGACTGAACCAGGGGACATGACCACCAAGTGTGGAATCTGACAAGCTCTAAAGCAATTAGGATTAGGGGAGCGTTTCCATCTAAATAGTTTGTCTGGGGTAATATATATCCTATGAAGAACCTTAATAGAGGTTTCCAGAATATTACAGGTCAAAGATCCCTTGGTAAGGGTTCTCCAAGAATTCTTCCAAGTCCCCATATCCCACTTGCCATTTAAGTCTTCTTCCCATCTCTGCATATATTTTGGAAGGGGGTGGCGGGAGTGGAGTTAAAAGTATTATATAGGATACCCACAATACCTTTAGTAAAAGGAGCAGACAAGCATAACCTAGTAAACCAATTTGAAGTTGGCTTACCTAGTGTATTTTCTAACGTGGAGAGAAAGTATTTAAATCTACAAAATGTATAATGTTCCTGAATGGGGATATTGAATTCTTCTTTTAGTTGAGTGTATGTTAAGGTAGTATTATCTCGATACCAGGAATTCACCGTCAGTAGATTATGGGATTTCCACCATAATAAAGAGGTTGCAGGGAGAGTATCCAGGAATCTGGGATTGGGTATTAAGGGAGTAGGAGTGGGGTACTTCGGGATCAGTTGAAATTTGCGGACAGCCCATGACCATGGCCCTCATTCAATTGCGATTTGGCCAATTGAATAGGGCTCAAAATAAGCACATAACATATTTTTTTTAAATAAGTTTTTAGTTAGTGAAAACTTTGCTTTTGGATAGATGTTCACTAACTAAAAACTTATTTAAAAAAAATATGTTATGTGCTTATTTTGAGCCCTATTCAATTGGCCAAATTGCAATTGAATGAGGGCCCAAATAATTAAGGAATGCTTTATATACGGACTGTTCAATTTACCCAAGCATGTCAGTGTGTTTGGGATCCATGGAATGGAATCCCAAGTATATAGGGCCATCATAAAGTTCTCAATAAATATCCAAAGAGGTTGGTGAACAAAGGCCAATTGTGCTGCTTTAAAATATCATTTCAAATTGGGGCAGGAGAGACCTCCTTTTGAATTTTGGATGAACATAGTTGATTTAGAGATACGATGTGATTTATTCTGCCATATAAATTTGAAGACTTGGCGTTGTAGTTTGTCTAAATCCATGTAATTCAAGGCGAGGAAGGAGGTTCATTTTAAATGAGTGGATACATCCTAACCATGAGATAGGGTGTTTTGCCCATGTCAGTAGATTTTGGGTGAATGTTTTGTAAATGGCCGTATAGTTGGATTTGTGAAGATGTGCGGTGTTATGGGTGAGATTTACACCTAGATATTTAATATGGTTAGAGGGCCAGTTAAAGTGAAAGTGCTGTTGCAAAAAGGTTAAGTCTGAGGGGGATAAGGAAATATTTAGAACTTCCGTTTAACCCACATTTATGTGGAGCCCAGAGACTTTACTGAATGTTCCCAGTAGGTAAAAGAGGGCAGGGACTGAAGTACAGGGATCTGTCAATGTACAGAGGACATCATCTGCGAATAAGGCACACTTAAAGTGATGGTCGCCTTTATTTATGCCTTTAATGTCTACGTTTGATCTAATAGCCTGAGCTAAGGGTTCAACGGCTATAGCAAAGAGTAAAGGGGATAGAGGGCAGCCTTGTCTGGTCCCCCTCTGAATAGTAAATGAAGCCCTTGCTTCGACAGGGAGTTTTAGGACTGCTTGAGGGGATTTATAATAGCTATTAATCATGTTCATAAAACGTCCTGTAAGGCCGAATTTCGACAATACTGCTCTTAAGTAGGACCATTCTAGAGAGTCAAAGGCCTTCTCCATATCCAGGGCTAGAAGGCATAAGGGGGTACGGTGTTTACCCGCCCAGTGCATGGTATCCAGAATCCGTCTAATATTATCCCCTGCTTGCCTAAAGGGGATGAAACCAACTTGATCCTTATGAATTAGTGAGAGCAGAAATTTTGAAATTCTATGGGCCATCAATTTAGCAAGTAATTTGACATCCCCATTTAGTAGCGATATAGGCCTGTAATTTTTAACCTCCAAAGGGTCTCGGCACTCCTTTGGAAAGAAGACCATGTCCACTTGGTTCAATTCAGGTGGAATGTTGTGACCATCTAGGATTGCATTAAATAAGGTTACCAAGTGGGGAGACAAAATTTCCGCAAATTTTTTGTAGTACAAGTTAGAAAATCCGTTCGGACCTCGGGCTTTACCTAATTTCAGTTTTTTAATTGTCTCCAAAACTTCCTCAACCGTAATTAAAGAGTTCAGATCCTCTCTCTCTTGAGCCGATATATGTGGAAGATAGTAGGACTCAAGAAAGGTTGAGATTTGATTAGTATGTTGCTTCTGTGTGGATGAATAGAGCTTTTGAAAAAAGGTAGTAAAGGTTCTTTAATCTCATTTGGGCTATAAGTGATGTTCCCGGAGGGGCTTTTGATCTTGAAAATTTTGGAGTGGGCTAGCTTCCCTTTAAATTTTCTAGTAAGTAGAGAATCCGGTTTGTTAGCTTTTGTGTAAAATGTATGGCCCGTACATCTCAATGCAGTTTGCTCTGAAAGTATTAAATCCACTTCTGCTCGTAATAGGTCTTATTAGTTTACAGAGTTGGGTTGAGGGATTGGTCTGGTAAGATTTTTCTAAAGCTAAAAGTGACGCTCTGATCTCAACTTACCTTTTTCTTTTTTGTCTCTTGTGTGCAGCAGATAGTTTAATGCAAGAGCCCCTAATAACAGCTTTATGTGCTGCCCAAACCCACCCTATATCCGTGCCTGGGGTCAGGTTATTTAAGAAGTAATGGCTGAGGTCCGAGGCTACCTGGTCCTGAAAGGTTTGATTGGAGAGGAGCATGTCATTAAGCTAGGAGTATGTCATTAAGCTTCCATGTATATGGGGGTTTGTATACAGTGCCAAAATCAAGGGACATGTGGACCACAGAGTGGACGGACCAGGGACAGGGGCGTATTTCGGAGGCAACTAAGCCATCCGACAAAGATGAATCCATTAGCAATGTATCTATTCTGGAGTATGAGCCATGCACTGGGGAATAAAATGTGTACTCCCTTTCTCCCTGATGTTTCAGTCTCCAAGTATCCAGCAGATGAAGCTCCTCGAGCAGTCTCTGGATGTGCTTACCTTTTTGGAGAATTTATCTCCCTGGGACTTAGAGGACCTATCCATGCTAGAGTCTAGAGCTAAGTTGATATCCCCACCTAGAATGATTTTGCCTGTATCCATTGATTTGAGATGAGCAAGGAGTTTAATGAGAGCATTATGGGGGGTGGTAGTGGGGAGTACAGAGCTATAAGAGAGATCCTAGTATTCAGAAGGGATCCTGTTAGTAAAATGTAGTTGCCCTCTGGGTCAATTTTTTTACTCTCCATGGTGAAAGGGAAGTCTTTATGGAGTTGTATAACAACTCCTGCCTTCTTAGTGGGACAAGTTGAGGCTATGAAGTAGGGGTATGATTTGTGTAAGTAAGAGGGGTTTTTTCCTTAAGCAAAATGAGTTTCCTGCATAAATATTACTGAGGGTCAAAGTGATTTATAGGAGATAAACGCTTTATGCCTTTTAAATGGGGAATTAAACCCTTTAACATTGTGAGTGAGAAAGGTGAAAGAAGTGTCAGTCATTGTACCTGTGGGAGTAATGAATGCTCAGGAAGATGTTGAGACCGCCGCTAAGCTCATGGCGGCCGAGGACCAGAGGCGCAGGAGGAGCGAAGGGCCGCAGCCAGACAGCCCAGGATGCAGGGGAGAATAGAGACAAAGAAAACAGTTTAAAACATTGAGAAAATATCCAAAATATCTACATCTTATCAAACAATATAAAAAACAAAAATCAAGGTAAGTGTTTAAATGCTTATTTTGGTATTTTTTCATGCAAACATTTTTTTTCATACACTACCAATTCTCTATCCGATGCACTCATAATCCAGCTCACTTACATACCCCTTTAAAAAGGTGTTGTAGCCTTATATGTACATTTAAATTAACTACCGTATATACTCGAGTATAAGCCGAGTTTTTCAGCCCTTTTTTTAAGGCAAAAAAGGGCCCCCTCGGCTTATACTCGAGTCACGCTCCCCCCCTTGTGTCTCTCAAACCCCCCCGTGTGTCTCTCTATCCTCCCTGTGTGTTTCTCTACCCCCCCCCGTGTGTCACTCTATCCCCCCGTGTGTCTCTCTATCCCCCCCGTGTGTCTCTCTACCCCCCGTGTGTCTCTCTACCCCCCCGTGTCTCTTTCCCTCCCCCCTTCTCAACATAAACCCCAATCAACCCCCCTCCTCTACCTAAACCAGCCTAAATTCCTCCCCCCTCTCCCCTCACTTACCTGCTTGTGCTCCGGCCTCCGCTTCTTGACCCAGCGCCGGCGCGCATGTGACGTCACATGTGCGCCGGCGCCAGGTCAAGGAGCGGAGGCCGGAGCACAAGCAGATAAGGGAGGGGAGAGGGGGGAGGTGTTTAGGTGGAGGAGGGGGGTAGAGGGGGGTTTAGGTTGAGGAGGGAGGTTGGGGTTGAGGGGGATTGACGGGGGAGGTTGAGGGGGGTTGAGGTTGAGGAGGTGGGTTGGGTTGAGGGGGGTTGAGGTTGAGTAGGGGGGTTGAGGGGGGTTGAGGTTGAGGAGGGAGGTTGAGGATGGGGGGTTGAGGATGAGGATGGGGGGTTGAGGAGGGGGTTGAGGAGGAAGGTTGAGGGGGGTTGAGGAAGGAGGTTGAGGAGGGGGTTGAGGAGGGTGGTTGAGGAGGGAGGTTGAGGATGAGGAGGGAGGTTGAGGATGAGGAGGGAGGTTGAGGATGAGGAGGAGGGGTTGAGGATGGGGGGTTGAGGAGAGAGGATGAGGTTGGGGGGCTTGAGGAGGGGGGGGGTTGAGGAGGGAGGTTGAGGAAGGGGTTGAGGATGGGGGGTTGAGGATGAGGAGGAGGGGTTGAGGAGGGGGGTTGTGGATGGGGGGTTGAGGAGAGGATGAGGATGGGGGGTTGAGGAGGGGGGTTGAGGATGAGGAGGGAGGTTGAGGATGAGGAGGGAGGATGAGGAGGTAGGTTGAGGATGAGGTGGTGGGTTGGGTTGAGGGGGGTTGAGGTTGAGTAGGGGGGTTGAGGGGGTTGAGGTTGAGGAGGGAGGTTGAGGATGGGGGGTTGAGGATGAATATGGGGGTTGAGGAGGAAGGTTGAGGGGGGTTGAGGAGGGAGGTTGAGGAGGGGGTTGAGGAGGGGGGTTGAGGAGGTCGGTTGAGGATGAGGAGGGAGGTTGAGGATGAGGAGGAGGGGTTGAGGATGGGGGGTTGAGGAGAGAGGATGAGGATGGGGGGCTTGAAGAGGGGGTTGAGGATGGGGGGGTTGAGGAGGGAGGTTGATGAAGGGGTTGAGGATGGGGGGGTTGAGGATGAGGAGGAGGGGTTGAGGAGGGGGGTTGTGGATGGGGGGGTTGAGGAGAGGATGAGGATGGGGGGTTGAGGAGGGGGGTTGAGGAGGGAGGTTGAGGATGAGGAGGGAGGTTGAGGATGAGGAGGGAGGATGAGGAGGTAGGTTGAGGATGAGGAGGTGGGTTGGGTTGAGGGGGGTTGAGGTTGAGTAGGGGGGTTGAGGGGGGTTGAGGTTGAGGAGGGAGGTTGAGGATGGGGGGTTGAGGATGAGGATGGGGGGCTGAGGAGGAAGGTTGAGGGGGGGTTGAGGAGGGAGGTTGAGGAGGGAGGTTGAGGAGGGGGTTGAGGAGGGGGGTTGAGGAGGGAGGTTGAGGATGAGGAGGGAGGTTGAGGATGAGGAGGGAGGTTGAGGATGAAGAGGAGGGGTTGAGGATGGGGGGTTGAGGAGAGAGGATGAGGATGGGGGGCTTGAGGAGGGGGTTGAGGATGGGGGGGTTGAGGAGGGAGGTTGAGGAAGGGGTTGAGGATGGGGGGGTTGAGGATGAGGATGAGGGGTTGAGAAGGGGGGTTGTGGATGGGGGGGGTTGAGGAGAGGATGAGGATGGGAGGCTGAGGACTGGGGTTGAGGAGGGAGGATGAGGAGGGAGGTTGAGGATGAGGAGGGAGGATGAGGAGGTAGGTTGAGGATGAGGAGGGAGGTTGAGGATGTGGGGGGTTGAGGAGGGGGGTTGAGTGAGGAGGGAGGTTGAGGATGAGAAGGGAGGTTGAGGATGAGGAGGGAGGATGAGGAGGGAGGTTGAGGATGAGGAGGGAGGTTGAGGATGAGGAGGGAGGTTGAGAATGGATGGGGGGTTGAGAAGAGAGGATGAGGATGGGGGCTTGAGGATGGGGTTGAGGATGGGGGGTTGAGGAGGGAGGTTGAGGAAGGGGTTGAGGATGGGGGGGTTGAGGAGGGGGGGTTGAGGAGAGAGGATGAGGATGGGGGGTTGAGGAGGGAGGTTGAGGAGGGGGTTGAAGATGAGGAGGGAGGTTGAGGATGAGGAGGGAGGTTGAGGATGAGGAGGGAGGTTGAGGATGAGGAGGGAGGTTGAGGATGAGGAGGGAGGTTGAGGAGGGTGATAAGGGAGGGGGGAAGAGACACAGGGAAGGGAGAGGGGAGAAGAGACACGGAGAGAGAGGGGGACACAGAGGGCACAAGAGGGACAAAGGGGGTAGCACATTTCCCACCCTCGGCTTATACTCGAGCCACTCATTTTACCCAGTATTTTGTGGTAAAATGGGTGCCTCGGCTTATACTCGGGTCGGCTTATACTCGAGTATATACGGTACCTATTTAAATTAATTACCTATCATATACAATTATGCTTTATTGGGGTAGCTATCGATGTCTATGTATATATTTCTAGGGAATGCAAAAATCGTGACACACACTACAGTATAAATGACATATAGTATTTTTAAAGGCTACATTTTCTTTAATTTTCTTTTACTTTCTAAAATATTTTACGGATTATAAAGGCCAGTTCTTATAGCATATTATAAAGTATTAGATTTCAGTGTTCCTAGTTTTTGGTGTTCTTTAGAACCCAAAACTCCAGAAGTGAGTGAAATATAAGACTACTAGTTCTCTGGTGTCTCCATGAGGATGGGGGGTTGAGGAGAGAGGATGAGGATGGGGGGCTTGAAGAGGGGGTTGAGGATGGGGGGGTTGAGGAGGGAGGTTGATGAAGGGGTTGAGGATAGGGGGGTTGAGGATGAGGAGGAGGGGTTGAGGAGGGGGGTTGTGGATGGGGGGGTTGAGGAGAGGATGAGGATGGGAGGCTGAGGACTGGGGTTGAGGAGGGAGGATGAGGAGGGAGGTTGAGGATGAGGAGGGAGGATGAGGAGGTAGGTTGAGGATGAGGAGGGAGGTTGAGGATGTGGGGGGTTGAGGAGGGGGGTTGAGTGAGGAGGGAGGTTGAGGATGAGAAGGGAGGTTGAGGATGAGGAGGGAGGATGAGGAGGGAGGTTGAGGATGAGGAGGGAGGTTGAGGATGAGGAGGGAGGTTGAGAATGGATGGGGGGTTGAGAAGAGAGGATGAGGATGGGGGCTTGAGGATGGGGTTGAGGATGGGGGGTTGAGGAGGGAGGTTGAGGAAGGGGTTGAGGATGGGGGGGTTGAGGAGGGGGGGTTGAGGAGAGAGGATGAGGATGGGGGGTTGAGGAGGGAGGTTGAGGAGGGGGTTGAAGATGAGGAGGGAGGTTGAGAATGAGGAGGGAGGTTGAGGATGAGGAGGGAGGTTGAGGATGAGGAGGGAGGTTGAGGATGAGGAGGGAGGTTGAGGAGGGTGATAAGGGAGGGGGGAAGAGACACAGGGAAGGGAGAGGGGAGAAGAGACACGGAGAGAGAGGGGGACACAGAGGGCACAAGAGGGACAAAGGGGGTAGCACATTTCCCACCCTCGGCTTATACTCGAGCCACTCATTTTACCCAGTATTTTGTGGTAAAATGGGTGCCTCGGCTTATACTCGGGTCGGCTTATACTCGAGTATATACGGTACCTATTTAAATTAATTACCTATCATATACAATTATGCTTTATTGGGGTAGCTATCGATGTCTATGTATATATTTCTAGGGAATGCAAAAATCGTGACACACACTACAGTATAAATGACATATAGTATTTTTAAAGGCTACATTTTCTTTAATTTTCTTTTACTTTCTAAAATATTTTACGGATTATAAAGGCCAGTTCTTATAGCATATTATAAAGTATTAGATTTCAGTGTTCCTAGTTTTTGGTGTTCTTTAGAACCCAAAACTCCAGAAGTGAGTGAAATATAAGACTACTAGTTCTCTGGTGTCTCCATGAGGATGGGGGGTTGAGGAGAGAGGATGAGGATGGGGGGCTTGAAGAGGGGGTTGAGGATGGGGGGGTTGAGGAGGGAGGTTGATGAAGGGGTTGAGGATAGGGGGGTTGAGGATGAGGAGGAGGGGTTGAGGAGGGGGGTTGTGGATGGGGGGGTTGAGGAGAGGATGAGGATGGGAGGCTGAGGACTGGGGTTGAGGAGGGAGGATGAGGAGGGAGGTTGAGGATGAGGAGGGAGGATGAGGAGGTAGGTTGAGGATGAGGAGGGAGGTTGAGGATGTGGGGGGTTGAGGAGGGGGGTTGAGTGAGGAGGGAGGTTGAGGATGAGAAGGGAGGTTGAGGATGAGGAGGGAGGATGAGGAGGGAGGTTGAGGATGAGGAGGGAGGTTGAGGATGAGGAGGGAGGTTGAGAATGGATGGGGGGTTGAGAAGAGAGGATGAGGATGGGGGCTTGAGGATGGGGTTGAGGATGGGGGGTTGAGGAGGGAGGTTGAGGAAGGGGTTGAGGATGGGGGGGTTGAGGAGGGGGGGTTGAGGAGAGAGGATGAGGATGGGGGGTTGAGGAGGGAGGTTGAGGAGGGGGTTGAAGATGAGGAGGGAGGTTGAGAATGAGGAGGGAGGTTGAGGATGAGGAGGGAGGTTGAGGATGAGGAGGGAGGTTGAGGATGAGGAGGGAGGTTGAGGAGGGTGATAAGGGAGGGGGGAAGAGACACAGGGAAGGGAGAGGGGAGAAGAGACACGGAGAGAGAGGGGGACACAGAGGGCACAAGAGGGACAAAGGGGGTAGCACATTTCCCACCCTCGGCTTATACTCGAGCCACTCATTTTACCCAGTATTTTGTGGTAAAATGGGTGCCTCGGCTTATACTCGGGTCGGCTTATACTCGAGTATATACGGTACCTATTTAAATTAATTACCTATCATATACAATTATGCTTTATTGGGGTAGCTATCGATGTCTATGTATATATTTCTAGGGAATGCAAAAATCGTGACACACACTACAGTATAAATGACATATAGTATTTTTAAAGGCTACATTTTCTTTAATTTTCTTTTACTTTCTAAAATATTTTACGGATTATAAAGGCCAGTTCTTATAGCATATTATAAAGTATTAGATTTCAGTGTTCCTAGTTTTTGGTGTTCTTTAGAACCCAAAACTCCAGAAGTGAGTGAAATATAAGACTACTAGTTCTCTGGTGTCTCCATGACCCATCACAGACACACCCTTCTGTCCAGTGACATAACAAATTCTTGTTGTAAAAAACTCCATTGTTCTTTAACTGTGTTTTAATTCTCTACAGAACGCCAAACCAAGTAAGAAATAACTCAATGGAACTTAATTTGTTTCCTGAAATATTCACTGCATTCTTTGAAATTGAATGAAAACTTTGCAAAATAATAGGAGCAATTTTTTTTTTAGAAAACTTGGTATATATCCTCAAGTTCTTCTTGCAACTGCATGGCTTCTCTATCAAACAGACAACTATTACCGGCTTCATCTTAGCTCTGTAATAAGAAATCAGCGTTTTTGTAACATACTATCACTGAGAGGCTCTGGGTCATGCCATTGTAATGTTATTGTCCAAGTAAAAACAAATACTGTTCTAGAGGAGGAGAAACACAATTCCACAATACTTTAAGATATGGTGACAAATGCAAAACACTATTGAATACTAGACACACAACCACCGCTTTTATTGTATATTACTGCTGACTGCGGGCCATTGTACACTCCTCACCCTCTTGTGTCACTTCCCCATCTCCTTTACACTGTAAGCTCTCGGGAGCAGGGTCATTGATTCCTCATATGTCAATGTTTGCCTCATATGTCAATGTTTGTCTTGTCCTTTATCTTATAATATGTATTTTTTCAGTACCCCTTGCAATCTTTATATATAGCTATTAGCCTCATGTGTTTTACCACTTGTTAATTTTTTGCAACATGTATACAAAATGAATTTATCAGCTTTTTACATTTTCACCCAATCACTATAGACTGCTATCTCCAGAGCATATATAACTGGGTTGTTATAAGCCATTGCTTCTTTTAAGGATATATATGTTTTTCAGTAAAAGATGCATTGAAAGACTAGGCAGTATGTCAAAGTAATGCAAATAGTGTGATCTCATCAGTAGTATCAGGAATGATATCATTTTTCATATTATATGTGATGTCATGAGTGGAATTAATTATATCATACGCAATGTCTTGCATGATGTCACCTCACGTTATAGATGATTTCCTGAGTTTTTTCAGCCTTTAGTTGCCTCATCATGTGCTTTAAGTTTAACTATACTTTAATGCAGTTTTTGACAGTATACAGAGTTGAGTCATATTATTATTATTACTTTTGAAGTCAGCAGTGCACATAGCCAATGGCTTGGTAGGTATATAAGGTGACATGTAGGCATTCTACAAACTTATCAACCATCGCTGTCATGGGTAAAATTTGTGATTTATCCGACTTTGAAAAGGTGATGGACATGTTTGTGTACTGTTCGAATGCTGCTGTGGTTACAGTGACTAGACAAACTGCACCATTGTGAATAAAGGGGCGCATGTGCATTGCAGGGGGGGAAAGAGACACAGGAGATGGGAAAAGACACAGGGGAGGGGGAAGAGACACAAGGGAGGGAAAGGGGGGAGAGACACAGGGGAGGGGGAAGAGACACAGGGGAGGGAGAGGGGGGAAGAGATATAGGGGAAGGGGAAAGACACAGGAGAGGGGGAAAGACACAGGGGAGGGGGAAGAGACACAAGGGAGGGAAAGGGGGAGAGACACAGGGGAGGGGGAAGAGACACAGGGGAGGGTGAAAAAGACACATGGGAGGGAGAGAGACACAGGGGAGGGAGAGGGGGGAAAGAGACACAGGGAAGGGGGGAAGAGATACAGGGGAGGGAGGGGGAAGAGACACAGGAGGGAAAGGGGGAGAGACACAGGGTAGGGGAACAGACACAGGGGAGGGGGAACAGACACAGGATATGGAGAGGGAGGAAGAGACATGAGGGAGGGGGAAGAGACACAGGAGGAAAAGGGGGGGAGAGACACAGGGGAGGGAAACAGACACAGGGGAGGGGGAACAGACACAGGGTAGGGAGAGGGAGGAAGAGACATGAGGGAGGGGGGAGGACAAGGGGGGAATGAGACACAGGGAGAAAGAGACACAGGGGTGGGAGAGGTGGGTAAAACACAGGGGGGAAAGGAGACACAAGGGAAGAAGTAGACCGAGGGAGAGACTCACAATGAGCGCCAAAAGTGCTCATTGCGAGGCCCATGATGATCGCCAAAGGCGTTCATCGCGAGGCCAGTAAAGTAGAGGGGGAGAGGCTCCCATTGTGTGGCAAACAACATTGCCAGACTTCACTTTTTTATTGCCGTCATTTTTGACGGGCAAGCCGCTAGTACATATATAATATGCATACAATTTAGTTGCCCATGATCAGAATGCTGTCACTGTACTTATTTAGTAATTTGTCGTCACGCTTGCGACAAATTGCAGTTTGACAACTACGATTGATTGCAACCCCCGCGCATGCACATTGCGTCGGGGGCGCGCGCATGTGCATTGCTTCGGAGGAGCACATGTGCACTGCGCTGTATAAGACGTGTATGCGCATTGCGTCGGAGGCACATGCACGAACGGGCTGAGCAACACGGGAGAAAGAGACACGGGAGGGAGAGAAGGGAGAGACACAGGGGAGGAGGAGGAAAAGACACAGGGGAGGAGGGTGAAGAGATACAGGGGAGGAGGGGTGAGTGAGACACACAGGTGAGGAGATGAGGGGGGAGAGACACAGAGGAGGGGGAGAGACACAGGGCAGGGAGAGGAGAGGGGAGAGACACAGGGATGGGAGAGGAGGGGGAGGAGACACAGGGGTGTGAGAGGAGGGGGAAGAGACACAGGGGAGTGAGAGGAGGGGGAAGAGACACAGTTATCAAGTGTAGAGTATATTTACAGTTATTGTTAGTAAGCTAATATCAGTTTTTAAGTAATGATTACTACATATCACCTATCTTAATATGCTTTTATAGCATTTATAAATGTATGTGGAATAGTATGTAGTCATACTAATGCAGTTGGCACAAAGACTATGACGACTCACACCTGAACAATGAATACAGCCATGCCCTAAACACACAAAAAATAAAATGTATTGTATTTGTTTAATAATGAGTGGAGTTATTACATTAGTCACTTGCATTCCATGTTATGAGTGGAAATGACTATGTATAATATTCTTTAAAAAAAAGTCTTGTGTGCTGTGACTGCTTGTGAATTATGTATTCTTTTCAGGAAGTTTAAATATCTTTAAGAAATATTTAGAGCAGCGGCTGTGTGAGATGTGACATGTCTATGCGTGAGAGGACGTGTTCCCATTCCTATCAGTCGAATAACATTTTATGAGTTTGGAAGGAGAACTAGCCAGAGTTTTAGAGAGAGCTTCAAGTGAACAAATTCACACATTTTTCTTTTACATATTTAACATTTTACAAGCCCTTTCTTTGTGGATCTGACTTCCTCTAATCATAAGAGCAGGCATACATTTCTCATAAATAATACAACTTTTAACATTTTAAAGGGATACAAAAGAGCTTCCAAATATGGTAATATTTAGAAGTACTTTTTCAGTTGATTTTGTTTTTTTTTTTTCATAAAATTTTTACTAACTTTTACTTGGCAATCAATTTTTCTGATGCACCCACTGAACATTGCTATCCCTTTCTTATGTGTAACTAGGAATTTGCCCGCCAAAAATTACAAGAATAAAATTGTAAGGCTGGCAATGCTGTTTGGCGCTCATTGCGAGCCTCTCCCCTCATGTACTACAACTTTCCTACTTTGCAATGATCAACTTCGGCGCTCATTGCATGCCTCTCCCGCTCGCGATGCTCATCGAGAGCCCTGCCGCAAGTGTACGGGACGATCATTGCAGCGTTCATTAACCTGCAAGTTTTGTGCTTGTTTTGGCATGTGTCTCTTCTGTCCCTTCCCTGTGTGTTTCTCCTCTGTGTGTCAGCTGAATGTTTAAGTGTTACGCACTGAATGCCGTTTGTTTTATTTTTTAAAGTCCCGCATGCCTGGCGTTGTTCGTGTGTGTTAGTGTGTTTGCCGTTGTGTATTTTAAAGTCCTGCATGTCTGGCTTTGTTCAGCCTTGTTTTCATCCCGTTTAAAAAAAAAATTACGATTTTCGTCCGTCATTTTTTTTCTTGGTTAGCCGATTTTCGATTGGCGAAAAATGGCAAATATGGCTCAAAATTGCTTGCAACCACACTCCCAGGCTTCATTGTTCTCCACCTGTGCTGTGTGTGTTTTAATTTTTTTTATTGTTTTGCTTGTTTTTGGTACTTTTGGAGTTGCAAGCTACATGCTTCAACTGCTCGCCTTGCGTGCAATGATCGCCTTTGGCGCACATTGCTGCCTACGTCCCGTGTGCTTCCACTGCTCGCTTTGCAAGGCTCGCAGTGCAATGAGCGCCTTTGGCGTTTATTGCAGCCTAAGTCCTGCGTGCTTCAACTGCTCGCCTCGCAGTGCAATAAGCGCCTTTGACACTCATTGCAGCCTAAGTTCCGCGTCAACGACTTGCCTCATGAGGCTCGCAAGTGCATTACCAACATCGCAAACGTTCCAGACAACCACGTAGATCCACAAATATATATATGTGATTATTGCCAGTAACCGCTAATTGCCACTCAAAGGGTTTCATTCAATATCTTTGTCTCTTGAAGGACAGCAAAATTATTAGACCACTTCAGTAGCACCATTCACTGCATTCACTAAGATTGCCATATTATAATGATGTTCACAAATTCTTCTCTATTTCTCCACCCAATATCTATCTGGGTGCTAATAAATATCTGACGCAAACAGCAGCAAATGGTATTGCAAATGAAATAGTGCAGAGAATAATTACAGGATACCTGAATATTTGCAACATATTATAATTCAAATCCATCAGCAAAAGCATATTTATGAATCATAATTTGCACTGTATTTGTATTGTGTTAATATATATATGCACAGGGATCTATGAAATAAAATAGTTGTGACACGTGGACGTTTCAGACTTTGATATGTATGCTTGATGATATAGGAATAAAGAGGTTCTCCGAGAATTCTCCAATACTTCACCCTTTCATTACTATGTCCGCACCACTGTAATTTAATAAACATGTGATTTTTATTTGGCCAGTTCCTCCTAAACTTAAAGGAACGTGGAACACAACAGCTTTTTTCAAGCCATGTTTTAAAAAAAACAATAAAAAAATAAAAGTTGTTTTTTGCTTAAAAAATATGTTCCAAAAACCTCCTTTAAACTTCATTAAAAATAATAGGAAATACAGAGAGCATACTTTATTCTGTAGATCTTGTTGGCTGGCAGAGAGGGTAAGCTCCCAAGAGCAGTTAAACTTGTGCATATTGTTTGTGCTCTGAGACCTTTATTTGGAAAAAGAAAATGCATTGTAACACATTATCAAATACCCTCTTTCTAATGCAACAAAAAAATTAAATGTCCCTGTGCCAATTATTATTCCATATGTGAAGAAAATGTGAGCCATTATTAAGAATAAAAATTGTCTTTCATTTTTGTTACTGAAGCTTAGATTTTTGAGCTGTGTGATTGGATCAAAAGAGTCAATCCAAGAGCTACAGCTACAGTTCTACTACTTAGATAAGTTTTCCAGGTTCTTTGGCAACTCACATTACCTAACATACAGAGGACTTCTAGCAATAAAACTTACTTTTACATGACCCATGCATGATCCATTTAGGCTAGTTGATGGAATACCTGACACGACAACTTGAGTTGGGAGAAACAACGGGCCACAGCTTTATTTTGAAACAATGTAAACAACAACCGTAACTTATTTAAATGACTAATTTAGTCCTTTCCTTCCGGGGGAGGAGCCCGGCCACGAACAGTGACCTCACGCTTTGAGCCCTGCCCAAAGCCCCAATGCTTATCCTTAAGCACGCCCTGTGAGGTGGGGCCATCGCCCCCTTAGGCCAGTGGGCCGGGCAACTCACCTCCCGCCGCCCAGACATAAATTAACAATACACAACATACAATAGCCACTTCTCCGAATTCTTTAACCAAAATATATATTAATTTCAATATTTCTTATTTATAATATATATATTATATATATTTTATTTATTTTTTTTAAAGAATAAACCATAACATCTGTTAACAACAAAATACAGGGTGGGTGGGTGGGATTCCAGTTGGGAGACCGCGCTGCTGTGTTCAATGGCGCGTAACGGGCTTCCGACACGCCCCCCGACGCTCCTGATTGGCTGATAGCCTCACAGGCTCCGCTGGGTCACGTGACGCTACAGGCTGACCCAGGGAGCCTGTGCAGCCTCCGCGTCGTTCATGACCCATGCATGATCCATTTAGGCTAGTTGATGGAATAACTGACACGACAACTTGAGTTGGGAGAAACAACGGGCCACAGCTTTATTTTGAAACAATGTAAACAACAACCGTAACTTATTTAAATGACTAATTTAGTCCTTTCCTTCTGGGGGAGGAGCCCGGCCACGAACAGTGACCTCACGCTTTGAGCCCTGCCCAAAGCCCCAATGCTTATCCTTAAGCACGCCCTGTGAGGTGGGGCCATCGCCCCCTTAAGCCAGTGGGCCGGGCAACTCACCTCCCGCCACGGAGCATGTGAGGGACGCCTCCCGAGGCTGCGATCCCCCCCTGCTGGACATTAAAGCCAAGGCCCGCAAAACACTCTCCCTAAACTCCAACATCATCAACTCATACCCTATTTCCGTAAGATGAACCTTATCTTTTGCGAAAAAATCATCTGCGCCGACCGGTTCGAAATCTTTATACCGGATGGCAGTGAAACCTTGTTTTCTCACAAAACTCGCAATCTGCTGGTTAATCTTCTGTCTAGCCTTATCCAAACATACTGGGTCGCGCGCATTACGCCATGATCTTCTCTTAATCATCTCAGACCAGATAAGGAACGTCCCAGGGAACTTCTTCACCCATTTCTCGATGTCTCGTCTCATCACTTTTAGCATTCGTCTCATGGGAACTGTCCCCAAATCGTTCCCGCCGGCATGAAGTATTATAACACTGGGCTGACCGTAACGCTGCGCGTAAGTTTCCAAGAGACCGTCGAGCTGCGCCCATCGCAGACCCCGAATGCTACACCACCTTACGCGTAAGTCCGTAACAGGAAAGCCCAGTTGTGCCTTTTCTTCGGTAACTGCGGCTAACCTATGGGCCCAGTACACGTATGAATGGCCCACAATCCATAGTTGCTTCTGTTCCCCTGAAAGTAGAAAGCAACACCATTAAACCACTGCATTTGGCCGTACATAGGAACGAAAACGGTCTGAGTCCCACCTCCCGATGCGCTTCACTGTCGCGTCGGGCAACCCCAACCTAGCCGCTTCAGTGGCAGTTCCAATCCGAAAGGAGTGAGTTCCGAAGTCAGACTGCTTGAAACCGAGCCGATGCAGTGCGCTTTTTAAAACTCTTTTAAATTGATACGTAGACATTGCCGTTCCATCGGCGTGTACCAGCAGCGAACACCGTCCCGCCGGTCGCTGCTTAAGGTACTCCATTAAACATGCATATGGGCAACACTCCGTGCCAACCTGATGCAGAACCACTTCTCTTCCTTTACCCACTTGGTCGGTCTTTGACCTCCGCAACCACAATACCACCGTACCTTCCCTGAGGCAGGTATCCGCCAATTGCAGACCCCCCGAACCGTGTCTACTGTTCGCGACTAACTCCCCTATCCTAAACGCTCCGAAGAACGCAAGGGAAAAAGCCGTTCGGAAAAGTAGGGATTCAAAGGGGTCCCTGCAAACCGCCACCAACTCCTGAGCCAATCTCAGCAACAGCGCAAATGTTATTGGCCGCCTACTATCTGGCCTTTGCGCACCGCTGAACATTCCGCGCACCACCTTGCGCACTAGGAACTCCTTTGTAAGGTCCCTCTGCCCAGCAAGCTTAAACATAAAAGCAAGCGCCGTGACCTGTCTCCCTACTACGGGTTTTGATTCGCCTTGCTCGGCGCACCGCAGCAGGTACCAAAGCAGGATCCCTACGCTCTTTTCCTCCGTCGTGGCACCACCTGCCAGTGCCACTAGACTATCCCATTTTGCCCACACACGTCTAAAAGCGTTCCACGTCGCTGGGGCAACAAACTGTCTCACGAGTCTCGTTACCTGACAGCTCCAATCTCCCAGAGCTCCTCGGGGATGTGCTCCCCCAGGGCGTTCGCACGAGGAGCCAGCGCCCTGAAGCGATCCTCCTGAAACCGAGAGAGGGCGTAAGCAATTCCGTTTTCCACATTTGTCACGTGTCTTGCCTGAAACCATATGTTCAAGCGAAGGCAACATAGCACAAGATGCCGGAGCAATCTAATCACCGGTACGGATGCCGCCGTGATGTTGTTCACGGCTTCAACCAACCCCTTATTACCCGAATGGAAAATGACTCGCCTGTCCCTGAAACAGGGACCCCATAAGTGCACTGCTACCACCATAGGAAACAGCTCCAGGAATGTAGGGTTCAGCAGTAAACCCGCCTCTTCCCATTCCTCCGGCCACGCCGCAGCGCACCATCTCCCTTGGAGATAAGCCCCACAACCAATCGGTCCAGACCCATCGGTGTGAAGATCTAGCTCTGCGCTGGTAGTGCCCTCCTTTTGAAAGACCACCCGCCCATTAAAATCTGCAAGGAACATCGCCCATACCCTTGCATCGTCGCGCATGGCCCTAGAGACTGTTAGGAAATGATGCGGCTTCGCAATCCCTACCGTAGCCAGCGACATCCGTCTACAGAATATCCGCCCCATGGGGATAATTCTGCATGCGAAATTCAACTTCCCCAATATTGATTGAAGCCGCCGCAGGGTCACCCTCCGTGCGCCCCGTAGCGCCGTAATCTCGGCTTGCATGTCCTCCACCTTCTCTAAGGGAAGACTGCACTCCATTTTGCAGGAGTCGATCCGAATCCCTAGAAAAGTCAATTGCTCTGTAGGGCCCTCCGTCTTGTCATGGGCCAGTGGTACCCCGAATTCTGTACAGATTTCGGTAAACACCTCCAGCATGAAACGGCAAGCGTCATTTCCCGCTGGGCCAACAAAAAGGAAGTCATCCAGGTAATGGGTAACACTCTTGTACCCCGCCTCGATGCTCACAACCCATTGTAAAAATTTGCTGAAGGCCTCGAAGTAAGCACAGGATATTGAGCACCCCATGGGTAAACATAAGTCGACGAAGTAACTTCCGTCTACGAAGCACCCCAGCAACCGATAGCTTGACGGGTGTACGGGGAGCAATCTGAATGCTGCCTCGATGTCCACTTTCGCCATAAGGGCCCCCTGGCCCTCCCTCCTCACCAGGTCGACCGCCCGGTCGAATGACTCATAAGACACAGTAGCCTGGTCTTTTGATATGCCATCGTTTACCGAACGACCTCTGGGGTAGGAGAGATGCTGAATCAATCTAAATTTACCCTCTCCTTCTTGGGGACCACCCCAAGTGGAGACACGACTAATCCCTGGATGGGCGGGGCCGCAAATGGCCCAGCCATCCTCCCCAATTGTACCTCATTAAGAACCTTAGCTTTAGCTACCCCTGGGAAATCCCTAGCCGACTTCAGGTTTGGGACAAGAAAACCTTGAATGTCGACCCCGCATGGAATCCGGAATCCTTCTCGGAACCCGTCCTCCAACAGGCGCGCCGCTTCGGCGGTGCCTGCCAATTTACCGTAGCGTTTTAGCCACGGCAGCATGGCGGGGAGGCGTATGGGCGTCCTGCCCCTTTGCGGGAGGTTCGCCCCTGCCTCCCTCTTTGGGTCTACCGCATCTAGACAGGGGGTGTTCACCTCCACAATTTGAGCATGCACGATTAAACCTGCAGTTAGGTGCCCATCTACAGACCCCCTCGTTGTACGAAAAACAGGTCTTAAGACCTGCTCCTGAGACGTGGGTGGGGCCCTTGGCTCCACCGGCCCCGCTCCGAAAGGGCGTCGTGACTCTCATGGGTGTCATGATGTTTAGCCAATACGCCACCGCTTTGTCACTCCACGCCATACTTGGCCTTGAGGCCAAGTATTGCCGGAATTCCTCGTCGTACCGCCACCAGGCCGTACCCCATAGACCTTGTGAGCGTTCCGAATTTCATCTATGTAGACGAATAATCCCGAACTCTGTTCGGGGTGCCGCTCACACAGTACGCAAGCCCAAATAGAAAATGCTTGCAGCCAGGTATCAAACGTCCTGGGCAGCCTAGCAAAAGATTTCCCCTCCCTGGGGCCCCTCTCGGCCAAATCTGTTTGCCTAGATATAGGGAGAAGGGAAAACAACTCTATAAATTCCCTCCTCCAAATCTTTTCCTTTACATCCTGTGTAAGGTGTGCACCTAAATTATCCAACGAGCATAGGACTATCGGTCTCATGGCTGCGTCGGTAACTCCCACATTGTTATTCCCAACTGCTGCAATCGCATTGCCTACCGGCTCGGGCGCGCGCAAGCTAGCTAACGCCTCGCTCGCGCTCGCTGGCGCCACTACCGCTGCTGGCTGGGACCATGCACCCTTTGCTAGCCCCCCTATCCAAGCTCCCATTTCGTGTTCGCTAACTGCAATGTTGTGCGCAGCTAATAGCGTCTTTAATGACCCGATAAAACCTCCCTTGTCTGCTGCGCAACTCAACTCTGAGCGCTCACCTGCTTCTGGAAGCTTTGGAGTAGATACGGCCAACGGAGTATCCCTGCGTCTCTCCTGACGCTCCGGGGACTCTGACCGTCTGGCCCTCCGCGGGCTCCTCCTCTCAGATCCAGTGCAAGCACAGCTGCACCGACAAGATCTTCTGCTTCTCGACCTGGATCTCCTTCTGGATCTGTGGGTACAAGAAGAACAGTCACTAGCTCTCCGCGACCTGCATGCCCGTGCCCATACCGCCCTTTCCTCGTCTGAGGAACGGTCCTGGTCACCTAAGCTTGCGCGGCTGGAGTAGGCTAGCACTGCCTCCGCCGCCCCCTGTAGGGGTTCCCCTGAGACTTCCTCGGGCGTTGGAATATCCAGATGTTGGTCAGTCTTAGACCCTTTGCGCTGTGGCCTAAACGTATCGCCCTCAGTCTCTACTCTGCTACGTCTTAGCGGTGTGTGCGTAAATAGTAGCGGACTGTACCTGCTCGTAGCCTTCTTAGCTCGAGTGGGGCGTCCTAGCCTCGCTACTGCCGCTGTCACAGGCATGTCATCAATCATGACCATGCTGTCTTGGCTATTCATCTCTCTGATCACCCCGTCTCTTCTTTCTCTCGTCGTCGCCATGCTCCTCTCACTGCCAGTTGGGCGTCCCTGTAAAGTACCAGAAGCACTGTTAATGAGGGAAACCCCAGGGACCGTCTGCTTGGCACCGTGAGGGCCTGTAGGAGCCTTTTTAGGACTCCCGGCTTTTCTCTTACCCCCTGCACCCCCCTTACGGGGTGTTAGAGGGGTGTTTCGCGACCTTTGTCGCGGCCTAGGACCTTTAGGCAAGTTGGCAGGTGGTGGCCGGAGTGCTAGGCCCTCACCCCCACCGCCCGTGATCCTGGCGCTCGCCTGCCTGGGGGGTATGGGGTCCCGGCCGCCCTGACCTGTAACCCCCCCATCACTTGTGTCTCTGCTACCCGATGGACGGGGGTCTGGCAGCCCTACAGTGGTGGGATGGGAAAAAATTTCCCTGGAGGCATCAGAATTGGCTAGGACACCAGCCACCGCAGGCTGTTCCTGTACAATGTGCTGAGCTCCAAGCGCAGAAGGCATGGGAGGTCCCAGCCTGTCCTGCACCCACCTGACCCCTTGGCTTAAGGCACACGTCCTAACCTCAGCCAGCAAAGCCTCTAAGCCTTCTGGATCCATATTAAATACTACCAGGGGGACAAACAGGGGGAACAACAGGCAGAAACTCAGGCACACACAGACACAGGAACACACACAGACACAGCACACTCACAGCGCAGGCAAGGACACACACACACACAAAACGGAGGAGGAAAAACACAAAAACGACAAGAATAGCCTCAACAGATATATCCCCTTATTTGCTGGTAAGCTGGGGTGAAATTCTCAGTATTTAAACCTTCCTACTGTGATTTTAGATGCAGGACCTCAGACCTCCGTCCATTCCAGTCGGGAGACCGCGCTGCTGTGTTCAATGGCGCGAAACGGGCTTCCGACACGCCCCCCGACGCTCCTGATTGGCTGATAGCCTCACAGGCTCCGCTGGGTCACGTGACGCTACAGGCTGACCCAGGGAGCCTGTGCAGCCTCCGCGTCGTTCACTCATAGGAGCAACTTGTGGAACATCCCCTTTAAATGGCTGATTCATTATCCAGGGCAACTTGTGAAACATCCCCATTAAATTGTTGATTCATTTCCATTACATCTCTGTATTGATTCTGTGGATGAATACATCATTCTTATATTGGATATTCTGTATAAATCTCCATTGTCCGAGACAAGTAGACCTTCCTGTACAAAAAAATATGACACCATGCCATAATTCATACTTTACATTATATTTTTAGCTTTTTTGCACTCTTATTATTGTTATTTTTTCCTTGCCATGTATTAGTAACAGGTGTTTCCATGACAACCTCTCTGGTCTTAAAGAGTTTAAATATCAGTGGTTGTTTTACTCCCCCAGGCTATCGCTATATATATATATATATATATATATATATATATATATATATATATATATAGCGCATTTGCTGTTGTTTTAGCAGTCCCACCTTTTGATGATGTGGTATAAAATCTTATATATATATATATATATATATATATATATATATATATATATATATATATGTATATGTTTAATCCAGCCTAGGCTTTGCGTGAAAGCTGTGTAATGCAGCGGGCATAAACTTAAAGGAAGCCATGTTTAAAATGGATTATGGATTGAAGAGCGAGGCATTTGTGGGTACTTTTGCATGTACCTGCTCAGCTTCCCAGAATGCAGTGTAATAACTGTATTTCTCAAAATTCTGAGCTAGAAACGTTTTTTTTTACTTGTTTTAGACATTCAAATGTGAACAAATGTACTTTTTATATACTATACTATATATATATATATATATATATATATAATAATATATATATATATATATATCGCTATAGGATTATATCACATCATTAAAAGATGGGACTGATAAGACAACAGCAAACGAGCTTTGTAGTGTAATAAGTAAAAAAAAGACTTTTAATGAACTGAGGTTTAACCGCTTCCACTTACAAAACATATTCTTTATAAGTGTGGAGACCAGGAAATGTTGATGCAACTTGGCACCCTCTCAATGATTTATTTAAAGCATATACACATACATTATGCAAAAGAGCTGGTAAGTGCTACATTGGAAAATAGTCCATTTGTTAAATAAAAAATGAAAACCCAATGGCGCATTACACTATTCAACCACTTCCCTATTAACCTCATAAAACAATATTACACTAACTATGAATAATATGATTTATTTATTATGCTAAAACATTATGTTGTCTTTTACATCTGTAAGAACGGGGCAAACTGTCCTATAAATGCTGTTTTGTTAATGGAATCCAGAAAATAATAAGTAAAATGGTTTAAATATATTTAGAAAAGTAATTTAAACTTCTATTCAAATTAATGCTTTATAATGTCTATTGCAGGGCAAATGCATTATTAATGCGTGTAAGTCCACTTCTAGCTTTTGGTAGGAGGAGGTGATATCAGTATTTATTTGCCTTCTTCCCCACAGTGGCCACTGCACGCAAACCTATATCAGCCCAGAAAATTGAACGACAGCCTCCCAAGTAGATTTTCTCAGACCCTCTGCCTATTCCTCTGGGTTATTTAAACATTTTAATCTCAAAGGGCAAAATGCTGAATATATTATTGCAGGCAAATTAGAGCATTTAAAGAGTGCTTGTAATTTTTGGTCCACTGAGGACCTAATGGATTGTGCCTGTAAGCTCAGTGAATCTAGTGGTGCCGTTTCGGCCAGTTTTGGAGCCATAAAAGCTACACAACCGCATTTTTAAACTGTAAAAAGAGATTAAAATGAAATCGCTTTTACACATTTTGTTTGTTTTTAGTTACTTTTAGTACATCGACATGCCTCCCAAGAGGAACACTTAGAGGCTATGGCTTTGGATTTTACATTAAATATTATTATAATGTATTTATTCACACAGTATTGAATTAACAGAATTACGAGACGGTTGTTGTTGTTCAGTCCTCAGTCTGGTTCAACTCTCTGTGACCCGATGGACCGGGCACATCTATCGTTATCCATAAAGTTATCTTAGCAAAGATTATGGAGTGGATTGCCAGTTTCTTCTTCAGTGGATGGCGATTTGTCTAACCTCTCTTCAATGACCTGCCTGTCTTGGTTCATCCGAAGTGGTATAACTCATGGCTCCACTGAAGTACACAAGCACCTTCATATCCAAACGGGGATATATATATATATATATATATATATATATACATTAACAATACTTTGAGTCTCTAATGCACCTTCTACCTCTCTAAGTCCCTCATTCAATTGCAATTTGGCCAATTGATTAGGGCTCTAAATAAGCACATAACATTTTTTTTTAAAGAAGTTTTTAGTTAGTAAGCATCTACCAAATGCAAGGTTTTCACTAACTAAAAACTTCTTTAAAAAAAAATGCTATGTGCTTATTTAGAGCCTTATTCAATTGGCCAAATCGCAATTGAATGAGGGCCTAAGGCAGTCCTTGTTCCATATCTCAGAGATAGAGGAGTAATTATAAATGCTGCCACATTATCTATCCAGGAAATAAAAATTACTGGCAATATCAACTTTTCTTTTCCTGGATGTTCTTGGCAGCATTTATTTAACCTTTGAGCAATACCAAAACTATTATTAATAGTGTAGTAATATTGCACCAGAAACACTACAACTTAATGATTCATATTTTATTGAATCAAGAACTTTTGAACCAAAATTTGATCAATTAGATCTATAATGAACGTCCACGTGGTGCTTCATAAAGATGTTGATTATAGATAAAAAAAACTTTGCTGCAAAGTCCAAAAAATGGACATTGCCTTGGTAAAAATTGACTTTTAAGCCTGAAGTTACTGGATTAGCTAAAAATGTGAAATGGTACTGGTGATCCATTTGTTGATGGTTGTACAGGTTGCTTGATAGTCCATTAGGAACCATAAATAGCCTTTTTGTCCTTCTCCATGGTGAGGTTTGGTCCTTCTCCATACTGAGATTATGTACCTACTCCATGGTGAGGTTATGTATCTTCTTCATGGTGAGGTTCTCTTCAGATAAGTCCTTAAGCATCAACCAATATCTAATTAACATCTGAAATACCCTGTGTGGTCTGAGAAGGCAAGCATATTTCCTGGTTCAAATGAAATGGATTGTTCAAGAAAAAAAGACACTTGTTTGTAAATTATATGCCAAACTATTGAAATCAAGATTGAAATTGACACCTCACCCTTTCCCTTCACAGGTGCAAAAAATGTGCATATACCCACAGCACTCTATAAATGTAAACGCCACCTATGTATCATGGATTTTTCCAGCGTCAACTAGAGGCATCAATTTTTTTAATTAAAAGCATACTCTTCATGGTCACATAAAAGCCATTTTACAGTACTAGTGCGACCTATGGTGCAAACACTGTTCCCTCATGATGTTCCCAAGACGATAATGCCCCAAAATTGTATATAAAATAACAAATTGCACAAAAGAAATTGGTATTGCCAAGGATTTCCACTCAAATGAAATGTGTCCATGTTTGACCTTTATGGAAAATAAACAACTAATTAATGATGAAATTTTGTACTAAGCTCCTTTGAAGTATTACAATCAAAGAGGAATTCCTTCACCATGTGAGAAAAACAAGACTGGCTACAGGCTATGGAGATTGCTGCAGGGTATATACTTTACAGAGCTTGCCACAAGGTATATTATCATATTACTGTACAGTACTATTTTATGGAGCTATTGCATAAAAAATGTGTACAGTATCTCACTTTGTGATTTGCTCATGTGAGAAATGCTCAATAAATATGAATCCCTGATGCTTCTATGCAACTCCCACTCCACTCTGTAGTTTAGGTGAGCATACCTCTCAACAGCACACAGTACATTTTATCCCACGTATCTAGCTTTATATACATTATCTGCACCTCTGTTCCTCTTTAAAGGGTCACAGTAGTGGTCATTCTACTAATAATAAACCAATAAAATCAGTACATGAATACATTCAATGGAGAAAAATTAAATTGAACTTTAGTTCATGGTATAGCAGAGCTGCTTCTCTCCAATACATATTAGGTTTCCAGGGGATCGGAGAGGTTCTGCCCTGGAGGCTGTCCTTAAATGTTTTTTGACCTATGTTTGCATGCAGTGGACACTGCAGGGTAGGAGACAAAGATTCTGAACAGTTTAGCCTCCTGGACAAATCCTCTCCCATACCTAGAGAATTTTCATAGTGGGTAGAAATAAGTATATCTGCTTAAGACTGAAACACTAATGTTCAAATGTAATTTTAAGAATCTACATTGAAACGTTGTTCAGAAACAGACTATTTTACCATATTTCTTATCTATACATCAAAATGTCTTCAGCGGGCAATTTTGTGTTGCTTTAAAGATCTACTATGTAACAAATTAGCAAGATTATAAACTGTAAACTGTGGTCAGATAAGACAAAATATTTCATATATATATATATATATATATATATATATATATATATATAATATATATATATTGTGTGTGTTATTTACATTTTTTACTAGACACAATGGGAGTGTTCTACTAATGGTTATTATGTATTCAAGAATGGAGGGAGGGCAGGGCCAGATTTACACCTGCGGAGCCTCCAGGCAAAGGCTTCTCATGTGCCCCCCTTCATATTATTATTATTATCGTTTATTTGTAACGTGCCAACATCTTCCGTAGCGCTATACGTAAGTTAAGCTACAGGCAATGACAAGTTCAAGATTAACATATTGCGAAGAATGGAGGGCCCTGTCTTTGAGCTTGGAATCCGGGGTCCATAGCGCTTTACCTAAAGCACCTTGCAGGATTGAAACTCCCAGACTTACAATTTAAAGGTTATTATATTATATACACATATATAAAATTACACTTTGTGTTAAGCAGCCCATGAAAGTAATTGCAAACAATGTATATTCAATAAAATATGTATATATAAATGTTATAGAGCTTGTTTGTTTATATAATTATGTTGCAGCCCAAAACACTCAAAGTGTAGTGAAAACATTTTGTATTAAGAAAAATTGTATTTATAGAGACAATCTCCTGTAACATCTTCCTGCCTACTACGTTTTATATATTTTGTCAACCCATGTATAGATAGATAGAAAGATAGATAGATAGATAGACCCTAGATCAATTAAACAATTAAATATTGTTTTTCTTCTTTGTAAGCTTTATTTAAAAAAAAAAAAAACATACAATGGTACATTTCAGATGTACCTGTTTCAGATGTAGCAAAAGAAAAAAATTGTTTCAATGTCCAGTTAAAATGAATGACCTCTTTTTTGTTTCTAATTTTTATACAAAATCAGTACATCCAAAAACAACAATTCAAACTCAATTGTCTCTGGTACAATATTCCAAAAAACATTAATATAAAAGCATAATCAATTAATTTTCTATTAGAGTATTGTTGTATCAGCTAATTACATAATGCAAAAAAAAAAAAGAAAAAACAGAAAACAAAAACACAGAAAAAAAAAAGAGAAAAAAAAATAAAATGAATAACCTCACCGAGGTTGGACAGCTTGTATGGTTTAAGGTTTTATATATGTGTGTATTTATGGTGTATATTATATATATATATATATATATATATATATATATATATATATATATATATATATATGTATACATATATATATATTCTAATATAATAATACAATATAATCTAATATATATATATGTGTATTTTCAGATTTTAAACTGCTTGTATTTGACACAGTGACGCATATCCATTTCTATGTAAAGTAAAAAACATTAATACAGAGAAATGTAGCTTTTAACACCCCACTCACTATTTTCTCCATGAACCGCAGTGCTGCCATACAATGTGCAAGGAGCCAGGATGATTCACAGTTATGTCTCCAAGGCAACTAGGCCTGGCATCACGTTTTCACAAACTGTACCTGGTGAGCTTATATAAATTATAACAACAGAACGTGTTTCAACAGAGAACCTTTCATATGAACAAAAGATACCAATTGGTACAGTAATGACTGTGGTCAGCCCCAATAATAGCCTAAAGCATTAGAACTTTTCTGATTTCAAACACCCATAAAAAATATGATAAATTAACATTTTTGTAGATTCTAATCAATAATCATTAAAGTTTAAACATCCACTGCCTAAACATCCTGTTCAAATAGCCCCTTGACGATGGAACTTAATAGTACAGTAAAGCCCCATAGGATTACAATTAGTCACCTAAAAATATTTAAGTATTTTCTCTAAAATAATGTTCCTGTCTAATGTTATTGTGTTACATGCTACACAAATACGTGAAGTTTTACCCAAACTACAGTGGTCCTTATTGGTTTTTATGGCCTGCCCATTGATATTTTTTTTTCTGCCTAAGCAGCTCCATCCAATGGGCCAGACAGCTCCTATTTTACTAAGAAAAATTAAACTAATCAAACATAAAATTAACTAAAACAGTAATGAATTTCCAGATGATTGTAATATATTGTTTTTTTTTTTTAATATATTTCAAACAAACTTATGAACAGAAGGAAATGATCACAAAGCATTGCATTGAGTTCTGGCCATGCCCTAGATAATTACCCTGGGCTTTAAAAGAGTAAAATTGATTCTTTTTCATTATGCCATAGTTTAAATTGTAAAACTTTTAAAATCTCATGATACCAAACTGAGGTTATTTTACGACTAAAATAATGTCAAAACAACACAAATCTAAAAGTATGAATTGTCATTGAAATTAAATGCAAATAAAAAATTAAATAGACATTTCCAAATCAAAGAGAGATGAATATAAAATAAAATTTGTATCATTAAAGATTCAAAACAGATAGTCCTTGATGCACTTACATTTAAATTAAAAGTACTTAGAAAATAAACACAATTTAATTTGGCACTAAAATGTATAAGTAGACATGGATTAAAATTGAGATACAAGTTACATTTACTTAATAAAATTAGCTGAGAGCCACCCTCCAAGCTAATGTCTTTTTCAACAATGATTAATTAATATTAGTATTGTTGATACTCAGGAAGAAGAGTAGGTCATTTATACTTAAAATACCCAATATTCAAGCATAACTATCTAATACTTCAACTTATTTTTTTAATAACAATCAATTGCAAATATATTTATTTACCGGTAAATTTATAATTTAAATTTCTGCTACTGGGACATTTCCTGTGTCACTTTACGGCAATAGTGATTACAGTAAATAATTTATTAAATATGTGTATACAGGATCAAATCATTGTCTATAAAATGACTGTTTATAGCAACACTCTCTTATGACATTACCTTCAATTGTGGTGTATCTGCATATTTAACTCATATATTTTTTTATACTGAGCTAGTACAGTACAGTAGTCATTGTAAACATATGTTTTATTGGCTTTAAGCAAACTTCCTGAATGGCTTCCTGCAGTGATAGGAAAAGGTCTAGTAAGCTGAATGCACCAATGAAGTGACTACTCTAGCAGTTAAGGATTTAAGTGTCAGATTAAAATTGATAGGAACAAAATACAAAATGCACATGTCTTCTATGCTGAAAAAGAAAACAACATTTATTTTGTCCTATATACTTTATTCAGTATCAATATACTGGTAGAACTGTGTTGGTACCATCCATTTGGCTTCCCTCTGTCCTAGAAAAGTCTGTTTTAAAGTAAACTTGGCCAAAATATTTTATCCTACAATACCAATAACTCTCAGAGGCTCTTGTGAGAGGCACAGCATGAGTTAACTGAAATCTATTTGTACTTACTAAACCTATTGATAGTTACATAAAATGTTAGTGTTCCTTACAACTGTATTGCATTTATTTACAAGTAAAGCTCATATGTTTGTTTGTTGGGCATAGACTATTAAAAACAGTATGCAGTAAAATAAATAAAAGCTCCTAATTTTTCTTATTTTTGAATGTCTCAGTCTTCCCACAAGCAAAACTGCTTATCTCCACCCCCTTGTGGAGGCGTGACCAGCTCTACCTTGAACCTGAACCTAAAAAAAAGTCTGGTTCAGTCTGAGCATGCTCAGTAAAGGGGCAGGGCTATCATGGTTTATGTGGTGTTTCACTTGGACGTGACCTATGGGGCAACTGCAAGCAGGTTACAATGCAGCTTTTTATAGGCAGTGGAGTTGGGTTTAATGATGTCAGAGGGGAGGGCTAGTGACATCATAGCCCAGTCTGCTTTCATGCCCCATAATTATCCACCCTAGGCAAAGCCGAGCAAGTCCCCTGACAAGGCACGGGGAGGAAAAGAAAGGCAGCTCTGCTTGAGGAGAAAACAGACAATTTAAAATGTAAAAAAAAAAGTGTTTTTAATGCCCAACAAACAAACATATAACTCAAACACTACATGCAGCCCCCAGTATATTATATGCAGAGGAAGAACATGTCTTTTTCAAACATACACAGCTTTACTTTTGGTTATTAAAGAAGACTTTAGTCAGTGCATGAAATTAGAAACCACAGTACCATCCAATTGTGTGTTTTCTTTCCAGGATCTTGCTTTTTACTGTTTTATATGCTGCTTGCCATAATATTTTGGAATGTTCTTATTGTTATGACTAAATGCCTCTCTAGGTCATCTTCAAAGCAAATGTATTTTATAAAACTTTTAAGTATCTCAAAATGTTTAATTCTCTTTCACTTACTGTAATAAAGTCGGAATTCTTTTTTTTGAATTTGCATGTGTACAACGCTTGTCACTTCTCTATAAGCACTTGTCTATAAATACATCTTTTATCGGCACTTTCTTTTTCTGGTGGGTAGATTGCAAAAAATTCTGGAAATCTGCCAAAAAATAAAAAAAAACTATAGTTAGAATTTATCCCAAACAAATCTTGCTTACGGTATAGTCTGGTAAGAATATTGTAATAACCCTATAACAGGAGCTAAATGTTTTAATTAGGCACTGTTCATTAACAAAATCCATACTCAAATAAAAAAGCAGTATTCATTATTAAAGGGACATGGAACACAACTGTTTTTTTTTTATCAAGCATTTAAAAGAGTTTGTGAAAAACATTACAAAAGTTGTTTTTTGAATAAAAAAAACGATTAATTAAAATCTACTTAAACATCATTAAAACTAACAGGAAGTGCAGAGAGCATACTTTAGTCCATAGATTTCATTGGCTGAAGAGGGTAAGCCCCCAAGAGCAGTTCAAAATGAATATTTTTTTTTTGCTCTGACACACTTTGACACATTATCAATTACCCTATTTCTGATGTGACAAACAAAAAATATTTTCGTATCCCTTTAAAGTTACTTTCAATGTCATCTTCTAAATCTCCAGTTCAGCATCCTGTCACTCTATATCATGTCCCTAAAGAGGTGAGAGCAGCTCTGGCTTTGAGGCAAGGCTAAGTAGTAAGCACAGACTTGTGTATAGACCAGTGGTGCCTAACAGGTGGCCCAGGGGCCACATGTGGACCTCAAACACTACATGTGGCCCCCAGTCTATTATCTGCAGTGGAACAACATGTCCTTTTCAAACATACAGTCCATTTTCTCTCTCCACAAATGATATATGATTATCCCTTGTACTCTTATTATCAACCTTGTACTCCTGAACACTTCTTATTATCTATATCTTATTATCAACCTCTTTTCCCACAGCAATTCTACCATGTTTCTATCTGTAAAAATAAAAGGCTTAAACACATTGTAGTGCTCTCTAATGAACTCAGGGGTCCGATATGTAGGACTTTACGTGAAATAGGTTGCCCATTAGACAGTGCTCTTATTTAGCTGCCTCCAATCCAGAGCTGATAAACTGCTCTTTGTCACAGGAATCCACTTTAAAAAGGTAAGGGCCTCATTCAAATAGGATATGGCCAATTGAATAGGGCTCTAAATAAGCACAGAGCATATTTATTTTAGAGAAGTTTTTAGTTTGTGAACTTCTATCCAAAAGTAAGGTATTCACTAACTAAAAACTTCTGTAAAAAAATATCCTCTGTGCTTATATAGAGCCCTATTCAATTGGCCAAATCGCATTTGAATGAGGCCCTAAGTCTCCAACTAATGAATAGCTCTCACTCCAAGATTAACCTATAGAAAAACAAACTGTACATACATGTAACTCCAGTGGAACAGTGTAGGTAGCCTTATAAAAAAAATAGTGTAGGTTTGATGTTTTTCAAAAAAAAAAATAATTGCAACACATTAAAAAATTACAAATTAAAAACTATTAATGTATATTTAGGAAAATCCATTTTAGTAATGCTAAAATGTAAAACTTTAATTAAAATCTGATTAAAACAAGCCAACGCGATGTCTATTTTTATATAACTGACAATTTTACTTCCAAACTAAATAAACAGCATAAAAATAATTCCTCTAGGCTAGGGGGAAATGAATGAGAAAAATGTCCATGACTGTGACATCACAAATGTATAACATTTTTTACGGATGGAATCACTAAGAAGGAAATGACTCTCTACATACAGAATATCTTACACAGCTTTTACATTCAGAATGTATCAGTGCCGGCTAGTGAACTTTTAGGTAGAAGCCTCCTCTCAGACCCTGACAACTGACCCCCACTAATTATTTTCTCAGAAATATTACAGAAGACTCACAGAGTCACTAAATATAAAATGCAAAAGGACATTGATGACAAGCAACTAAACTTCCAGCTCACACCTTTATGTACTTGCTCTTCTGGCTCAATGCTATGTGTACAAAGAGCTCCCAGTTCAAAATCTTTGTTCACACGATGCCAACTTCAACTGATTGAACAGTATATAAATATGTATGTATGTTTATATATATATATATATATATGTGTGTGTGTGAGTAGGGAAGCATCCAGGAGTAGGTACACTATGTTATACATACTGATATACTATAGAACAGACATACTTCTAACACTTCTAGTCCCTCTGTACACACACAATTTTGAATGATTACACACCCTTGAATGGGAATTCAGTAAAAAAGAGACAATATTTATGAAAAATACCTAATAAAAGTTTCTATCTCCAGAATTTTAACTGTTTTGTGAGAAAATATACCTTGAAAATAGTTGATATTACCTTCATATATAGGCGAGAGTTCCTTTAATTTTCTACAAATTGCTTAGTACTGGTTGACGTGCAGTATTGTTAAAGCAACTTATTATTGTTTATTAGTATCCTTTATTTGTAACGTGCCAACATATTCTGTATGTTGGCGTATTTAAAGAATGGTACAATATTAAACGCATGACAAAAATGAAGGGCCCTGCCTTTCAGCAGATTACAAAACTAAGCCTTTTCTAAAAAAATTGAGGAAATACATTTAAGGATGAGAAAATTGTGTTTTTTTACCATGTAAGTTTTCTCACAAGATATCAACTCTTTTGAAATCACAATAAATTCAAAGTTGTCTATATTATTATTTTTTATTTGTAATGCATTAACATATTCAGTAGCGCTATCAAGGGGTTAAAAATAGGGCAAAATACAGTAATAACAAGAGTGGAGGGCTATATTGATCTTTCTGAAATTTTGAGAATCTGACCACAATGTCCATTAAAAATGAGGAATGGTCACCTTACTATTATTATAATTATTTAAACAGCCATATATTCTCTACAACATCGGTATACTTGTCTGTAATTATTTTAGTAGTGGTTTGTATTAATATTCCCTGTCATTTTAGCAATTTGCTGCTGTAAAGTGTTTGCTTATTGGGATGGGCAGTGGCACCACCTGCATGGTACACCCTACTACTGGACTGTGAACATTGTAAGTAGGTAATCAAGCTTGTAGTTAGTGAAGCAGGACAATTATTATGCTCTCCGTTGTTATATTAAAGGGGCATGGAGTATAATTTTTTTTTTCATGCATTTAAAGGATTTGGAAGTTTTCTAGATTTTACTAGGTATATACTAGACACTTCAAACATTTATTTGCATTACATTTAGACTTTGTTAAAATGACACTGACAAGCTATAGCAGGACACTAGTCACTTGTGTGTCATATATGTACCAAACTATCAATTTTAGAAGCTGTGTAATTATGGGCATAAAACATTTTTTGGGGGAAATCTGAATTTTTGAAGACTCTGTTGATAAGAATAGGGAGGACACCGATTTCCCATCATCCTCCTTTCCAGAGCCTTGCCTCATTAACTGATTTGCCGGACCAGTGATCCACTTTGCGTTTGTTACATCACTTCATCAGGGGTGAATAATAAGTGTTTGGAGAGAGGGGTGTGGAAGGAGGGAAGAGAGAGCCTTTGATAAGATAATTGTATAAGACCGAAATTGATACCACACTCGTTTTCCTTATTGGCCCAGAAGCAGACTCCTTGCTTCAGGAAATGCAACCATAACTCTCCATAAATGTAAACCTCTCACACAGATAACTTCCATCTATGTAACATGGATTCCCCAGGGCCAAACAGAGGCATCAAATTCCAAATGAAAACTAGCTGTATGGCTTGTTCCCTGTTTAATTATTCTCTTAGTTGGACTAAAAGTGTTAAAATATATATATTTTTATTGCACGGTGAAGTATTAATCACCACCCCAGGCTCTTTCGCACTTTATTTCATTTAGACCATGAGGCCGTGGGCAGTGCAAGCACTTCATACACTTCTGAAAGATCTCTGTAACAAATAAAACTTATTTTTAAATGCATTGATATTTTTGTGTGAATATTAGCAGTATGCTGATTTTTCTCAGGCAGCAACAAAGCAAGACGTCCAGTATAATAAGCACAAATCTTACAAATAATTGTACTAATTCAGAGAAAATGTGAAAGGATGTTTAGTTCCAGTGGCAGAAATGTGTAACTAAACCAACAATGGATGTGAGAAGAAATGATTAACTACTGTGCACTGAGGGAGCAGAACAGCCCTTCCCTCATAAAGAAACCAGTAACAATCCCCACAGCAAGTGCTTAGGAGTTTCTGTCCATGCCCTGTGCAGTGCCACCAACACGTGACGTGGCAGCCTGTGATTGGTGCAGCTGCAGGGGACACTGTGGTATGCCCTAACTGTTCCCGCCCTCTGCTCAGTCCTGCTCGCTCCCTGGCTGGCTCAGGGCGGGTTCTCTAATACAAGGAGGAGGCTGCATGCTGACTTCCTCATAGTGGTCACTGTTAGCAGGCGGTGCAGTGCACAACTTGGTTCATAGAGATTCTCGGGAGCCCGCACGCAACCTTTCGACCTCCTTTAGATGTGCAGGTCCTGAAAGGACCATATCTAACAAACTTTGTGCAAATCCCTACACACTATTTTCTATGCAATAATAAACTTCTGCTTTTTTTTCTTCACACACACACCAGCCCCACACTGATGAGGTCCAATTAGATTCACACAGTGACTGTGCGTGAGTAGGTGTCCAAACTCCTGCAAATCACCCTATGCTGAACATGAAAGCTGAGTTATAACAGCAGGCATATGTTAAAAGGAACCATGTATAAAGTGCCATTGGATTCAAGAGTGAGAATGTATTGGGTAGTCATTTGTTTGTCCCACCTTGGAGCGGAAAGTAATTTTTTTTTTTACAATTACATTTAGATGTCCAAATGTTAATACAAGTGTACTATTTTTGGTCTATCTAGATAGATAGATAGATAGATAGATAGATAGATAGATAGATAGATAGATAGATAGATAGATAGAGAGAGAAATAGAGATAGAGAGAGAGAGAGAGATAAATATAGATAGATAGATAAATATATAGAGAGAAATAGAGATAGATATATAGATAGAGAGAAATAAAGATAGATAGATAGATAGCTAGAGAGATGAATATAGATAGATAGAATGATAGATAGGTAGATAGATAGGGAGAAATAGTGATAGATAGAGAGAGAAATAGAGATAGATAGAGACATAAATCTATCTATCTACTGGAGAAGGAACTGTCAACCCACTCCAGTATCTTTTTTCCAAGAAAACCTTATGGATAAACACAACCAGAGACATAATGATGTGCCAGGCGTACTGCGGTCTTTGGAGTCACGGAGGGTGGGACACGACTGAACAACTGAACAACAATACTCTATCTATCTACCTATCTTTAAATACCATTTTATTAGCACAGAACATCAAATACAAGTTTTCACTACACTTTGGGTGTTTTGGGCTGCAACATACTTATATACAGAAACAAGCTCTATAACATTTATATATACATATTTTACGACATATACACAGTTTGTTATCACAGATAGAAAGATAGATAGATAGATAGATAGATAGATAGATAGATAGATACATAGATAGAGAGATAAATAGATACATAGATACATAGATAGAGAGATAGATAGATAGATAGATAGATAGATAGATAGATAGATAGATACATAGATAGATAGATAGATAGATAGATAGATAGATAGATAGATAGATAGATAGATACATAGATAGATAGATAGATAGATAGATAGATAGATAGATAGATAGATAGCACACTTATATGTTGCAGCATCTTTCTTTATGGTGCTTATGTTTGACCTCTTCTCATAGCTTCCCATAGCTTTATGTTATAGGTATCCCTTATCATGCATAAATATCCTCTCTGAAGCAGCCGTAGGCGTCATACATTGGGCGTGTCTCCATGACTGTTGGGAGCTCGTTCTCCACTGAGACATGACAACCCAATGCCAGGTTTCCAGGACATTCTTTTTGACATGAGCTCATTGCTGAGTTGGTCTAATTGAAGCCTTTTCTAGCTTTTTTCTCTTTTTTTAAATGATTTTAATATAATACCCATGTTAATATAGAGGAGTAGACTTGGTTAAAGAGTTGTTTGATTGGGATGGACATAGTATAATATTGATTAATTTAAGGTATATCTAAGTTTCCTGCATTATGAATGCATCTGAAATTCGGTTGTGTATGAAAACATTTTTTTGCATGAAAAAATAACAAAATAAACATAAAAAAAACTCCCTTTGGTGTTTGCTAAGTCTTTTGAGTTTACAAGCAACAGCTTTTGTGAGTTATCACCCCTTAAAATCCCTGTTAAAATTAGCATAACATACATAATTAATTTTGGCCAATCAAACTCAGCTAATACATTTTAATACAATGTAACAATCAGTGATGGCAGTTTGTGCAGAAATGAATCATGGAATGTGTAATCCCACTGTATAAGGGAATAGGAAGAGTCTGTAGATCTCTAAATTGAGCTGCTGCTGGATTGAATGTTAGTAAAAGATTAAAATCCATACTTGAATGCAGTGTTTCTATTGGTTAGTACAAGGTGCCTATGCAAGCAGCTCTGGGGGTGTGGAAAACAAACAAAATATATATATATATATATATATATATATATATATATATATATATATATATATATATATATATATATATATATCTGTGCGTATAAAGAATGACTCCATGTAATGTGTGTCTGATATAAGCAGTGTGTGTGAGATTAGATAAAGGTAAAATAGGGAAACTTAGATATACCTTTAAGATCCTGTTGTATTTTCATTTACTTCCTCATTGATCAATGAACTCTGCTTCTCGTTTTAGGGACGATATCAATTATGTTCTGTGATTTTTTTTGACCAAACTTTATTAGAACAGAATGTTTTCATTTGTAATTATTAATATTTAACCATGTTTTCACCATAGTGACTGTTATAGTTCTCTCTCCCCCTCCACACTTCTCTTGTTTATGCCCAACATATGCTGGCTATTTTTTAATTGAATTTGTAGGAATCCTAGATGCTTATAAAACGTAGTTACTTGTCACAAAATACTTTTGTGATCCAATTATTGCAATGTTGTGAATATTGAAACATATATCTCAAAGTTATTTCAATAGATTGTAAGCTCTTCAGGGTAGAGTCCTTACTTTTGTTGCACAAAGCTTCCTGCTGACCCATTTGTTTCATATTAGTATTGCACAGTACCTGTATATCTACTTACCTTAGAATATGTTTATACCTTTGTAATTTGCTAACTGTACCCACTGTACTCTATGCTCCTTTGTAAATAGTGCTAAGGAAAAAGATAGCTCTTTATAGATAAAGAAAAATAATAATTAAGATATTTCATTTTTATTTTTAATCTAGTGGCACTTTGTTATATATTTCATGGTAGGAGGCATAATGAATTGAACCATTTTTAGATAATATAACACTTACAAAATGCAATATATATTAAACATTGGGAAATATTATTATTATTATCTTTTATTTGTAACACACCAACATATTCCGTAGCGCTATACAGGGTAAATACAAGTCAAAAACAATTTTAACACATTGCAAAAGAATGGAAGGTCCTGTTATTGAGCTAAAAATCAAATATACAAAGTGCTTTCCCTAAAGTACCCAATATTGAAAACTCGCAAACTTACAGTCCAGAAGTTATGGGTGAGGTATAGAAGGGTGAGGTACAATACATTGTGCTTATTTAGGCTGAAGGTGATACGCTTCTTTAAATAGATGAGTTTTTCTGTGCGGTTTTGAAGGATTTGCGGCAGAAGGATTGTCTATTGGAGCGAGGCAAGGAGTTCCAACGAATAGGGGCAGCACATGAAAAGTCCTGAAGGCTGGAGTGAGAGGAGGTGTTAAAAGAGGAGAAAAGAAGAAGGTCATTAGCAGAGCGAATATGATGGTTTTGAGAGTGTTTTAAGCCAAGAGAACAGATATAAGAGGGTGCATTATTGTTGAGGGCTTTATATGTTGGTCATGATTTTAAATGTTATTCTGGAAGAGTAACTGACAGAGAGGCGCTGCAGCCACTGGGAATGTACTGTGTGATGACAGTCCTGATGGGGAGAAGCATGTAATAAAGTACTGTGGTACCTGCTTCTCTTTCTTCCCCACTGAACCTAGTCCAGCCTTCCCCAAAGTAATTCATGTTCTGGGTCAGCATAAGATGGGCATGACACCACTGGGCTTTTTTCCCCAGCTCAGGGCTAACCCTGTGATAACCATGGTACCCCTGTTTGTACTATCTAGGAGACCCATTGTGACGCTGACAAAATGGTGGTATTCAGCATTGACCTCCTCCTAAATGATTACTTTAGCTGGCTTCCCAGGCTAATTGAATTACCAGGACCTCTTTGTTCTCACATGTATAAGTCCTGGTGTGTTTCAAAAAAATGTATTACCACTTTTGCAATTATACAAGCGTGTCAGATGTATTTCTGAGGGGTGTAAAATAGCCATTTTAATCACTTTGCTCCAGTCCAACTATCCAGAAATCCTGCATCTATATTCCAGAACTGCATTCCTGCTTTCCACGGATCATGAAGCAAGCCTCCTTCCAGGGGAATCCCTTGCACCTATGCACAAAAACTAACAGAGCAGCTAAACGGTTGGATCCATTCATTGGCCGGCCAGTAAGTTCCTCCTTGTGGCATACAGTTTTTATTGATGGATTGATAATTTACTTAACTTCTTTTCTGTATCTTTTGTAATAAAAATTATGTTTTATTCTTTATACTACCAGATATAGTGTACCTTAACTTAAAGGAGTACATAAATAAATGCTTTTCTTGTATGAAATAATATGATGTTCATACATTGGCACCTGTAAACATTTTGGACATATTAAATAGACGTGCATATATGAGGTCTATATAGGTAGAAATGTGGTTATTACATCAAAGTTCCCCAACCGATGTCCCCACGTGCGAAAATCCAAATTAACAGCCTGCTATCCAATAAATTCTTCCAGTTACTAAATTATATATGCGACACAGGCTGGATGTTGCCAGCATCGCCCCGTCATTGCACATTTATACTCTTGTTTGCATTTGAAACAACATGATAGCCTCCAAGCCACCCAGCTGTCATTCTGATAAACTTGCTGTTATAATAGAGTTGATGCACCTTGACAAATGAGCATATTGTGCATATCTCTTAATCAGTTGCTGCAATCATTGATTATAAACAGTATGTATAATATGTAATTTTTATGTATTATAGCACAGTCAGCATTCAAAAAATGTGAAGATAACAAATGGGTTACATATGGGCAGTAGTTGGTAATCCGAAAACAAGTACTATAAAGACAGATTTACACCCAAATAGTCATAGGGCCTTATTCAATTGCGATTTGGCCAATTGAATAGGGCTATATATAAGCACATAGCATTTTTTTTTTTTACAGAAGATTTTAGTTAGTGAACTTCTATCCCAAAGCAAGGTCTTCACTAACTAAAAACTTCTGTAAAAAAAATATGATATGTGCCTATATAGGGCCATATTCAATTGGATAAAATCGCAATTGAATGAGGCCCATAGTCTGTAATCTATCCACTGCAGATCTCTATGCAGCAGCGCAGTATTCACAACCAAATATCACTTTACCAGTAGGCATAGATATCAAAACTACTACTGAGGTACCCTTCTATACAAAGGGGTTGGTAGCCATATGATAACTCATTCCTTCTTCTCTACCACTTAATGGTATACCTATGATTAGCAAGGGGTCCGGTGGTTAGGCTACAGTGTTTTCACCACTGCTTCCTGGGTTCGATTCCAGTCAGGGAACCAAGAGATCACACCACCCTGAAGCCAAGCAGGGTTTGCCCTGGTCAGTACTTGGATTGGAAACCACCTAGAATTACCAGGAGCTGTATGCTGGAGAAGAAACTGGCAACCCAATCCAGTATTTCTGCCATGAAAACCGAGTGGATTAGCATGACCATGGACATAAAGGTGTGTTGCGGTCCATAACGTCACAAAAAAACGGAAACGCTGAACAACAGAATTTTTTTTTATTAGCAATCCTTTTTTATGAATAAACGTTTGCAAGAGAAAGGGGTTTTGATGAACATACTCTTGCCAAGCTACCCTTATACAAACACTGTCATGGGCTTTCAGCTTGTCCTAAGGCATGCATTCTCCCAGCTCTTCATGTGTCTCTCCGACATGAACTCATCCTGTATCTTCCTCCTGCTCCTTCTGCGGAGGTGATAAGAGATAAGAGCAGAGATATAAGAAGGTGCATTATTGTTGAGGGCTTTATACATTAGGGTCATATTTAAAAAAAAATTCTGATGGTTATGAGGAATAAGTAGTGACTGACAGAGAGGTTCTACAGACATGAAGCGTTGGGTATTGTAGACGAGTCTAGCGGACACATTCATTATAGATTGGAGTGGTGATAATCTGTTATGGGGAAGCCATCAGGGAGTGAGTTGCAGTAGAGGAGATAAGATAAGAGAATGAAGTAGAATATTAGTTGTGTCTTGTATTAGATAGTGACGGGTTTTGGAGATATTTTAAAAATAAAATAGAAAAGATTTGGTGAGTGAATATGTATAAGGAATGAAAGAGAGAACCGGATCAAGAATTATTATTTAATTATTTAGTGATTTGCTCCTTTCAGCACTAGCAAAACTAAGCATATCGGTTAACCCCAAAATACCAAGCAGTGCAGTCAAATATGTGTATTGGACTGAAAACTTTATAAAATATATACATAGAAAGTTATATATGGTCCTTTAAGGGCCTATAGAGGTGAGGGAGAGAGGGGGCAACCTAAATGTTCAAACCAAAACAGAAAAATCATTATGGATTAATTAATTTATAGACATGTATATATCCATAGTGGTATATGGTCCTTTCAGGACCTACAGAGGTGAGGAGTGAGGGTGTATCTGTTTAAAGTAACAGGAAAAGAAGTGGAATAAAATGTGAGTCTTCTAATGGCTATCTAAGAGGGATTACATGTATCACAATTTACTTCACTGTGTTTCCTGATTTGCTCCGGTTAACGTGGTCGCCTCGTTATATTTTAAAATTAAACAAGAGCATCTGTCACGTAGCGTTACATTGACAGGAGTGTGTGGGCATGTATGCCTAGCTCGTGATTTATTGTGCTTCCAGGACCTTCGGAGCTGAGGGAGGAGAGTGCTTGCGTGCGGGCTCCCGAGCTCAGAGCTCATTTCTAACACAGAATTTCAATCCAGCAAGTTGTGCTGCCCAGCGGCCGGTGTGACCGCACTGCCTGCCCAGGAGCTCTCCCCTCTCCTTCCTCTGTGGTACAGCCCAGGTAAGTGGATCTCTATGGGTTGGGGGGGTACAGATAAGTTACTGCAGTTAATGTAGTCTGACCGTTAAGTAACCCTTTCCTTCCCAGAAGTTGTAGCCCTCCTTCCTGCTGCGGATACTCACAATTGCACAATCCCTGCCCCAATTCCTTTTTTATTATCTGCCCGGTAAACCTGTCACCCGCTTCCTGTGTCCCGTGGGCGGCACCTCCTCCTCCCCTGACCGGGCTCCACCCGGTAGTTACTGAAAGGAATTGGCCTGCTCCCCTCTGGAAGGTCCTGACCCAACCCAGACTGTCACTGGACAGGTCCCTCAATCACAGGGCTTTGTTATGGACATTCCCAGGTCCTTGCTCCCATCAGGACATCCTTAGGGCAGTGACCCCTAAACGTCTTGTCTTGAGCTGAGCAGATGTGACGTCCCCCCAGGCAGTGCTTTCATACTTCATATAATGACCTGTATTACATAGTAAGACCCAGGAACCAGAGAGATGGCTCCAGATGTACAGTGTGCAGGCATGGGATCTGTGTCATTCATGTAGGGTTTACACATACAGCCTTATTATATTGTGATTTGGCCAATTGAATAGGGCTCTATATAAGCACAGAGCATATTCTTTTTACAGAAGTTTTTAGTTAGTGAACTTCTATCCAAAAGCAAGGTCTTCACTAACTAAAAACTTCTGTAAAAAGAATATGCTCTGTGCTTATATAGAGCCCTATTCAATTGGCCAAATCGTAATGTAATAAGGCTGATAATGTCACTTTTACACTGCTTCTAAATGTGCAAATCTCCTTCCTTCCCTCTCTCTTCCCTGTCTTTCTCTCTCCCCCCTCTCTCTCTCTCTTCCCTGTCTTTCTCTCCCCCCTCTCTCTCTCTTCCCTGTCTTTCTCTCCCCCTCTCTCTCTTCCCTGTCTTTCTCTCCCCCCTCTCTCTCTTCCCTGTCTTTCTCTCCCCCCTCTCTCTCTTCCCTGTCTTTCTCTCCCCCCTCTCTCTCTTCCCTGTCTTTCTCTCCCCCCTCTCTCTTCCCTGTCTTTCTCTCCCCCCTCTCTCTCTTCCCTGTCTTTCTCTCCCCCCTCTCTCTCTTCCCTGTCTTTCTCTCCCCCCTCTCTCTCTTCCCTGTCTTTCTCTCCCCCCTCTCTCTCTTCCCTGTCTTTCTCTCCCCCCTCTCTCTCTTCCCTGTCTCTCTCCCCCCTCTCTCTCTTCCCTGTCTTTCTCTCTTCCCTGTCTTTCTCTCCCCCCTCTCTCTCTTCCCTGTCTTTCTCTCCCCCCTCTCTCTCTTCCCTGTCTTTCTCTCCCCCCTCTCTCTCTTCCCTGTCTTTCTCTCCCCCCTCTCTCTCTTCCCTGTCTTTCTCTCCCCCCTCTCTCTCTTCCCTGTCTTTCTCTCCCCCCTCTCTCTCTTCCCTGTCTTTCTCTCCCCCCCCTCTCTTCCCTGTCTTTCTCTCCCCCCCCTCTCTTCCCTGTCTTTCTCTCCCCCCCCTCTCTTCCCTGTCTTTCTCTCCCCCTCTCTCTCTTCCCTGTCTTTCTCTCTTCCCTGTCTTTCTCTCTCTCCCCCCTCTCTCTCTTCCCTGTCTTTCTCTCTCCCCCCTCTCTCTCTTCCCTGTCTTTCTCTCTCCCCCCTCTCTCTCTTCCCTGTCTTTCTCTCTCCCCCCTCTCTCTCTTCCCTGTCTTTCTCTCTCCCCCCTCTCTCTCTTCCCTGTCTTTCTCTCTCCCCCCTCTCTCTCTTCCCTGTCTTTCTCTCTCCCCCCTCTCTCTCTTCCCTGTCTTTCTCTCTCCCCCCTCTCTCTCTTCCCTGTCTTTCTCTCTCCCCCCTCTCTCTCTTCCCTGTCTTTCTCTCTCCCCCCTCTCTCTCTTCCCTGTCTTTCTCTCTCCCCCCTCTCTTCCCTGTCTTTCTCTCTCCCCCCTCTCTTCCCTGTCTTTCTCTCCCCCTCTCTCTCTTCCCTGTCTTTCTCTCCCCCTCTCTCTCTTCCCTGTCTTTCTCTCTTCCCTGTCTTTCTCTCTCCCCCCTCTCTCTCTTCCCTGTCTTTCTCTCTCCCCCCTCTCTCTCTTCCCTGTCTTTCTCTCTCCCCCCTCTCTCTCTTCCCTGTCTTTCTCTCTCCCCCCTCTCTCTCTTCCCTGTCTTTCTCTCTCCCCCCTCTCTCTCTTCCCTGTCTTTCTCTCTCCCCCCTCTCTCTCTTCCCTGTCTTTCTCTCTCCCCCCTCTCTCTCTTCCCTGTCTTTCTCTCTCCCCCCTCTCTCTCTTCCCTGTCTTTCTCTCTCCCCCCTCTCTCTCTTCCCTGTCTTTCTCTCTCCCCCCTCTCTCTCTTCCCTGTCTTTCTCTCTCCCCCCTCTCTCTCTTCCCTGTCTTTCTCTCTCCCCCCTCTCTCTCTTCCCTGTCTTTCTCTCTCCCCCCTCTCTCTCTTCCCTGTCTTTCTCTCTCCCCCCTCTCTCTCTTCCCTGTCTTTCTCTCTCCCCCCTCTCTCTCTTCCCTGTCTTTCTCTCTCCCCCCTCTCTCTCTTCCCTGTCTTTCTCTCTCCCCCCTCTCTCTCTTCCCTGTCTTTCTCTCTCCCCCCTCTCTCTCTTCCCTGTCTTTCTCTCTCCCCCCTCTCTCTCTTCCCTGTCTTTCTCTCTCCCCCCTCTCTCTCTTCCCTGTCTTTCTCTCTCCCCCCTCTCTCTCTTCCCTGTCTTTCTCTCTCCCCCCTCTCTCTCTTCCCTGTCTTTCTCTCTCCCCCCTCTCTCTCTTCCCTGTCTTTCTCTCTCCCCCCTCTCTCTCTTCCCTGTCTTTCTCTCTCCCCCCTCTCTCTCTTCCCTGTCTTTCTCTCTCCCCCCTCTCTCTCTTCCCTGTCTTTCTCTCTCCCCCCTCTCTCTCTTCCCTGTCTTTCTCTCTCCCCCCTCTCTCTCTTCCCTGTCTTTCTCTCTCCCCCCTCTCTCTCTTCCCTGTCTTTCTCTCTCCCCCCTCTCTCTCTTCCCTGTCTTTCTCTCTCCCCCTCTCTCTCTTCCCTGTCTTTCTCTCCCCCCTCTCTCTCTCTCTCTTCCCTGTCTTTCTCTCCCCCCTCTCTCTCTTCCCTGTCTTTCTCTCCCCCCTCTCTCTCTTCCCTGTCTTTCTCTCCCCCCTCTCTCTCTTCCCTGTCTTTCTCTCCCCCCTCTCTCTCTTCCCTGTCTTTCTCTCCCCCCTCTCTCTCTTCCCTGTCTTTCTCTCTCCCCCCTCTCTCTCTTCCCTGTCTTTCTCTCTCCCCCCTCTCTCTCTTCCCTGTCTTTCTCTCTCCCCCCTCTCTCTCTTCCCTGTCTTTCTCTCTCCCCCCTCTCTCTCTTCCCTGTCTTTCTCTCTCCCCCCTCTCTCTCTTCCCTGTCTTTCTCTCTCCCCCCTCTCTCTCTTCCCTGTCTTTCTCTCTCCCCCCTCTCTCTCTTCCCTGTCTTTCTCTCTCCCCCCTCTCTCTCTTCCCTGTCTTTCTCTCTCCCCCCCCTCTCTCTTCCCTGTCTTTCTCTCTCCCCCCTCTCTCTCTTCCCTGTCTTTCTCTCTCCCCCCTCTCTCTCTTCCCTGTCTTTCTCTCTCCCCCCTCTCTCTCTTCCCTGTCTTTCTCTCTCCCCCCTCTCTCTCTTCCCTGTCTTTCTCTCTCCCCCCTCTCTCTCTTCCCTGTCTTTCTCTCTCCCCCCTCTCTCTCTTCCCTGTCTTTCTCTCTCCCCCCTCTCTCTCTTCCCTGTCTTTCTCTCTCCCCCCTCTCTCTCTTCCCTGTCTTTCTCTCTCCCCCCTCTCTCTCTTCCCTGTCTTTCTCTCTCCCCCCTCTCTCTCTTCCCTGTCTTTCTCTCTCCCCCCTCTCTCTCATCCCTGTCTTTCTCTCTCCCCCCTCTCTCTCTTCCCTGTCTTTCTCTCTCCCCCCTCTCTCTCTTCCCTGTCTTTCTCTCTCCCCCCTCTCTCTCTTCCCTGTCTTTCTCTCCTCCCCCCTCTCTCTCTTCCCTGTCTTTCTCTCTCCCCCCTCTCTCTCTTCCCTGTCTTTCTCTCCTCCCCCCTCCTCTCTTCCCTGTCTTTCTCTTCCCCCCCCCTCTCTTCCCTGTCTTTCTCTCCCCCCCCCCTCTCTTCCCTGTCTTTCTCTCCCCCCCCCCCTCTCTTCCCTGTCTTTCTCTCCCCCCCCTCTCTTCCCTGTCTTTCTCTCCCCCCCTCTCTTCCCTGTCTTTCTCCCCCCCCCCTCTCTTCCCTGTCTTTCTCCCCCCCCCTCTCTTCCCTGTCTTTCTCCCCCCCCCTCTCTTCCCTGTCTTTCTCCCCCCCCTCTCTTCCCTGTCTTTCTCCCCCCCCCTCTCTTCCCTGTCTTTCTCCCCCCCCTCTCTTCCCTGTCTTTCTCTCCCCCCCCTCTCTTCCCTGTCTTTCTCTCCCCCCCCCTCTCTTCCCTGTCTTTCTCTCCCCCCCCCCTCTCTTCCCTGTCTTTCTCTCCCCCCCCCTCTCTTCCCTGTCTTTCTCTCCCCCCCTCTCTTCCCTGTCTTTCTCTCCCCCCCCTCTCTTCCCTGTCTTTCTCTCCCCCCCCCTCTCTTCCCTGTCTTTCTCTCCCCCCCCCCTCTCTTCCCTGTCTTTCTCTCCCCCCCCCCCTCTCTTCCCTGTCTTTCTCTCCCCCCCCCCCCTCTCTTCCCTGTCTTTCTCTCCCCCCCCCCCCTCTCTTCCCTGTCTTTCTCTCCCCCCCCCTCTCTTCCCTGTCTTTCTCTCCCCCCCCCTCTCTTCCCTGTCTTTCTCTCCCCCCCCCCCCCCTCTCTTCCCTGTCTTTCTCTCCCCCCCCCCCCTCTCTTCCCTGTCTTTCTCTCCCCCCCCCCCCTCTCTTCCCTGTCTTTCTCTCCCCCCCCCCCTCTCTTCCCTGTCTTTCTCTCCCCCCCCCCCCCCCTCTCTTCCCTGTCTTTCTCTCCCCCCCCCCCCCTCTCTTCCCTGTCTTTCTCTCCCCCCCCCCCCCTCTCTTCCCTGTCTTTCTCTCCCCCCCCCCCTCTCTTCCCTGTCTTTCTCCCCCCCCCCCCTCTCTTCCCTGTCTTTCTCTCCCCCCCCCCTCTCTTCCCTGTCTTTCTCTCCCCCCCCCCTCTCTTCCCTGTCTTTCTCTCCCACCCCTCTGATTTTCTCATGCCTAGTTCTATCACTCTCTTTCTCTCCATCCTCTGTACCTCTCTCCCCTCTTTCTTTTCCTCGCTCTGTCTCTGTTCTTGGTGTCTACTCTCTGTTTCTCTTGCTTTCCCCTCTTGCCCCTATCCCATTACCTTCTGTATTTGGTTTAATATGTAAATGACTGCAATATGTGATGGACACTTTACATGTGTTTGAGAAAAGCACAGCCCTAGAGATCAAAAGCCTGCTCATTTTATTGGGCTTATCCAGTAAGGCACTTAATATTTAGCAAATCATAACACATTTATTGGCAGGATTAAATCTGCACTTCTCTATGATCTGTTTGTCATGTAGCTGTGAATAACCCGGAGCCTAAGGGGCTTTTTGTCTGTTACTTTCTGCAAGCCAAGAAATTGACTTGTTTATGGGTCACCGTGGCTGTCATGGAGATCCTCTCCCTCCATAAAAGCTTGCAATGCTTAATGTACTGGCATTTTATTTATATAGTCCTGTTTAGTGCATGTAAATCCATTATCATAGTCTTCTTAATGAGTCCCATTTAAGTTATCCTGCATTTTTATGTCCTAAAACATCATATCTTTCCCATGAATCTGTTTATTAATTGGTAATTCGGTAGGCCTCGGTGTCCTTTTGTTTACAATGTTACCGCTCCACTGCATTTCTTTAGGTTGGCAGAGCAATTTGTAGAGCAGCACTTCTTGACCTGAAAGAATACATTATACCCCAATTACACCCTACAAACACCATATAATGTAAGGATGCTACTATTAAACACCAACTTATTGTTTCTCACCGTTCAGCTCATGCTTATAAATGCTGATTGCACGTGCCATCCACTAAAGTACCACATGTGGGTGCAGGCGTGAATAGTTACTCGGTCTGTTGCATGCAATGCGCGTCAAAACTGCCCAAAATACCTTTTTAAATGTAAATAAATACCTTTAATACATTGTTTGCTATTAGTATTTTATATGTGACCATATCTATATATCTTATAATTTCCACAACACAAGCTGAGATCCCGCTCCATGCTGATGATAGCCAGTAAGCTTGAAACAGCTGTACACGGATTGGATACTCAGCCTGTGTTTATTCCAACCTTGGCTCTGCATTAAAGCTGTGTAATACAGCATGCATAAGGAAGCCATGTTTGATAATGGCTACGGAATGAAGAGCGAGGCATTTGCGGCCACATTTGTGTGTCCCAGCTCAACTTCCCAGAATGCAGTGTAATAACTGTTTTTCTTAAAACTCTGAGCTGGAAGCAGGTTTTTTAACTTGCTTTAGACATTCAGATGTGAACGCGGATGTAGTTTTTTATTTACTATATATATATATATATATATATATATATATATATATATATATATATATATATATATATATATATATATATATATATATATATATACTTAGGACCCAGGAAGATTATATATTCACACACATTGTACTATGTACATTTTAATAGACTTTTGCCAGATTGTATACAAATTGGTATTTAGGGAAGATTATTATTTGCGCCTGTGCTGTTTCTAGCAGCTGTATTACAGTATAATACCTAATAAATGGATGAAGAGGCTTTGTACATTCCCCACATTGGGATTTTTGTTTCTGTCCGGCCGTGTAAGTGGCATGGCATGTTTGGTCCATATAACGGCACTGCCAATGCATAGCTATCTGATAAAGGGCTTAATCTGTAAAGAGATGCAGCGACAGAAAGGGAAGTGTATGTGCCATTTAAGCACATGGCACAGCTAAGAAGAAGCATGTGGTGAGAGGGTGGTGTAATCATCAGTGCTTTAGTTTAGTAGGTTGCAAGTACATTTATTTTAATTGTGGAATTTATTAACACTTTCCATGCTGGATCGGCGAGTGGTGTACAATAGAGAGCAGTTACATTGTTCTGGAGGTCACCCAAGTCGGGGGGTGGGATAGCATTGCTGCTAGTTATACATCTGTTTATGTGTTTCGGAAGTGTGAAGGTTTAGTGACTAGACTGTGGTATTTCACAAGGGGTTCTTGTGTAGAGATCATGATAATAGTGAGGAGTTACACAATACGTACCAGTAATGTACAATTCGATAAAACAATGAATAAAAACTTGGTTTCTCATTGCAGTATCTGCTGCGTACAGAGATTTGAAAACAGTTTAAAGACGTAGCACTTTGTATTAAGGTATTCTAACATTCTGTAAGTGGCTAGTACATCTCTTGCCAATAAAAAAAAAAAAATATGCATGAGCTGCTGGAGGCAGGCCCTTGTCAGGACTATTTGGAAGGTTTGAGTTGGTCAAAACAGAGCTTTAATAAAATGATGCTTAGATATGCAAATAAACATTTAGGTAGTTTTCTTTTAATATTAATAACATGGAATCCTCCATATCTCTTTTAGCGTGTGACACAGAAAGACTTACTCAATTTATTTGTATCATTTAGACTTTGTTTTGAAGATGATTTTCCTTTTTTATATGGTGCAAGGTGCAAAAATCCAGTCTTCAATTCCTAAAAAACAGGCCCAAAATAGGGCAAAGCAATGAATCGTCTCGGGTAATGCTTGAATATTTATTAAAATATATTTTAATAAACAGATTTGGGATATGTAATTTAAATTAAATGATATTCTGAATATGCAGTACAGTAATAGGAAGCATAAGGATGCATGCAGACACTTATCAGTGTTTATCATCTTAATAACAACATTTTCCAGCACTGCTTGAAGTTTGCTTAATCTGGGTATCTTTTGAAGCCTGGTACCTAACCACAAAGGTGCTTCCTTTTCCTGTTGCTTGTATAGCTTTATTTTGCTTTTGAAGACACATTGACGAAATGAGAAAGAGAAGCATAGGAACATAGATTTGACAAAATACAGTATAAGACATGAGGCCCATCTACTCTACCTTCCATTTCTTTTAGTGCAGATATGACTAATTGTAAGGACAAGGGACTTTTCTCATTCCTTTTTGTTTCTGAGAACCAGTATATAAGGTCTCAGGGACCGGGACTGGTTCTAGGACTGATTGTTTCGAATCATTGCTCTAGAGCAGGGATACTGAAGTCTCACACAGACCTGGATTTGAAGATATCCTTTCTGTGCACAGGTGAGTCAATCAGGATGACTGAAGAAGGGATATCATCAAATCCAGGTCTGTGTGTGGCCCTCCAGGACAGAACTTGAGTATCTCCGTTCTAGAGCATTCCTCAAAATGGCTTCAGCTGGCAGAGGTATTTTTATGAAAAAAAGGAAAATATGTAGGTGAGAATTATAATATTAGTCACTTGCTTTACCAAACCAAAGACTGGGATACGACTCAAGGAAATATCTTATGTTGGATTCTTGTTCTTGATGACAATAATAAGAAAAAACATGTTGTTTATTATATATATATATATATATATATATATATATATATATATATATATATATATATATATATATATATATATATATATATATATATATATATATATATATTCCTTTAACTGCACATTAGAAAGTATGGGAGTACGGTGACTATTTATCTACATCTGTGTAGCAAACCTAAAGGAGGATGTGAACTTTTTTTAGATGTTGCTTTGTTTGATTATACTCATAACCATTGTTTCTAGCCTTTTAATATTACATTAAATAGAACAATAAAAAATAACATTTTCTTTGATTAGTGGGCATTTTTCCCCCCAGAATGTATGGATTAAACCAAACACTATGTTTACATTAGTTTTTTAATTAATAACCATATTTAAAGTTGAAGTATTGTGAGAATTTATAATCTGAACCTTTTTTTTTTCTCCTCCATAGAATTTCTGAAACAAGGTATCATAATGCTGCCAGTGGTTTTCTTTAAGAGGTGAATACAACATTAAAACAATATGGCTGACAAAAGTGGCAAGCCTGTAGTTGGACCTGTATTTATTGAAGTGGAATATGATTATGAATATGAATACAAGAGCAAAAAGATTGTTATAAAACAGGGGGAAAAGTATATTCTGATGAAAAAGTCAAATGAAGACTGGTGGCAAGTTAAAAAGGATGAGAATTCCAAACCACTCTACGTTCCAGCCCAGTATGTGAAGGAAGTTGGGCGTAAAGCTTTGATGCCTCCTCTCAAGCAATCCAGCATGCTGCCAAATAGCCCTCTAAAAGTCATGCAAGGGCTGCAGAGGTCCACAGAGAATGTAAATAAATCTCCTGAGCTGACAAGTTTTGGGAAATCCTCTTCAGGTCAAGTTTCCGGCCTTGTCCGAGATGCCAATCAGAACATCGGACCTAGCAGCAGCCCTGGCCAGACTAGAGGACTGACTCTAGATATTGTACAAAATAATGGGAAACTGAACAGTGACTTGCATTCACCAAAGGCCACTAGCAGGAGCCCCTCGGCAATCCACTTTCCTGGTCCAGAGCTAATGGAAATAGAAAAGACATGCTTTTCCAATGAACACTCCGGTGACTCGGCCGGTGAAAGCTCCGAGAAAATTCTTCTGGATTCAGAATCTGGTGATGAGCTTAGTAGCAGCTCAACAGAACAACTGCAGGTAAGAACACCTTGCAAGCAGAGGCTGACTTTCTGTTGAATTTGGAGGATGCAAAGGCTTTAGTACAATAACTCTATTAGCCATGAGCATAAAATCATTAATTAGTGCAAAATCGTAAGTTTAGCACATTCTCCTTGTGGCAGATGGAGTCCATATTGGATGTCACCAAATCTTTCTGTTGGCTTTGAAACATTGGGGGGTAGGTATATATATATATATATATATATATATATATATATATATATATATATATATATACACTATTGTAGGTAGTGTCGTACCTGTACATATATCCAGATTACGAAGTAACATTGTATTGATTTTTGACAATGAAATGTTTCTTGCATCACTGTCCTTTCTGCTGTGAATGTTCCTTCAGTCTCTGAGATTATGGGTTTTCTTTCTGTCATGTGACAACATGACTAGTTCTGAATGTAAGATGTTAGTTGCCCTGCTGACTCACCTTATTGCAATGCTGTTATATGGCAGAATAACATCAGGTATGCAACTGCTTTGTTTTATATTATACTCTCAAATGCTTTGACAAACTAAGTCGGATATTATGTAAAACTTAGGAGCCAGACAATCGTTCAAATCTAGGGAAACTATTTATATGTAGAAATATATGTAATAACTAAAAAGTTGGAGCCACCAGTAAAACCGTAGAAGCAATCACTCTCTTGCTCCTGGAATTTGGCTAAAATAAAAATATATAGTCTCCATGTTGTCCGTTCAAGGGGGTCACTAAGAAGAAAACGGGTTGGGATGTGATCAGTGGTTGATGTGGCTTGGTGGTATTTATCATTATTATTATTGACAAATATTGAAGTATTTGTTCCTTACTTCCTTGTAGGCAGCTTTTAGTACATTGAATCTTTAGTACACTGTTCTTCGTTTGTATCATTGTTTGTTTTGTTCTCTTCACCTTATTGAGTGAGAGAAAAAGCATTCCAGTTTAAAATAACCCTTTTTTGTGCATTAAATCTAGTGCAGGTCTTTGCTTATTGACCAATACTAATGACGCAATAACTGCTTACAATTCCTATTTAAAACAAACAGCTGCTTATGTTTATAATCCAATGTTAGGAAAGGATATAACTAGGATACTCTGGGTTTTGGTTGGTTTGTTCTTTTGCAACATTATAATATTGAAAAGTCAGCAACATAGATATGATTTTAGTGAAAATGAAGTCAAGTTCTGGAATCTATATATTATGGATGTACACACAGATATCTCATATATATATATAGTTGTCGTAATTGTGGGCTTGCCAAAAGTTGTTGGTAACGCTATGTTAAAATTGCGGTCTCGCACAGCGAGCCCCGCAGCTACGGCCCTCGCAAAGCTGTTGCGGCCCGGCAAGGAGAACCAAAGGTGCTCATTGCGCTGGTGGAGATGAGCGCCACAGGCACTCCATCCCCACGACACGCAGGACTGTTGAGATGAGCACCGCAGGTTTCAAGTTAATTTGAGTCATATTTTGCATTTTTTTGTTTTTTTTAATTGCCGTTGCGAGAGAAAAAATGGCAGCCGAAAAATTAAACAAGATGAAAACTAGGCCGAAGGACGTAAATACGAGCCATAAGCACTAAGACTCAAACTACTAACACTTAATACAAGGCAGTAATATTTAACCAAAGGCAGTAGGCCCTAAACTACACAGGCGCTCGTCGTGGGGGTCTCAATGAGCGCAGCCAGTGATTATTGCAAAGCAGGAAAGGTGCGGATTACCAAAAACAGCAATGAGCGGCAAAGCTGCTCATTGCAGGGCTCGCCATGAACGCAGAAGGTGCTCAGAGGGGCCATAGCCTCGCATTGTGTGGCAGACAGCATCGCCTGGCATAACATTTTATTGCTGTCATTTTTTTTTAACGGGCTAGAAGCTAGTTTTAATATAATGACATTGAGAAGGGCAGAGGAAAGTAAATGTAGATGAGACGTGGGACGACAACACCATGTAATTTATATCTTACTTAAACATTTGAAAGTTTCAGTTGACATACATGATAAATGTAATAATGCAGTGGAGGTCTGGAAGAAAGGGGTTAGCGGTCCTGATTCGGTCCCAGCTTGTATGAGATCCAGGCTGATTAGAGTAGAGCTTTCTTATACTTCATGCTTGATTAGTGGAGGCAGTCTCAGGCTACACTAGTCCTCTCCTGCTATTAATGAGCGATTTATTAGAGAGGTAGGTCTGAGTGCTCATAGTACCACTACTGTTCCTGAGGATGTCACATGATGACTATACTTTATCATCATCAGTAATTTATAATGCCTTGACTTAGTGTTGCAGGCTATCACAATGTGGTATCCAATTACAATACAAAGAGACAGTGGTAATATGGCTGACTTACGTGAAGCATAATAAAGACTTTAACTAAAATAAATGATAATCCTTCTCAATACCGTGTTTGGGAAAAGCTAAACAAGATGCAGATAACCCTTGTTATAATGCCTTTGTTGGAGCATATCTCAGGGTCCATGCTATTGTCAAGCCCCATATTAATTATAAAGACTGACTTGTGCAATCTTTGGTTGTTTACATTGGCTAACATTTAATAGTGTGTGTGTCACTTTTAAGGAACAATGCAAATATCCCTTTTATGATAGAAATGAAAACCTTTCATACAAATAAGGCAATCTAAATTAGTTTAAATTACTGACCTCTGTTACTTAGGCAGAAGTAACTTGTCAAGATCCTCCCACCTGGCCTAGTTGCTTATCTTGGGCTATTTGGTTAACAATCAGTGTTGCCAATTTATTTGAATCCGAATAATACTAGAAGCTTTAAGATTTATAACACTTCTCTGGGCATAAAATAAATTGCCATTTTTTTTTCTATCATAATATTTCTTACCGAAACTACAGTTGAACCTCTATATTCATCCAAAAATCCAATATTGGTCACAGAATAAAAATTAAAGACAAACTGACAGCATTGGACAAGGTAATTTCTAAATCGAGTGCTGGTAAATCGTTGTGAAAGGGCCAGAAAAGACCTCCGTTACCTGATATTTATTGGGGGTTGACTCCCCTCTTAAACAATAATTCCTTTGCTCCTGTTCTGCCATCATCGATCCTCGGTAAAGGGAAAGTTCTGGTTACATCTTTATTTATGTCTCGGATTCGGGGCTGGGAAAGGATTATTCCGATTTTAGTAAATTCCTAGTTAGTCCTTTAGTTAACTCATCCGATTCAGTATCCGACTGTCCCTCAGGAACAGATTAAGGACCAATATAGAAGTTCCACTATACTTTTCAGTATCTATTGTATGGAGCTAAAATGTCCCAAGGCCCCAGTAAATTATAGAAGCCAGCGCTGTTATCCTTGTGCTAGGGAAGTGTACATGTGTATAGCTAATCAACTCCCATCCTCCCCCAAATTTTAAAAATGAAGGAAATTTTAAGGAGCTGTGGTTATTTTTGCTGCTTGGATTATGAAGCACTGAGAAAAAATGGTAGTATCTGTATGAACATAAACTGAGAAATTCAAGTTTACTTTTTTTCAGCCATTGCTCATACAATATTCCCTTTGCAGGCATCATATAATATATTACCTGCATCCACAGGAGTAAATCCATCTTAATAAATATGAAATTCGTTTGAGCGTGGAGCGTCTTTCCTTCCAAGATCTTTTTCTCAAGCTATTACTGTGTGGCATTTCACTAGGAACAAGGGTTAAAATGTCAACCTTGATATATAAGTGGCTGTGTGCTGGTATGAGTCAGGCACAGTACTGCTAGTGCCAGCCTTCCCTACTGTATCAGCCCCTATTCTTATCTTTCAATAATGTGCATTGTTCACACAGTCAGCTGTGCAAAAATGATCCATTTAATAAGCTGCTTTCTTTTTGTCACTAGAGCATAAAGTCCCAAAGAGACCCATTTGTGAGTCACTAACTGATACGGGTGTGTTTTTATTAATGTTTTGTGACACAGCATGTGACACCCCCCATTCATAGTTTCAGATGTTTATTCATACAAGTGAAATTGCCGGAAAAGCCTCATTTTAATCAAATTTTATTTCAGTAAATTGAAGGAAAAAACTTTTTATTTTTCCACAAACAGAAAATCCTTTTTTAATTAAAGTTAGAATGTTTTTTTTTTTTGTATGATTATCAGAACAAAATGTCTTTGTTTGTGGCACATTTTTGAATGTTGTAATATAATATGTCTGCTTATTAAAAGGTGCTATGTCTCCCCAAAATCTGTTTTTTGTCTTTATCGTTTAAAAAATAGCATGAAGATGTGCTGCTATACATTGTGCTAGCAATTTTTGTCTAAGCTAAATCATTGCTGAGCTATTCATCATTGTTCGTGTTGTACTTCTCTCAAACGTGATTCAAATAATTTGATTTATTCACATTCCAGAAAAAGAGGAATGCAAGAACTGTAAGACGTGATCTGAAGGTGGAAGATTTAGGGGTAATGTGAGAAAATACTACTTTTACAGAAAGTGTATTAAAGTACAACCGCCGCCCAGTGGGAGTGGAGTCAATTCCTGGAACATAAGCCTGATTGGGATAAGTATAAGGCTATACAGAGGCTTAATTAAGCCAAACTTTTAGATTCGATCTAATGGGCAGACCAGATGAACTTTTTGATACATATCTGCTGTCAAAATCTATTTCTAGAAAAATAATGACCTGCTTTGATGTGCTAATTAGTGACACACTGTTAATGCAAAACCATAACCTATTCCTAGTATTACGGCACAGCAGTCAAAATCAGTCATGTATAGATCTGTACATTAGCATAGACACTAAACAAACAATCCTAAATGTCTCAAGCAACAAAAGGCTAGATATCTGTACAGATTGTATTTAAAGACCATTAAAAACTAACCACCTTCCTGACCGTTATAGTGTCTTTTTTTTTTTTTAAATACATCCTAATTACATTTTAAATAAATGTATCAAATTAAAGCACAATAAGCAGCTATTACCCGTATTTACATCATAACACATAAGACGTGAAAAACAAGAACACGTTTAATTCAAACCCGGATTGTTAAATCTGCGGTTCTCTGGCTTATTATACCAGATTTTTTTTGGAAGTCATGTTTTAAAATAGATGGGTTAATTAGTGATTCAGTTCATTGACTTTATTTAGCGGTGCTCAGACAGGAATGTCCAAAATACCTGACCCTCAAGATGACCATACTTGATGGTTTGCAAGGCAGAAAATCAAGTGTATTGAAAGCCACCTCTCCTACACTCGCGCTAAACATTGGGTCTAGACGAATCTCAGACGCAATGGCACCTAAAATGTTACTTTTGGTAATGCAACATAATTCTATGTACATAATTCCCTGGCTCCTAAGAAAATTGTAATTGGCTTCTTTGTATATAGGCTGGCTCCTAAACTCGGTATACATTTTTTTTCAACCCCTGGTTAAAATGACACCGCAAAGGTACCTTTCATTGAAGTGAAAATGACATATTAAAAATGTGTACTTTTTTTTTTTCTTTAATTAAATTGGACGTTTTCTGTGTCCTTGTAAGCAGGGGGTGACAGATCTGTTTACTAAAATCTAGTTTTTATTTATTTATATATATATATATATATATATATATATATATATATATATATATATATATATATATATATATATATATATATATATATATATATATATATATATATATATATATATATATATATATATATATATATCATTTTTTTTTTTTTTTTTTTTTTTTTAGTAAATGTTTTTTTTACTTTTTTTAATTTAGTTTAGCTTAATGTTAGTATTTTACTCTCACATTTCCAAAAGAAGACCCATTTACTTACTATACTAGGTAATATATTCATACTATGTAATGATTTGCATGTTAGTATATTAGAATATTAGTTTTTATGCTTCTTATCTGTGTAATGCTACTTATATCCTTTGGTTTTAATGCAGACAAGACCCACCTTTGTTTTCTGAAGCAAACACTTCTGCCTCGGTTTTTAACTTGTACGTATAGAGCCTGTGACCTATTTGCAAAGATTGTTATTAGTCTTTTATCCTCTTAAGTAGTTGACTATTGCTTCAATTGTGAAGCATAAGGATTATAAGAAGGATGACTGTCTTGTTTTGATTAATTGTGAGTAGTTAAGATTCCAACTGAAGTCGCCACTGTTTTTTTTATAATCGGCTTTTGTTTTTCTTTTGTTTTGCACACATGCTCATTAGTATTTTTCTGGGTTTTTTTTTGGGGGGGGGATTTTATTTTTATTAAGACGAACTACAAAATTTGTAACATTACATCATAGTTCCATTAGTAAAATCCAATAGTACATAGTAAGTGAAAGCATTTGAAGCAAATGTGATATATTAACAATAAGATTAATACATGTGATGATGTTCTTTGTGCTGATTACCGTATTTTTCGCCCTATAAGACGCACCGGCAGATAAGACGCACCTAGTTTTTAGAGGAGGAAAACAAGAAAAAAAAAATCTGAATCAAACACAAATACACTCAAACACAAATACACTTTACACACAGATACACACCTACATTACACACAAATATATATATATATATATATATATATATATATATATATATATATATATATATAGATACACACACATACATACATATATACACACATACATACACACACATACATATCCATATACTGCAGCATTTGGGAGCCATTGACCCTCCCTGACCGTCCTGATCCTCCCTGACCCCCCTGATCCTCACCTTTATAGAGACACATACATACATATACATACACACATAAATATACATACACATACATACATATATACACATACATACATACATACACACATACATACACACACACACATCCATATACTGCAGCATTTGGGAGCCCTTGACCCTCCCTGATCCCCCTGATCCTCACCTTCCTTCTGATCTCTGCCATCTTGATCTCACCCCAGCGCTTCCTACCAGCACTCCACGTGTACTGCAGCGTTGCGTGTGTGACGTCACTAGGACGCACCGGCCGACGCGATGCTGGTAGGAAGCGCTGGGGTGAAATCAAGAGGACAGAGGCAGTTTCAAAAGGCATATTCGCCGTATAAGACGCACCAACTTTCCTCCCCCAGTTTTGGGGAAGAAAAAGTGCGTCTTATACGGCGAAAAATACGGTACTTTGTTTTACAAAGATTATGGGGTCCGTCTTTTTTTTTTTTCTGTTTTAACAGTCTTCTTCATGTTTCTGTTGCTGAGGCTGTAATATATTTATAATGTCATGCCTTGGTTTGCTAGAACAGGTCAAATCCAACGAGCTAACATTGTATTTATAAAGCTCCAGTCTATACAAGGAGAAAATATATTGAATTTATACAGAATGTCACTCAACAGTTGTTCAATACTTCAGTCATGTCCAAATCTCGGTGACCATATGGAAACTGCATGCCAGGCACATCTATCTGTGTTTCTGGTTGTGCTTATCCATAAGGGTTTTGAGGCAAAGATACTGAGTGGGTTGCCAGTTCCTACTCCAGTGGACTGCAATTTGTCTGACCTCTCTTCTAGGACCTGCCCATCTTGGGTGACCCTACATGGTATAGATCACAGCTTCAGTGAGGTACACAAGCCCCATCACCACAACAAGTTAGCGATCCAGAATGGGACTGAACAGTACCATAACACACATTAATATGAAAGGAGCTGAGGTCCTTGCTACTGAGGGCTTACAATCTAAAGGGATACATATGTTTTTGTGTATAGTCCCTTTCTTTACATTCAAGTAATTGTTTTATTTATTCGTTTAACATATATATTTTTTTTTCTAAAGTAAATCATTCCTGAGATATCAACAATGACTTGTGCTGCATTATTATGCAGATGTTCATCGGAGGGATACTAATTATCTGATCTCCGATTTGATGCGCTAATTAGTGACAAATTGTTGCTAACATACATTATCTTCCCCAAGTATTTTTTTTATATTCAGTTACTTCCCCTCGCCGACCTTTATCAACTACGAGGTGCAAATTTAATGTATTGTAGTAAGCAGCACATTAGCACACACAATGCTAAATATCTCAGGAAGATTCAGCTGCTTTTCTGTGTCTTTCCTACATCTATAGCTCATATTTTAGCGGCTGAGTTGAAATACATTACTGACTTTCCCAGATTCCACAGGCCTGCAATAGTAAGGTTGCCCTGCAGCCAGAGCAAAATCTCTATTTGACTTTGGAAATCACACGTGCAGGCTTGGAAATGTCTTGCATTTCTTGGCCTAGATTCAGCAGAGAGAAAAAAGTGTTAACCAGCCCACCACAAAGTTGACCTTTTTAGTGAATCTGGGTCATAATGTTAATGTGGTAATTGAAATAGACTTGGAAAATATTGCAAGCTCTGAGTCTCTGAATGTCTCTGCAGATAATAAAAGACTGACGGTGATAAGATGTAAGAAAACGTGGCTATTTAGACAATTACAAGGCCATTTAGTTTGATTCATAAAAATTTAAGTTTATAGTGCAGTAAAAACAGAAAAAGGGGGGTGAAGTGCACCACCTCCTAGTGCAGGTAAAATGTGATACTTGGGGTGTTAAATATAAAATCTAAACACTCGTATTTGTATACCTCATGACATAAGATATAATGGTCACGTCACTGGAAGTCCCTCTTTTCAACCTTCCTGATCCTCCTCCTATGTTGCAGAATCGATCTTCCTGGAGTATCTGAATCTTGTGACATCTTGGAGTCAATGCTGCACCAATACTTTATGTGGGTGGCTATTTGGAGTGTATAAAACTCCTCCGACCTTTCAGTCTATCTCCAGGGAATACTCTTTGGCACGTATTAACTAGGTACAATAGCCTTATTAATCACAGTGGCATAAAGCATCATAATGTTAATAATTTATTTAAATCCAAAGAACCTATTTAATTAGTAAAGAATCAAAAGCATAAATATAGTTTAAAAAATGGTATCAATAAAATATGGTATCCATTGCGTTCCGGCATAATTTATGTGGCTTCTTCCGTGTATCAAAGTGAAATAAAATACGTGTATACAGATTTGGCGATATGTTTGCTCCATTTAAAAACTTGTCCCGCCTGGGCTGCAAGCGGGTGTCACGTAAAATGGTTGAGTGCAGGGCTCAACTTGGGTGTCAGGTCGATATGGCGAATGTATAGGAGGTGGCGTTTATGTGTGTTTTTTTTTTTTTTTGCCTGGATTTATTTGTGTTGTGTCATAAAACTCAGCCCTAAATGCACATACAACCAGACAGTCTACTATATAGATACAAAAAAATCAATTGGAATTATTTAAGCTTTATATAGCAAAATCTTTAACTGATAATTTTCAACATAAATATAGATTACGTTTTCTAATTGTTTTTAAAAATAAATCCATTATCCCCTTTTTCATTTGAGCCCCTAAGTTGTGGAGCTTGCTCCTACATTTTATATACAGTGCCTTGCACCCCCCTTGGCATTTTTCGTGTTTTGTTGCCTCACAACCTGGAATTAACCTGGATTGTTTGAGGATTGAAAAAGTCACGCCCATGTGACAAAACATGCGTTAGGGTTGCATCTGACGTCAGACGCCAACAATGTAAACAGGCAGCACTTCCAGTATAGCTCCGTAACGTATAAGATTCCTGCCACTTTACTGTGTCCTAATCCTTGTACATGGGAGAGCCTGGTACGACACAGGGGTCTTACTTATTGGCAACGCACTGACTAATTCCACAATCCCTAAACTAAAAATTAGAAGGTTCTATAATTGCGATAACCTTGGATGGGGGATATAAGGAACGCCATAAGCAGGACATAAGAATAGAAGTGGATATGAGGGTAATTTGATCAAAGATCTTCCCCCTATGGATTTATATACTATACAATCTCCCTTCTGAAATCGTAGTGCCAGCCAAAAGACATATAGTCTGAATGTATCAAATGCACAATATATGTACCTTAAGGAAACTGTATATTGTGATGCCCTCTTACAATCTACAGAGCGAAAGCACCAAGTATGTTAGAGATCTAAGTAATCAAACTATAACTTTTGGTGTGAGTTTGTAATAGATTTAAGGAGTCAGGATACTTGGATATAGAATAAGATCTCCTAAAAACTGACAGAGATATGGAAGCTAAGCCAAATATAGTATAAGCATTGATTAAGATAAGAGGAAATCAGATCATCTAGATTGGTCTCAATTAATTACTTACTTGTCTTAGGTGCCAAGAATAAGGGAGTCGATATTAAATGTTTTTAAGGAATCATTTCAAATTCCCTTGGTTTAAAAAGGTTTCTAATCGACGTTGTCTTCAAATAATACAAATAAAATTGTATTATTTTTGTTTTTCTCTAGTTCTTTATTGCGTATATGTGAAATAGGTGTTATGCACCAAGAGTAAAAATTATCATTTCCCAATGCTAGTACATTTGTTTGAGGATTTGCATCATTTAATTTACGCAACATGCCCACAACTTTGAACCTGGGTTTTTTTTGTTTGTTTTTTTATTGTAAAGCAAACAACAAATAGGACAAAATAACAGAAAAAGTCAATGTGCACAACTATTCACCCCCCTAAAGTCAATACTTTGTAGAGCTACCTTTTGCGGCAATCACAGCTCCAAGTCTCTTTGGATACGTCTCTATGAGCTTGCCACATCTTACCACTGGGATTTTTGCCCATTCCTCCTTGCAAAACTGCTCCAGCTCCTTCAAGTTGGATGGTTTGCGCTTGTGAACAGCAATCTCAACAACATTGTCCCTTACTTGTTTGGAGAGTTCCTTGGTCTTCATGGCAGTGTTTGGCTAGTGGTGCCTCTTGCTTAGGTGTTGTAGCCTCTGGGGCCTTTCAAAAAAAGGTGTGTGTATATGTAATGACAGATCATGTGACACTTAGATTGCACACAGGTGGACATTGTTTCACTAATTATGTGACTTCTGAAGGTAATTGGTTCACCAGAGCTTTTTATGGGCTTCATAACAAAGGGGGTGAATACATATGCAAATGCCAATTTTTCTATTTCTAAATATTTTTTATGTATATATTTTTCACATTTCACTTCAATTTAGACTATTGTGTTCTGATCTATCACATAGAATTCAGATTAACAAAACATTGAATTTAAGGCTTTAATGTAACAAAATAGGTAAAAAGTCAAGGGTGGTGAATACATTTGCAAGGCACTGTATTGCTCCAAATAAAATTATCTGTGCTACATTGTGGATTGTAATTATTTTCTACATTAACAGTAAAGTATCATTGTATAGTTTGTATGTTGATTAAATCTTGTATTTAACTGTGTGTTTGTTGTTCTTGCTTGCTGCTTATTTAATTTAGAAGTATGTGCATGGACCATGCATGTGTTCACCATTGCATGTGCAATCAGCCAATTTCATTACAGTACAAATGCTAAGAATGGCCATAAGCTTATAAATGGAAGGCTTCTCAAGCTGATGATCACATTAACATATGAATGGAACCGCTATTCAAACTAAGCATTGTATAATCGTACAAGTAGAAGTGCTACTCTAGTGTCTAGCACACGTGCCCTGAACAGTGAGTGAATGTGCTGGTAATGTATCTATAAAGGCTGTAAAGGAGGAGGGGGTAAGTTGTCTTTTCAGGCCGCCCATAGACAGTTGACCTAATATATTGAGGGGCTATGTCTAAATCGCAGTTCTACAAGGATTGATAATTATTCCATTTATATAGAAGTTTCATGGATTATGAATGCATCTGATAGAGGAGAATCACTAGTTTTTATGTAAACTGCTTTTGCATGAAAAGAAAACTCAATCTTGATAAACTTACCCTAGAGTTTGCATAATTTATTTATTTTTCTAGCAGTTGATTTTGAAAAGGAAAGGCTCCTGAAAATCCAAGCTACATGGTCATAAAATTCATAATTGATTGTAGCCAATCAGAGGCAGTTACAGGATTGTAGCAGTATGGGAATTAAGTTTCTGCTGCAAACCATCATGGGATTTGTAGTATCTCCACCCCCCATTACACATCTTGAATGATGCAACTTCTCTATATCTCTGTACTGTGCTGCTACTCGTGGAACATTAGTATAGGGTAAAAACATACCCAAACTCAGTGTTTCTGTTGGTTAGTACCAGGTGCCTATGTAAGCAGTTCTGGGGGTGTGGAAACTAATTTTCTTTTTAAATTAATCGGTATAGATAGAATGAATCGGTGTACTGTGTGTTTCTGATATAAGCAGCATGTGTTGGATTAGAAGACATTAAAAACAGGGAAACTTCCATATATACTTTTTTTTTTTTTTTTTTTTTTTTTTTTTTTATAATTGACAGCTTTTGTTCTGAAACTTCCAAAATAAAGGATACTCTATAATTTCAGTGGAGAAAATGAAAGAATTGACCTCTGTATGAATCCTTACTGAAACATTGTAGCGTAGAGCGGATGTACAAAACATTCACTGTTCAGTTGGGCATGTTTGTCTAATATCTATTTAAAAGAAAAATCTACTGTAAAGAGTGCTTCAAGTTAAAAGAAAAGCAGTTTTGCAGCATTGTCAGGACCTTCTTACAGTTTCTAATATGGAAGTGTCAGCGGCATTCAATCTGTCCATAAGGAGTAAATTATTTTGTCATAAACCTCTAAACTTGGCTGGTGCACTGCTTATTTTTCATGCAAAAAACACAATCTTTTGTAAATTGTAAAACCAGCTTTTTTTAAATGCCAGCTGGTCAAATATGAGTTGAATGTCCCATTTCGCTCTTTATTCCCAGTTGTTAGTCTGTTTTGTTTTTTCACTTTACGCCAGATTTAGGACTATACATATCTCTGGTATTGGCTGTAAAACTCACTATAAAGCTATATTTAGCTAGACTGTATGTAAAAAGGCTTTGTCACACCTTATAGTAGTTTCACTACAGTCTTACTGGATTTTACTAGAAATATACCTGTGCATCTTACTTTTTATGTACTTTTATTTTATTAAAAAACAAAATAAAAAGCTTTAAAGCCTCTGATTTTCCAGCCTACTTTTATAATAGGTTTCCATGATCTAAATGTTATCTGAAACACACACCTATGCGTTATGATCTATACAGCCACATAAAATTTGAAGCCCGTAGCAGCATCGGCAAACCCACAAAGTCCTTGGGCTTGAAATTCGGCTGTTACAGAGCTAATAAACTGAACCCTGCCGAGAGTTACATGCCGGAGACGCAAGCTTGTAAACTATTCTTGCGCCAGTTGCATGTGAGACCGTGAACACGATCAAGTAGTAGTTACGGATTTAGACGGAGCCGATGGTAAATGAGATTGTCATTACGTCACTGAAAAATGGAGGTTAGATTTCAAAGCCTTAAGAGTTATGATCGGACCCGCATTCCAGAAATAATGCAATATTCATAAATCCGTAAATATTATAATTTAGTCCATGCGAGTCAGGTATATGTATTAACACATTGATTGCTGGGACCAATATATAACACGGAAATTAAACCTAAAATTATTTTATATTGCAGTATTTTATATTTGCGAGCTTGAGAATGTTGTGCTATTAATTTTAATACCGAACATAACTTTCCCTTTCATTACGAGTACAGTAGTGTGTTTATATTGGCATTTACAGTGATACGGATAGGACTTTAACCCCCTTGCTAGTACCCGTTGGCTTTTTGACTCCATTTGCAGGTTACGGGGTTGAACGCCAGTGCATTCGTTACATTCCAATTTCGTTATTAAAATTGTAACAGTTACGGGCCTGACAGATAAAAGGATTTGCGGGTGCGCAGTAAAAATTTCCATGTCCCATAGGGTTTTTTCGTCCCTAAGCGTCAAGTTGTTGGCAGGTTGCTTTACGGGGCCAACGTAATAGCCGCAAGTCTTGCAGGCTACGTTATGGGCTACTGTTTTACATGTTCAAGGAATTTAATAGGGCTGTTAGTCTGCCGGTCTTTTCAAATGCGTTCAGTGTCCATGGGCTGAAGATCTGCCCAGGAGGATGTTCTATTTTTTTTTTCTGACTGATGTATGTTTACCTGTAATAACCACTACAGGGAAGAAGGCAGACATTTGTTACCAGTATAACTGATAAAGGGCTCCATTACATGGCTCCCGTAAGAAAAGATCCAAGCGAAGTCCACTTGTAAGCTATCGCATCATGCTCCTAAATCTAACCTCCGAAAATGCCAACCTAGTTCTTATAGTGTCCATAATAAGTCCAGAGTTCCTCAAACAATGTCTCTTTCCTGAATCACATGCCTCCAGTAACAATATCCAAGCTCCCAGATGTTTACTCAGAATTCTCTCAGAAGGCCCAGAATTATTGAACAGCCTATGTATACCTTCAATCTCCCATTAAGTAAGGATGCCTCAGAGAAGCCTGGATTACCAAAATAAAGTTATAAAGGACCTACGCTACCAGCTATTTACCTTGGATTCACAGTAAATACCCTCTACCCCTAGGAGCATGGAAATTCCAGGGGATTCCCCCTCAATACACAGGGGCCCTTGTGCTTTGGGCTGGGCAGTGCATTTATCAGTGGTGTAACTAGTGGTGTTATAGCAATCCTCTCCGTAAAAATGTCAAGAACAAATACAATGATATACAGGGCCATCATGAGGATTCATTTTGCCAATATTTTGGGTAGCTAGAATAGATGAACTTGACTGAACTTTTTCTGTTAAAATATGTTTCTAAACCTTATTTTGACTAGAACATTCCCAAAATTAGTGTGTTGTTTTTTTGTTTTTTTTATTTTTTGACAGGTGTAAATCCCCTTTATAAAGAAGTCCCAGAACTTGCAAAAATAGATGCAATTGATTTATGATTTAGTAGAGCATCCACCCTCCAGCAATGCAACTTTTCCATGGTTACATTGTTTATATACATAATTGGGCTCTATTTGTGTCAGAACTTTCTTACTGCTCTAATCTCGTTATAAGCTCTTATTTTAGTGAATATATCTGTGCCAACATTTCTTGAGTTTGACAACATCCTGTAAGGGTTTTATTTTTAAAGAAAACATTTATTTGATATTTTGCTGACTGAAAGAATAAACTTCCTGTTAAAGAACTGTACATCAGGAAGTCCGTGTACTGAAATATCAAACAGCTTTTTAAGACTATAATGAAATATTTTTGTTTGCAACTGTATTTTCTTTTGTCCAAGAAGGTAATTTTTAAATTTGTGTCAGGGAGCTTAAAAGTTTTTTTAAAGGTGTGCGTATAAATGTTTCCTGGGTTTCAAATGTTCTGTAAGAAACAGGCAGTGATAATTATAAAAATATGTGTTTTTATATAGATAAGTTCAGTGTACTTACAAAGTTATAGGCAGGAAAGTAAAATCCAGCTTTGCACACCCACAGGGAGCTTACATAATCTAGTACACACAGGAAAGAAGCCAGGTACAGAGTTTGTTCTTTCATAGGAAGTACTTTCTGCAGGATGGAATCTCAGCTGAATCCGAGCACAAGGATAGAGAGAGAGACTACATATCCCAGGCTGCTAACCTCTGTTTTATCCTGATTGGCCAAATGAATTATGAATGTTATGCTAATACTAGCAGGGATTTTCAAGAGTGTCGACTAACAAAAGCCTCAGCCTGCAAACTGAAAGGATTTAGCAAACATCAGGGTGAGTGTGTAAATATTTATTTTGGTATTTTTTCATGCAAAAATATTTTTATATACTACTGATTCTCCTCTATCAGATGCATTCATAATCCAAGAAACTTAGATATGCCTTTTTGATTTCTGTGAAGTCACCCTTGCAACAATATATATTTTAAATAGATTTAACATGGCAGAAGTGAGCTAGAATTCAGGGTCTACACCTGAGTGGGATCCAAGACAGGCCACTTGTTTCAGTGTTTCTTCTCCGTTTTATGATCATGGTTCATATGATCAGAATATTACTGAACATATTTAATGGGACATTGATTTGTTTTTTGTGTCCCATTCTGTGCACCTTTTCACAATGTACAATGTTGGGTGAAACAATCCTCCCAATTTTCTTTTAATTTTTGGAACTTGCCAGCTTATTTTTGTTAAAAAAAAAAAAAAAAAAAGGGGGAATGGCCTTTTTGCTTTTATTTGTCTGTTGCTTTGCAAAATACTGTTGCGTTATAAGGTCTCTAAAGACAAGCTTTCATAATTTTTTGCAGATGGTCATTCAGAAGGTTGCACAAAACCACTTCCCACGCAACTCTCTATTTAGAAATGCCTAAAAATAATCTGGCTGGCACAAAAAATGATTTTACAGTACATGTGCTTTTTGTTTAGCATTTACTTACTAGGAGCAAATCATTTACACTTTATTTTTTCACCCATCTGTAAAGTTGTGTGGTCGTCCATTATTCTCATACGGCACAAATATGGAACGTAGAGACTTCATGAATCGCATGTCCATATAAAATGCAAGAGTTTCTCTATCTTGGCGGACTGCTAGGCACAGCATTATGATATTGGGAAATAGTCGGAGTAAATGCTCACATCCATGGGCGTAGGAACTGGGGGGGGGGGGGGGGGGGGATTTTTGAGCTGCATCCCCCTCAGAATAATTTTGGCTCCACACCCATGCTCACATCCTTGTGAAGTATATAACAGACTAACATTAGCATATCTCTAATCCATGAACATGGGTTCCCTAGTGGTCCAGGATTTGGTGCTTTCACCACTACGACCCGGTTTTGATTCCAGTCAGCGAACCAAGAGGTCACACCACCCTGAAGCCAAGCAGGGTTGGACTTGGTCAGTAATTTAGATGGGAGACAACCGACCACCTGGGAATAGAAGGAGCTGTATGCTATGGCCCACTAAAGAAGGAACTGACAACCCACTCCATTATCTCTGCCATAAATACAAAGTGGATCAGCATGGTGTGTTGCAGTCCGTGAGGTCATGGAGAGACGGACATGATGGAGTGACGCAAACGAACAAAAACAAGCCATGAACATAAACTATTTTTTAGAAAAGTATGTTCTATTCGGCTTCTGCATCTAACGGCCACCCTATCTTTAATTCCCTTGGCTTCAAAACTGCTTGCGCAACTAGTTTACAACCACTTACAAACCCCCTTCTTGACCCGCTCCTTGTGTGTTGCCTTTTTATTATAACAAGTTTAAAAGAGTGTGTGTGATCTTATAAAAAAAATAGAAATACCTTGTATATAAGTAGTTGGTTATTAAACACACATGCATTACCTTCCTTCTTGAGATTTCGAAATAGAATCTGATAATGTTTACTAAGTTAGGAAATGTTTAGCACAAGATTGGGAAAAGTTGGCATCACCGGTATCTGTGGGCGCAGTGAAGGATCGTTTGGTGATCTATTAGCCTACGATGAATGGACATTTCATCAATAGCTTAGTGACTTTTTTTTTTCTCTCACTTAGTGCTACTGAATGATATAAATTAGCCCGCGTAAATTAGTAATGTGCTACCAGGGATTGTCTGACACTCTTGGGGCAAGCTTAATTTAATTATACAGCAAAGTTTTTTTTTATATCAGTAACAATACTGTTATAGAAGCTAGGACCGGGTGCAATACATGTTAGCTGGTAGAATCTAGGACTGTGTGCAATACATGTTACCTG